>NMRA01000808.1:43848-71425 GCA_002633005.1 Phoronis australis
CTTTTTGATCTACTGATCTACAGAGTTCCACAGTCAATCAGATTTCGTCAGGAAGCTTTCCTAAGCTTCTTTAGGCTCTGACATCACAATTTTGTGCTGTTTGATAAACCTTGAATTATACAGGCATCACACTCCATGGGAGCAGCCATATTGAAGTAACTAAGCACAACAATACAATCTGGCTCTCTGATTGGTCAATTCTATAGAAAAGCGCCATCAAGTGGCAGGAATGTGCATCATATTTTGTGCAACAAAAACACCTTTTTTAAAAAAAATGTGCAAGTGTAGACGTGGGAACTTTTTGGAATTTAATTTATAGGTATATTATCTAGCCACATAGAAAAAACTAGGTTGCCCCCCCAAAGTACTCACAAGGATGAACGCTACGAGATCTGGCCCACCGACTACCAAGGGACGATTGATTGCACATTACATAAAGGGGTTATAAATGTGCCTTCTGTCAAAAACCAGCTCTGAGTTTGTCTACTTACCATTATGAAATTGATCTCATTTTGTTTGTTACTTGTATTAAGGCAATAGTCACACTGAGACCAGTTTGATGCACATTATTCACTGAAGAAATTGGTCCTCAAAGGGCAGAACGTGATTTGTTTGTCGTGGTGGGTTAGTTTCAGCTGTCAAAAAGTGTTATTGTCAGGGAAATTGCTGAATTATATTACAACCAATTTCAATTCAAGTAGGTACAAGAACAAGATAGCATTGCTTTGGATGAACAAGTATGCCTGTGGTGAAAGTCATTTTGACACCAGACCATGATTTATAATGCATACTTAATACCTTAGCATGTGTTAGCAGAAATCAGTGAATTGGAAATGACTTATTTGCAGTTTGATTTTAGACATAGTCGGTATCCAATATGTCAAATACTGGATACATTCAAAATGAAGTTACGGCTAAATGTATTTCGACATTGCAAACATGAGGCATGATTTGTAGGAAATTCATTTAAATTTTTACTGTTAGTAGTTTTTTTTTGCCATCAGCTTGAGGTTCGCAAATTTTGCGTGTACAAGATTGCAAAAATATGGGATTTACTTGCTTTCTTTAATCTCATCCGTTCGGATAATATTATTGAGTTCCCGATGGATTACATTGTAGAGCCCAGAATTCCAGTTTGTACGCATGCACCACCTGGTGGGGAAAGCCACACTCTATGACATGGATGTTGACCCCAGTAACAAGTTTGTAGCTACTGCGTGTCAAGATAGAAACATCAGGTACAGTTTGCATAACACATCTCTCTCATATAATAACAGTAGCAAGTTGCCATAAATATACAGACTTTAAGGTATTGGTCAAAGTGAGGCATCCTTAAAATAGTTTTGTTTCCCTCACCCTTCGCTCACTCCACTGAGATTGATAGTTGGTGAGCAGATTGTTTTAGTTTTTGTCACTTTCAATTGTCAGGTTTGCTAATTTTTGTTATGATATAATGTTATTTTGTCAAATTGCAAATAGAATATTATGACTTGTACATTGGTTGTATGAGAGACACAAACAAAAGTGTACTTTAAGCAGTATGATAAAAACTATGGTTATATTCTGAGAATAGTTGAGTTTGAGTTGACCTCCAACACTGCTGTTCATTTGTTGAATAATTGTCAGTGATGTGTGTACCCACACTTTCTGTGAAACTGTTAGTCTTACTCTGCAGGATCTATAACACATGTACCATTAAAATGACTTGTTCTTCTTACTCTGCAGGATCTATAACACACGTACCACTAAAATGAAGAAGCTGTACAAGGGTTCACAGTCTGATGATGGCTCTGTCATTAAGATCCAGCTTGATCCTTCTGGCTCTTACGTGGCCACTAGTGCATCTGACAAGAGTGTTAACATTTACGACTTTTATACAGGAGAGTGCATGGCCACCGCCTTCGGGCACTCCGAGGTCGTGACTGGGGTCAAGTTTACGAATGACCTTAAGCACTTGATATCAACATCTGGTGATGGGTATGTTAAATTGCTTCCTGTTGGACTTGCTTATACTAATGGGTTCTCTTTCCTGTTATGTTGAAATGGTTTCTACTATGTCGAAATTGAATTAAAGAAATTGTGCTTTACAATTATTACCAATGGCCAATGGATACTGTCATTTTAACATTTGGCACTATTTTAAAATCAGAACTCACAGTATGTTGAATTACGTAGGACACGTCAAGGTCTCGTCTTTGTCAACTATCAAGGTCATCAGTCAACTACCAAGGTCATCAGTACACTTTGTTATGTTTCTCTCCTAATGATCAGTTGGACTTATTGTTGCTATTTGTGAAACTCTTTGTTCTTTACCATGTCAAACATTGCAGGTGCATATTTATTTGGCGACTGAGCTTGGACCTCACTGAGCATATGGTGCAGAGGCTTGAAGACCTGGAGGAAGGACCAAAGCAGCCTGTCAGTACGCAGGAAATCAGGTAGGGGTTAGGCTGCCAATGCAAGGCATTTTGGTAGTATCAGGGGGGAGTGACTGTTAGTACGCAGGAAATCAGGTAAGGGGCAGGATTTCAATGCAGGGCATTCTGGTAACAGCAGAAGTGACTATTAGTACACAGAATGTGAGGAAGGGATGTCCCTGTCAATACAGGTTGTCATTACATTGGAATTCAGGTTGGGGCAAGAGTGACTATCTGTATAGTGAACCATAAATAGGTTGAAGGGCTGAGTGTGCACATCGTAGTTTTATTTTAAATTTGTTTAAAATAGACTGGCATCACGAATTTAAAAAACTGCATAATCTTCAAAACATGTCTTATGATAGTGTTCAATTTTGTTTTTGTGCATTTTGTTTCATTTGCAATCTGAAGTGACTGTGCATTGTTCAGATCATCATGACCAGCATTATGCGTATAAAAATTGCTAGGTTTTTGATGATGTAGTATGATTACAGTTCCTCTATTCCCTTGTTTGTTTAAGTTCACACAAAATGACCCACAATTCCCCTGGGATCACAATTGATACAAGTGGAATTCTCAATCTTGATAGTAAAACAAAAGTTAATTCTGATAATTTTGGCATCTACTGAGGACCTCTCTCTCTCCCTCCCTCCCTCCCTCCCTCCCTCCTATTATAAAACCAATCGTATAAAGTTGTTTCGCACAAAGATTACAAGTCAAATTGACAGGTCGTTTTTTCTACATACTAGACCGATTAAGGTTATTTCAAACCTTATTTAGAGGCCTCCATTGTAACTGGTATATCAAAAAACTAGGCCTTTATATCAAAAATCCTAAAAGAATTTTTGAGATTGGAAAGTTTCGGCAAAATCTACCAAGGCCATTTTTGAGAACTCGTGTTCCTAAGTTCAAATTAAGTCGATATGCCGAAGCCGAGACGGAAAAAGCCGATTATGTGGCGAGATGTGAAAATCTCAAGGTCGAGTCAAGGACTTCGGTTAATTCTTCGGTGAAAACTTGTTTTTGGCCAATATAATCTATACACCCTTAGCCACGTTCATTATTTCAACATTCCTGCGCAATGTCATCTGAATTTTCAGTGTGTACTTATCACAAAATCTTTTAAGTTAAACCAAGTCGATCTTCTCACGGGCGGAACTAGCATATGGAATGGGTCAAGCTAGTGCAGTGTGGTCCACTTTAAAGTAAGTCAACAGTACATTGTTAGACACACCACGCGCTGGGAGATTGAAAACCAAGTACTAAATGAATCCAGAAATAGAGTCTATGGTTAAGGCACGTCGTGAGCATGAGATTGAAACAGCGAAATGTCAAATTACCACAATTAAGGAATTTGAGTGAGGATTTGTCTCTTTTCACAACTTGCCGTGTTCTTAAACACTAAGTCACAGAGACGTGAGGCGACACCTACCGTTCGTTCTCAACGGTCGCATGCATGCAAACACAACATTCTCAGGATCAAAGCCACGTTTTTTCGTCATTTTCTCCGGCATCTTTCTACCGTATGTACACTATACATCGTTCACGCAATTTTATGGCGACTCGGTAAATGAAAGGACTAAGGGTACATACGGACGTGCTCTGTGCCTGGCGGGAGATTCGATTTGAGTGACAGCCTCGTAACCTTTGAATTCGGATAAGTACGAGTAAACAAATGTCCAGGCGGTTGTGCGGTTCCAAGGTGGTTCTGCCGAATCTTTTTTGAAGTTCCCCGAGACATATGTGAAATATTGTAAAAATGGTAAATATTTGTGAATAAGGTTTGAGATATTCTTAAGTTACTTGACACGGCGTGTTCAATTTCAGCCGCAAAGGCTGTATAGAATTCAAAACGGAATTCCACTTGGGGCTACTCAATTCAAACAAAAGATCATCGCGATGAAGTTGCATTGGAAAAGTAAAATAATACGCCTGTATATTAAGTTGTTATAAAAACCACATCATAGTTTACAGCCGCTTTAAGTTGCACAAATGCTTTTGGGTAACATGTTAAAACCTAATTTCCATCAACTACCCATTAGGGAACTNAGATCGATTCTGCATATCCCATGGTCACGCGACTTGCTTACAAGTCATCGGGAGGGCTGTTCTCAGTTAGTGGTCTTTTGAACTTGGATTTGGCAACAACCAAGTAATGGTCGGATTAACAATAGCTGCTTTATATTTGCCAGGTATCTGCTGAGAAGTGTAAAAACTCAGCTCGCATTCGTTGGAAATTCCAGGTCGCATTTTGCGACTTGATACGAGCTGACAAAAATTTCAGCTCGCATTTCCAAATTTCAGGTCGCAAATGCGACCTGCAGCTCATTATGTCGAGCCCTGGAGCTGATTCCAAAATAAAAATCAGTTATATTCAAGTGTTCTAAATAAAATGGTGATAAAAAGAAACTGCTGTTTCATACTTGACAAAACATCTTGTGATTATCATGCCTACTGAATACACCCTCAGTTGGTTATTATATTAAGTTTGCATCCTCCTTGTCCCTGCCAGTTTACAAACTTAAGGTAAAAACTGAAAACTGAGCTCTGTTTTATCTTCAAAATTTTTAGGTTGGCAGTCTATTCCTTATTTCGTTTATAGTTTTGCTACTTAATGTTGTGGTTTTGCAAATCACATGACTGGGTTAATTACAGATTGGCTTGTCAGATGTAGAGAAGAGACAACCGGGTGAGAGCTCCAGCCAGCCGCGAGGCCGGTGGGCGCAGCGCACAGACAGTATCAAGGTCATGTCTGTATTGGACGAGAGCTCCATCCACGTGTCGCCCAATAGTCCAGGTAGGTAAGATTGAGCTGTGACTTTTTCATTTCTAATGTACTCTTATTATTTAATCCCTCTCGCCATGGGTTATTAGTGATCCTCGTATTATTTTGAAAGGTGGGCAAACATCGGCTGAGCTGGCATATATATATATATATATATTATTTTGAAAGGTGGGCAAACATCGGCTGAGCTGGCATATATATATATATACGCACACACACACACACACACACACACACACACACGCACGTGGTTGCCATATTTTGTGTTTGTTTACAAGGCATCTGAAATCATCCAAAACTGTTGTCTACAAGCATTTTTCATGCATATTTTGTAGCATTTAAAAATGTAATTGAAGCAGATGCATACCTTGAAAAATGTTGGCACTGAATGGCAACAGCATCAGGTGTGACGGTTAGCTACAGCATCAGGTGTGACTGTTAGCTACAGCATCAGGTGTGGCTGTTAGCTACAGCATCAGGTGTGACTGTTAGCTACAGCATCAGGTGTGGCTGTTAGCTACAGCATCAGGTGTGACTGTTAGCTACAGCATCAGGTGTGACTGTTAGCTACAGCATCAGGTGTGACTGTTAGCTACAGCATCAGGTGTGACTGTTAACTACATCTCAGCAATCATAGAAGCTGACACTTAGTGTTTGATGTCTTTTTTAGTAGAACACAATTTGCCTTTGTCAGTATTTCAGATTATTTTTCTGCACCTCCTGATGAGGACCATATCCTTGATGTATTATAATACTTCTCTCTATCTAAAGAGACAAACACCTTGTTGAGCTCAAAGCATTACTATTCTCTTGTGGATAGGCTGAAAATATTTCATTTCTAAGCACTGAATCATCTGGTGCTGGGTTTCAAATCCAGCTGTATCTAGTTGTTGCATTATCTCATCGGCTCACCACCGTGTGCATCACAAAGTAGGCATTAAAACATTCAACACTTTAAGATAGGGTTGAAGTATGAAGGTGTTGTTGTATCTCTTCAATCTCATCTAATTATATTCATTAAAAAGTTGGTGGGAGTGCAGCTAATTAACATATTGTAAGACAACAATAATTCACATTTAAACAACTTGATATTTGCTTCAGTTATTTTTGATAGCAAGTTGGTGTTAGCGGACGTTTTTTTGTTGTTCATCCACTTGCATTTTGTTACAGATAAAAGACGTTACAGTCTTGAGGATTCTCAGTTACTGCGAAGAGACACCATGGTCCTTGTAGAACCCAACAAGAAGTTGGTAAGAACTAACTCTTCAACATCGTTACCATTGACAGGACTTCATTTTTCTCTTAGCTGTTTACATGTTCCATATTTAATCCTATGCTGGTTCTGTTTACATGTGCCTTATTTACTCCTATGTTGGGTTTTTGAAGAAGTGCACAATACAGTTCCAATGTGTGCTAAACACAGCAACTAGACCTATACTGTGATGTGTCTTATTTGGTTCAGCTGCTGTTTAGTGCAAAAACTATGCTTTTGAACATTTCTTGTGACTGTTTCCTGGAGTATGACCAGGCTTGAGCTGTCAGTAGCAGGGATTTTTGATCAATTAAGATGTGGGTATAACTACTGGCATGATTCAGCTTGAGTGTTGATTGGACTGGGCTTGTGTGCAAGTACTCTCATAAGTCTGCATTGGAGATCTGTGTACTAAGTGGACAAATACGGTCGTGGTATTATTTCAGAATATTCCAGTCATCACAGATGCAGTCATAAGTCTGCATTAGAGATCTGTATACTAAGTAGACATTCCTGTGGTATTATTTCAGAATATTCCAGTCATCACAGATGCAGATGACCTTGTTGATGATGACGATGAGGATGAGTTTGTTCCAATGACGTCCAGTAGGGAGTTGCTGTACAAGGAGGTTGGTTGTTTGTCTTTTATAATGTTTTCAAAGTCTCTGGTATAGTATGAAAACTATGACAAGCCTCTCATTTTTAACAAACAATTTTCTAAAAGTAAAAAATGTTGAAGAGAGTTTGGGAGCGTAAGAAGGGGATACATTATGTTGTTAGCTTAATGTGTGATTTGTTAGGAAGGAAGCTGACTAGAGGGCTCTAATTAAAGTTAAACTGGCTTAACGTGTGATTTGTTAGGAAGGAAGCTGTCTAGATGGCTCTAATTAAAGTTAAACTGGCTTAATGTGTGATTTGTTAGGAAGGAAGCTGTCTAGATGGCTCTAATTAAAGTTAAACTGGCTTAACGTGTGATTTGTTAGGAAGGAAACTGTCTAGAAGGCTCTAATTAAAGTTACACTGGCTTAACATGTGATTTGTTTGGAAGGAAGCTGTCTAGAAGGTTCTAATTAAAGTTAAACTGGCTTAACATGTGATTTGTTAGGAAGGAAACTGTCTAGAAGGCTCTAATTAAAGTTAAACTGGCTTAACATGTGATTTGTTAGGAAGGAAGCCTTCTAGAAGGCTCTAATTAAAACTGTTTGTTTCAACTAGTGAGGTGCTCAGTTATTTTATGATCTCCTCAGTTGCTATTTTAGAAAGTGGGAATGATTTTGTTTGCATCATGTAAATGCATAGTTCACTTGAAACTCAAAAAATTCTATTACAGGATGACAAAATGTCTCCTAGCAATGATAACAAAACCTTCGTCACGTCAAGATCTTCCTCGCTGCCACCAGAAGTCCTCAGAACACCAAGTTATGAAGAAGACGCTGATACTCAAACAGAGGTCATCTATCTGCCGAGTGACGACGACTATGATTCTGATGAAAACACAAACACATTCCAAGTGTATGAGCTGCCGGTAAACAAGTGTGAACTGCGTAGGACCACAAGGAAAATGTCAGATGTGTCGGATAATGCTTCTCAAAAAGATGGTGAGTTCTTTGTTCATTCATCATCTGTGTATGCTACAGGGTTAATTGTAGTATAGTTCCTAGCCACTAGGAGTAGACAAGTGACTTAGCCAAGGCAAAACGTCTGTCAATTTTCTCTGCGGTTGGCATCATTCAGAACATCCTGTCTTGTTTTGTATTGACTCGGGAGTTTGAAGTTACAAAATGTATAGAAAATGTTGTCTTAAAAAATTATTCTGTATGTAATGAATAAGAGTTACTAAACTTCCTAATGGGTGGTCTTGTGTGGAAAACCTGACAACAATAGTCCATTTCTTATTACTGACAGGTTTGGGTCAAAGTTTGTGATGCTATTTTCTATAATTGTTAATGACTAGCGATATGTCAGAGTTTATTCACTTAGAGACCATGCCATAGATAGGGAGAGGGTCGTATAGTAAAGGAGGTTACACTGTCAACCTATATATCATGACATGCAGAATTCTGTGTATCGGAGTTCATACTCTGTCATGAACACATGGCTAGGTGTGGTGAGGAAGGTAAAGCATAATATCTTGTTGTGGTGAGGGATCCAAAGCATGATATGTTGTAGGCTTATCCAACAATTTGTTTTCTTGGATGTTCACTGAACATGCAATTTTAGTGAACACTGCAGCTTCAAGACATTGCAGACCTGATATTTTTATTTAAGTTTTGTCTTGCATATACACTAAGTAATAGACTACTCATAATGGAGATGGATGGTGTGACATCACTGTACTGGGATGGTCTTGGCAGATTGTGTCATATTGGTGCTAACTCTTGGTACTTCTCTATTTAGATTCTGAGTCAGCAGGTTTTGATGAAGATGAAGACGAGATGGAATCTACACCTGGAACACCGATGGTGGAGACCCCAGACAAGGTCAGTTAGATCTCTTGTGTTGGAAATTTAACTCGCATTTATTACTACATAACAAAGCTTAGATTTGCTGATTGCTGTCACGTCATTGTAAGCTGTGAATGATATTCGTTTCTCATGATTTTGTCACCTTGCCTTTGAATTGTTGAGATTGTTCATTAATAAAGTGTTGCTTTGCTTCTGTCATCTCTTGGCTCAATGGTGTTATTCTTGCTTTAGGAGAACTTCTTGAAACAAAATTTTGAAAACCTTGGCACATCGCCAGATTTGGCTGCTGAGAAGTTTGACAACACATTGGATAATGTGGAGCAACAGATGAGACAGTATCAAGGAGCCTCTCATAGACTAAGTCTGTCCTCAAGGTTTCTGAGTAGAGCCCAGAGTAGTCAACTGAGGTAATGAAATGATTGACACATGCCAGTTATATGGTCTGCCAAATGAATCCTGGAATTAATAAAAAATAATTATCAAACTTTCATATACTGTTTAAAATTTGATCAGGTTTTAAAGTTGTTACCAGTGTTTAAGAGTAAGAGGTGCTGTGACAGTGAACTGAGAAGAAACTCCAGCAGGGTTTTGTGAGAATTAGATACGATCAAGAAATGGAGTTGAACTCTTGGCCTCTTGATATTGCTTTAACTGCTAGGCCACTGAGGGACCTCATTAAAGTAGTTAACATTTAGTTTTTGTTAAAAGTGTGAGTGAGTGAGTGAGTTATTGTTTAACTGAGAAGAACACATTTTTGGAAGAGATTGTAAATGTACTACAGACCAATCAGATTATTGGAATGATCTGCTGGTTGCTTCATTTAGTAAGCATTAAATGATAAATGTCCATTCGATTTCGTCAAAGTTTTAGAGACTGTTATTGTTTTCGGTGGTGAACATCTCATAGTGTAATTACGGATAGCAGTGCTACTCAGTCATATGTGCTGTGGTTTGTTCAAAGTCATGTGACCTGCCAGTACTGTTACTACTGACAGAAGTACATTGTTACATTATTACAGGTCTGTTGCTGCCTACAATAGTGCCATTCAGAACCGCAAAAATGCCAGTGATCATCGAACCCCTAACTCCCCTGTTGGTGAGGTGCAGAAACGAAAGGATGAAATGGCTCGGGCTGTGGATGACACTCGACGAAGACTGCAGTCCTTGGGTTGGAAGGCCAACAATAAATCAGATGATAACATCCCAGTTAAAGACGTTAATTCACCCAAGAGAGAGGAATGTAGGGAGTTTCCTGTGCAGAAAAGATCACCTGGCCGACAGTCGGGAAATTCTGGTGAGTGGTTGAGATGCCATCTTTGACTTTCTGTTGTCAGTATTTGTATTGCCTTGTGAGTGAACAGATGTCATAAAAAGTGTGACAACTCATGTTCTGATTGATTTTTAACTTGTTGTCCTCAAATTGAAAAAGCCATCTCTCATCCATAGTCAGGTTATTTGGCATCTGTCGGATGGTGCCTTTTGAGGCTATAAATGCACCTACCACCACAAAAACATAAGTTGATTGAGACTGCTTACCATTAGGAAATTGGTGCAAATTGCTCCTTAGTCAAGTTGAAGAGGATTTCAAGGCTGTGAAAGAACTGTTAGTTTGTTGTTGCTCTATATAAGGCTTTAGAGGGGGACCTGTCATGGCACATCATAAGGCATTAGAGGGTGACCTGTCATGGCACGACAAGGCTTTAGAGGGTGACCTGTCATGGTAGGTCATAAGGCTTTAGAGGGTGACCTGTCATGGCAGGCCATAAGGCTTTAGAGGGTGACCTGTCATGGCAGGTCATTAGGCTTTAGAGGGTGACCTGTCATGGTAGGTCATAAGGCTTTAGAGGGTGACCTGTCATGGTAGGTCATAAGGCTTTATAGGGGGACATGTCATGGCAGATCATAAGGCTTTAGAGGAGGACCTGTCATGGCACGTCATTAGAAATCACTTCTTATCAGATTAAAGTTGAGATCACTTTTATATTTATTTAGTAAGTGGTCTAAATTAAGAGTTCACTTCATGGATGCAATGCTGGTTTGTAGTCAATTTAATTAAAGTTGAAATTAAACGAATACTTAAATTTAGTGCGAGTTTCTGTCAGATGAACTCTTTTCATCAATTTGAGTTGCAACTCATTCATGATGGGAACTGTCAAACTTAATCGGTGTGTCGTAAATGGCCAAGCAAAGGAATGAGTCAACCAAACACTGCTTCTGGTGTTGAAGTTTGATGTGAAATAACATATTGAGTGTGCTGTATCTTCATTAATAACAAGGTATGACAGAAGGTGTTATAATAATAAAAAGGCATTGTTACAGATACTTTCTGTTGCAACATAATCCACTCTTGAAGTAAATGTTAGTGTTCTCAAATAGAATATGTTCCATTTTGTAATGACCATTTGTCAACATGTGTTTTAAAGCTGAAAATGTTCTTGGAAAATAAGTCAGATTATTTTCAAGACATTAATTACCAAAATGTTATGCAGGTCAATTTAATTCACCGAGTCGTATGCGCCGCTGCTGGTCCATGGTTGACGTTTCTAAAACGCCAGTATCGTGTTACGACACGCCATCACGCAGATCAATGGGTGACTCCCTTGCGTCACCTAGATTTGGTAAAAGTGGGCAAGCTTTCAACTCCTGTCTGTGTTTTGTGGTCTGCATTTCACCAGCGATGTAGTCTTGAGCTCAAAATATTTGCATTTTTCTTTGTTGTCGCTGGTATCAGAGTGTTGATGTGTGACTTTTGTTTAGCTGGATTCTCATGTTTAGTATGTCTTCTGCACACGTTGGACCCAGTCATGTGAAATTCAAATGCCAAAAATAATTATGATAATGACAGTTGGGCAAGTTTTTACGCAGTGTTTTAAATAACTAAGCACCTTGGTAGTTTTTTCCAGGCTATGGAACTGATCAATCTTTTTAAAGAAGTTGCACAGTTAAAACATTTTCTATTCTGCATTAGCATACAATGGTTACAAAAGCTTTGTGAAGACACGGATTACTCTAAACACACAAGTTTTGAGTGCTAAAATAAACCTATGTTTACTGAATGGGAAAAATCCAAGACCATTTGACAGTGTGCTTCTATTTCTTTTTCTGGGTCCAAATGGTGTCATAATAGTGCCACATGCCGCATCATTAAACACTGTTATTATGTTGTACAGTTACATCATCTGAAAAGCACTATGTTGACCAGTCTCATGAATCCTCGTGGCCATGTTTCTTTCATTTTTGAGTGGAAGTTATTCATCTGTTAATGGCCAGTCGCAGTGTTTACTAATAAGCAGGCAATATTTTTATGTATTGGTTACATTTAAGATGCTGCATCACGTGTATGCCTGTCTGAAGATAGTGACTTTCTAGTGACCATCGCTGGTGTCTCATGCACAACACAAGACCTGCTTTAGACCACTAGGGTGTCGGTCCTACACAGAGCCATGCTAATCCAATGTGAACGAGACACACACTGTGTCTGAACTCACATAACTCTGGCAACTGAACACTGTTGCCACTATATGTTGTATTTATGATCTTTAGTAATAAATCATCATTTTTAGAAAGCCTGAACTTGTCCCCCTTTTCCAGCACAATTTTGCCTTGTGTGACCATACACAACACCCATTAACATTTAGAAAAAAATTAGTTTTCCTTCACTGATTTCCATTCAGACAATTTCTTTGACTCACTGTGCCTTTAAATTGAGACTACAGTTAACATATACTAAACTAACTTGGTGTTGGCTTGATCAATATGTACACTGGTTGTGTGTTGGGATGCAGCTGATAACGGATGAATGGAAGCACTGCTTGGATCACAATCATTGACACCCATCTGCACTCACTATGGCTTGCTTTATACACTGACTATTGACTCTACTTGTATTGGTCACTATCTGTTGAAAATTTAAGATGACTATTTATAGTCATTATTGGTCTTCGTTGTTCCTGGTTTTTAAGAGCTCCAGAATTAATGTGAATATTTTGAGAGTAAGTAACTATAAACATAAAAATATGTTTTCATTGATTAAAAGTATCTTATCAACCAATTATTTAGACAGGTGACATGTTGGTTATGGCATGTGTCCTTATCTGGCAGCATATGCTGTGGTTTGTTAGCAGAATCTTGACAACCTAGTTGTGATAAGTCATTTAATTTTCTAACATGTATGTATAAATCTGAATTTAGTGACTAATGTTAAAATGAATGATCGCCAATAACATAACACTTAGTTTTACGTGTTGGCCCTTTTCTATAATTCCAGATCACAAGCCAGACTCCAGTCTTGTGCCCTCTGACACTAATACCACAATTGCTAGCGTTCGCAGTAGGTCTGTCCAGAACCTATCCACCTTGGATGTGGAAAATGAGCCTCCACCACCCCCTGGCAAAAAAGCAACTCGTCGTCTGAAGTCGTATGAGAAACAAACGACCAGCTCATCAGCCAAACTTTTGAAATCATCGTCAGGCACGGCATTGAATAAAACAGGTACAGATTCTGCAGAGCGTCAGGATAAACCTACTGCAAGACGTTTTCGGAAAGGTCGTTTGAGCAATGCTCAGAGGTCACAATGGCAGTCGTCACCCAATCTGGCAACACAAATTGAAGAGGAGACAGAATCCGATATTTCCAAAAGCCTGGTGAATGACGCTAGTGTTAGATCACGTGCCGATGACCGAAGGAAGTCGCAGGAAACAACCTCCGTTTCAAAAGCAAAAGAACAGAGATCAAGGTCCAACTCTCCTGGCCTTAATAACGCAGAAAAATTACCATCGCAAAGAAAATTACGCAAGAGCAAATCAAAAGAAGACATGTGTTCTAGTTCAGATAGCTTGGCTTCCATTCCTTCCATAGCCAGCGACTCACCACGTGCCAGCGAGGAGCGGGCATTATCTCCTCCTTCACAGAAGAGTTCCAATCATTGCCAAGAGGAAGTGGACAGAAAAGCCATGCCTCCTCCTTCGTCTTTTCCGAAATTCCTGCAGAAAGCTAGGCAGACCAAGCGCAAGTCAGATGACCTCACACTGTCTCAAGCCAAAGAGATTCTCATGGGAAAGTCGTCCATCTACAGCAAAGAAAAAGAGCATCAGCGTCCACAGCACATTCCAAAAGACACAGTTGTTGAGACAAAGACCAGTGAACTTTTAATCGCAGACTTGGATGAACTCCCGGTAAAGGAGAGCTCTCCTCTTAAAGGTTTCACTAGGGTCTCCACAGGAGGGCGGCAGGCTGTGAATCCGGCAGAGCCTGTCACAATTGTAGTTGCTCAATCTGAAAAGAAAAATGCTGTGAAACACAGCACCTTACAAAGCGATCTCAGTGCCTCTTCTCAGCCAAAAGCTGAGCTCGCCTCTTGTGATGTCAAACCTCTTCACAAAAGACTTTCGGCCTCTTGTACTGATCTGTACACAACAGAAGGCACCAGAAGAAGGCAGAGCCCGCGTGCAGCCCCAATACCCAGCTTACAAGAGTCGAGAAATAAGAGCCTGGATGCCAGCCAACGTCTTCAGGAACTTCTGATGCAGGCCAATAACCTGACTCAACGTACTACCCCGTCACCCCCAGACTCTGCTAGGAGTAGCGGGTCATCACGAGACAGGTACTACAGTTATACTGTCAGATGTACATCTTGTGTTTCTACCATATCATGTCACAGAATCTTCTCTTTGCTACAGTGAAAAACCCAGTAAAGGTGAAATAATGTTGTTACCGGAGCAGTTAAAAATGCAAAAACCTGGAAAGTAAGGTCACGACCTTGCTCAAATGTTAGACCATACCACTTCTTCAGTACATTTTCTGCTCATCAATCTTGAATGGGTAAAATGTCAAATACTGTCAAAGTTAATAAAACATTGACGGCTGCAACCATTTCATGAGAATATTGAATAAATAAAAAAGAAAACAAGACGCAACATATGTTGGGAATGACATTATCGAATTAATGCTTTTGTTCATGCCAGAATGCAACAACCCCATTGTTGGCATTGTATTCAAATAGATGGTCATATTCTTAAGACCTGTTCTCACCGGTGCTTTGTTGAAAAGCTGCAACAAGGTACGTAAACAACTTAAACACACCAAAATTACAGCGAAGATTAAGTAAAACAAATCTTGCATCTTTTGTGCTCTTTTCAGGTCTCGGTGAATTTATGTTTTTGGAAAGTGAGCAACTAAAAATACTGCACTGTCCACTGGATTTTCAAAAAACAATCTTGGAAAACCAACTGCGCTTTTTTATATAAGGTCATTATGGTTTTAAGACATTTTCTGAAAATTTACCTCATTGTAGGATCTTGAACTTTTGACCCCAACAAGTTTTGTGGGTGAGGATCAAACAGTAAAGTAAAAGTTTTTGACTAAACGTCGGTTGTACTGTTGGTTTTTTTGTCCGAAAGCGAGCCTATTTCACAACAAATCCCTGTATGCTTAGTAAATACTGGTTTTCCTTGGCTTTATATTGCACATCCAGTATATTCACTATCTGACAATCTCTTGTGTTCTCGTTGTCAACTTGTATCATCCTATTATCCCTCTATGACTAGATTTTTGGAACAAAGCTGTATGCCTATTATATCATTCAGTTTCGTATTAAGAAGTTGAGTTGCCTAAACCCTATTGCCATCTCGCTACAAAGTTTAACAAAGCATTGGAGAGCAAATGTACTGGACATGTCTGCCTCCCATTCAGTAACGCTAGGACCTCGCTAAAAAGCAAGACTTCGCGAGATTACGTGATATATTGCCGTATATTTTAAATGAGATCACTTGACTTTGGCTAGATTTTAGTTAGGTCCTAGCGTAGACCCTAGCATAACTGAACACACGCCTGGTCTTGAAGATCCTATCGTAGACCCTAGCGTTACTGAATGCACGCGTGGTCTTGAAGAGCAAAATGTACTAGACATGTCGGTCTTGATTTACATCGATTCACTTTTAATTTGCAGAAGTATATGCCCGAGTCAGATTTTGATATTGTTTCTTCATCTTCTGTCTGATGTTTTTCTGTTTTAGCATTTTGAAATTGCTTTGTTCTAGCTCTGTTCACTCATGCTGAAACGGAAAGCAAATGGTTGTAACGTCGTAACTTCCCGATGTCACTGGCAAATAAATATATTGTGTATAGCCACAATGAATAACCACAGTGTAGGATAAGTTATCAAATTATGAACTGAAGGCTTTAAATAATCGCACTGCTAGTTGAATACTTTTCAAGTATGCTAAGTAGCAGTCTTTAGGTAACTTCTTAAAGTGTGCTTGAGATATTACTCAGAAATTATTGGTGGTCATGCTTTCCTGAGTTTTACTTGGAAAACAGAATTGCTCAAGATTTCGATTGTTTTAATTAGATACATTTCAGTGGAGAAATTACTCCGCCTAAGTAATTTTTATTCTCAAGATAAATAATATAAGCAATTGAGCAAAGTTTAGTGGTCACTGGCCCTGGGGCTAGTTTAGTGACCACTGACCCTGGGCCCAATTTTGTGGCCACTGACCCTGGGCCCAGTTTAGTGACCACTGACCCTGGGCCCTGTTTAGTGACCACTGACCCTAGGCCCAGTTTTGTGGCCACTGACCCTGCAGCTAGTTTCTATAAGGGTCTATTGGCTTTTGTCTAACTATAGCCACATATCAAATACTTAACTATGAATAGCCAAAAGCTGAATTTTGTAAGATACAGATTTCTTTCATTTTACTTCAAGTTGTGTACTTTTATCCTGATTTTGTGAAATAAGCTAAGCCATTTGTAGACTGATTTGTAGCCAGGAACAGGCCCCAGGTCTGAGACAAGGTTATGGTTTCCTCATTAGGTCACAACCAAAGAACATAACTGACATTTTGTTACCACAAGCCTTTCTCGAATACTGATCATTGGTGGTGCCTATCGCACTATTCCTTGTTCTGGAAAAACCATAGCATCCCATCCCTCTCTTTCTCAAGTTTGCTTGATCACTGCCGTCTAACTGTCATAATAAGATAGAATGTCTGTTTGTAATCTCTCAAATTTTAATTTATATCCCTTGGTTATGTTCCATTTTTGGCATTATTATGTGTTTGGCTACGTTATGTTGTAGCAGGTAGGAAAATAATCTTTTTGTTCTGCTTACAGTAGTACAAGGAAAGATGTCAGTGCAGCGCCATCTTCAGTTGCTAGTGACAACAGTACTGCTGGCACCATAGAACTAACCCCTGGTGGTGAACAGCTGAATGAGAGTGTTTCGCTGGTAGATGCTGTAGCTAGTGCTGGATCTGTTGCTTCTGGCAATAGTGCCATCAACAACGCTGACAACTATGTAAATGGTGGTAAACACATATCACAGGTGGAGAAGGAAATGGTTTCTGCTGATAATAAAAATGCCATCACCGATGCTGAAAAGTCAATAAGTGCCCTTAAAACTGTGCTGCATACAAATAGTGGAGATAATGAAGGCAAAGAATTTGTTGGCCCAGAAAATAGAATTATCATCAAAAGTTCTGGGAAACCGGTAAATAAAGGGAAAGCTACAATGCAAGCTGTCAATGGAAAGGTGGTTGGGACTGATGGGGCTGAAAAGCCATTCGTTGGTGAATCAAGACGACGGGTTAACATCACTGTTTCACTTGTAAATGATAAGTTGAAGGACTCTGTTGTCTCTAACAAGGAAACAACTGAGGTATCACAAGATGGAGACGCTAAACCTCATGCCAACTCGGTAAACTCAGAAAATCCTCCAACAAATGAGACTATTTCCGCAGGATCTACGAAAACAAAACCGTATCGAACATTACCCCGTACATCAGATAGAAAATCAGGTGTGTCCATTAAGGATTTGGTTCAGAAACCCACCAAACAAACTCACACAGATGGACAGCATAGCAGCAGGATACTGACAAATGTACGTGATAAACTTGAAGTGGACGCAGCACCCTCTATTGTCACTCGGGCTGTTCACAAAATTGAAGCCAAGACTCTAGAACACCATGGCACTCCAGATTGCGCTGAGGATGAGACACGAGACTTTGTGTTGGTAAAGTCAAGAAATAGTTCTGAGGTTATGTTGATGAAAGAGGAAACTAAATCCCAGGCAGGGACTGCAACGAAAGCTGATAGGAGTAGTCTGACCCTTGACCTGTCCCCAGAGGCGGTCATGGTCTCGGAACAGTGTAAGTGATCACTTCGAAATCTGAGATTAGCTCATGTTACCAGATGCATAGGTCATTTAGTCGAGTATACATTTGTCTTATCAATGCAATGCATAGTTTTCTTTTCAATGAAGTTTAATGGGTATACTATAGGCATTTGGCATCATGGTGAAATGGCAAACTTCCAATATACTATTGTTTAGCACAGTAATTGCACAAAAGCAACTTCTGCTTGATCCAATTTCAAATTCTGTTGATGAAGATAAATTACTACTTTCTTCAACCACTCACGTTTTATGACATTGGCTTTTTGCACGAGTCACTTGAACATCCCACTGTACGTTTGTGGGCATTTGACGGCATTTTGATGGTAAAAAAAAAATTAAAAATGCATAGCCTCACTGCTTGAAATGTCCATCTATGCTGCACATATACTGTAGACACTGTTGAGCATCTGTCATCCAAGTATTCTTATCATCGTCTATCAGCACAGCTTATTGCTACTAGTTTGGGAAATGGTAAAGATTCCTTGTAGTCAGCCATTTTATCATGACTGTCTTACCATTGTATTACATTGTATTGCTGTTTACTGAGCCTGAGCCAGCAAGTGATGTGTATGATTATTTTACAGGTTTGTATTACATTGTATTGCTGTTTACTGAACCTGAGCCAGCAAGTGATGTGTATGATTATTTTACAGGTTTGTATTACATTGTATTGTCATTGGCTGTTTACTGAGCCTGAGCCAGCAAGTGATGTGTATGATTCTTTTACAGGTTTGTATTACCATTGTATTGTCATTGGCTGTTTACTGAGCCTGAGCCAGCAAGTGATGTGCATGATTCTTTTACAGGTGTTTCTAGCGAATGTGAGGCTGCCGTTGACTCATTGAAATGTGCTGTGGAGACTATCTCGCAGGTGTTCACAAAGGTAAGCGAGTTGTGCACGTTTTGGAATCTTAGCTTTGTGAGATGAGCGTTCACAAAAGCACACACACTTTTAAGGAGGTCTCGATCATAAAAAGTTGTGGATGGGCAGTAAGCCGAGCATGGGCGCTTAAATATGAAAAACTAAAAATTTCGTGGGTGGGCGGTAAGCCGAGCATGGGCGCTTAAATATGAAAAACTAAAAATTTCGTGGGTGGGCGGTAAGCCGAGCATGGGCGCTTAAATATGAAAAACTAAAAATTTCGTGGGTGGGTGTTAAGCCGAGCATGGGCAGTAACCCAGACGAGTACGGTAGTTGGCATATTTTATCAACAGTATATTCTGTACTCGACAAAAGTAATCAAACAAAACACCATTTTCCCCGTCATTATGGCTAATTCAGTTATATTACGGCGTTTTCCTGTTGCTCCCAACTTGTTTGATCCTATGGCCCAACAAGTTGGGAGGATTACCCCTGTAGCCAATATTTTACACGACTGATTAACTCCATTCTGGCATTTAGGGTTGGAGGGCCAGCTCTCTTTTGTTTGATAATTGCTCTAATCTCCAATAAGATCATATCTAGCCTGACTGGGCTGTGCTGTTAAAAACAACATATTTGAACATAAACCAATAACATTTCTGAATTCCTCGTCAAATGCTGATCATGTTTAGTTTTTGAATCGCCAAAATCGCCCAACTACAATCGAAGTTATGATAATCTATTCTTTCTGAACGCTCTGGGTTTGACTGTGTTCACATGTGGTCTGTAATAAGCCTGGTAGATAATTGACCTACCTGTTGTCATAACAGACAAAAGAGGGTGCTTGGCAGTTAACAAAGCAGCTAGATGTTATCACATGCTCACAACCCTCTACTTCTGGTAAAGTCACTGAACAGGAAAACGCCATCATGAAAGGAAATGACTGGAAATAACTATTGTGGAGGAGGATGCAATTATAATCGCAGAATGGTTTATCCAGGGGACTAACTTTTCTGTTTGTTCCCTTTCATTGTGGGTCATGTCCGAAAACCACTCTTATGATGGATTTGGCTTCTGTCCCCGGCCACCATGACAGGGAGCTCTGAGTCATTTTATCTGAATACTTTTGGCATGTAATGTATGTGCAACAGTATACAAATTCAGGGATGTTGAATGGAAACTAAGTAAAACTTGTTGTTATTCAACAAGTTGTTGTGCTGCTTCGTTAGTTTTGCAGTCAAGGTTTTTGTGGAGACAGGTTTGTGTGGAGACAAGTCTGTGTGGAGACAGGTTTGTGTGGAGACAAGTCTGTGTTGTGACAGGTCTGTGTTGTGACAGGTCTGTGTGGAGACAGGTCTGTGTTGTGACAGGTCTGTGTGGAGACAGGTCTGTGTGGAGACAGGTCTGTGTGGAGACAGGTCTGTGTGGAGACAGGTCTGTGTGGAGACAGGTCTGTGTGGAGACAGGTCTGTGTGGAGACAGGTTTGTCTGCAGATATGTTGAATGGTACGCAGGCAATTTTGGTTGATTACATTTTATCATAAAAGATGTTTAGGTGAATTGATGTCAGTTTTTTCTATGAATTTATGTGGTTGGTATGATATAAATGTAAATGATGACAAGGTTTATAATAATTTACATGTATGTGATAAATGATCATAAGAGGTTTCCACGAGTGATGCTTAATCAGCCTGATGACCATTTATCAACAGGTTGACATGAATTTATATCAGTAAAAAGGGACATGCCATGTGAGGTGCTGCTGTTACTTTATAAGCTTGTAAGTTTTTATTGAGTGCAGATTGGTTCTTCTTCAGCTTGCACAGACACCAGGTGAGGATGGCAAGGACACAACATCTATGAGGGCACTGATGAAGGAATCACTCAATGATGCCATTGACTCTTTGAAGAGCTTGCGTGATAAAAATAACTTGGAACCGCGGGTCGCTAACACACTTCCGGAAGCCCCATCTGATCACCCTTGGATGGAACCATTGTTTGAGCAGTATTCACAGCAGCTTACGGACAGAGTGTATAAACTGCTGCAAGCAAAACTGGATGGGAGCAAGTGACATTATCCATGTGATGTTTGTTTTTGGAATATGCTAAGGATTTCTTCCATTTGAGGTTTGGGTGTTTTTTGCATGAGTTTTCATCTCCCTATACTCAACCAATTAAAAGAACTGATGTTCATAGTTACTGATGGGTCAAAACTAATTTCAGGGAGTACACTCTTGCATCTGTCTGTGATCATTAAAGGCGAATGCCACCCGATTTAATTAGCCTTTCTTGCCGTCTTAATCGGTCTATTTCCACATCGCCTCGCATGCGATCGATCTTACCTTGCCAAGAGGTGTCGCGTTAACCTGTGACGAAGGTGAGAAACGACGCTAGCGACGTCAGTGGTTCATATGCAGAGTGAATGCCGCTATGTTGCGTGTATCGTTCCCGCTTGACCGAACTAAGCAGCCGCGAGGAAAGCGAGTACATCGTTTTTTTTTTACTTCCTCGAGAGTCCGAAATGCTTAGGAAGTGGCTCATGGTAGTGAAGAATGAAATGTATGCTGTAAATAGCAAGTATGAGGCCGTGAAACATCTCTGTGTCTGTGGCCTGCAGACGACGTCGACAGTGCCTCACGAATGCCGGCTTACCAAATAACTCCATACGTTCCGTTGTCTGAGCTTGTTCACGGCGCCTCTCTAGTATTCCTTCATCACTGTATTCCTGCGAAGTCGGGATTGATGAGCCGCTCTAGCTCGTCCTAAGTCGGAATTGCGAGTTGCCATGTTGTCGTTTATTACTGAGCGTTCTGCTTCAAAATGAATTATTCTCACCCTAACCAATACTTATATAAAACTGAAACAAAGTCTGTCTCATTAGATGCAATTTGTAATGCCTTTGGAGTGTTCGTGAGTGCACGAAATGATTTGAGAAGCCAGCAATGAATAAATCACCTGCGTTACCGGCTTTAGGTGCAATAAAACTAATTGACGGGACACCAAGGCCGTGTGAGCTAATGGTAATTTAGTGTTTGCTGGCAGAAATTGTTGTCAGAAACTGTTGTGAAACAACTCGATTTCCACCCCACGACCAGGTGTTAGGGGAATCTTTATTTACATTTACATTACTCAAATAATGATTGTCAATGTACAACTTCTGCCCTGACGGTGCTGTGGCCAAAGCGAAACTGAATTCGCGGCCCCCGACGAGTAAGTAGATTTGAAGTTTCGTAGCTAATTCACCAACATAATCACGTGCACTTTACTTTGGTTCATTAGTATAGTTTTTTCTTGATTGGAAGTTTAGTTTCCACTGAACTTTGGCTGGTTTGTTCGTGATTTCTGATCAGTTTCCGAGCCACTGGCCGTGATAACGAGTCAATCCGGCCGGCGGCGACGGGCCTGATCGGGCTCCGAGCCACTGGCCAGGATAACAAGCGTTTTGTGTTTAGAACTCAGAAAATCACAAGTCCAAACAACACAGATCTAAGTTCTCCTGTCTGTATCTCACGGAAAATACTTCGAAATTATCTCCGACACACCCCAATCTCCTGCTACGGACCTTATTGGCCTGCCGAACTTTGTATGCTACAAATACCAATAAATCCGTAAGAGCGAAATAAAATAACACGTTTTTGTAAGCACTCGGTGTATTTTTAAGAGTTTTACATCGAAGTTTGATGATTTATTGGTGCTAAACGATGACTCCAAGCGATAAGCTGACACCAGTAACCCGTGTTGTGAACTGCTGAACAGAACGCGTGTGAAACCGATGACGTAATTGGATAATTTCAACACCTCCGTCTGCCGTCAGGTGTCAGGTAACGCAACCGCACTTGTCGTTATTGCGTAGAACTACTCGATCTAAATTGATACAAATTAGGTTGTTTTTTGGGTGGCATGCTCCTTTAACTGCACTCAGACTCTTGAATTACTCCGAGTCTTCCACTCAATTTGTGCTTACTCAAATTGTACTCGAGAAATGGTGACCACCAAACTTTACTCAAGTCGCTTCAAGACGTACTAAGACTTGAGAACTGTCCTTGAGTTGCTTTCTTTTGTCAAAGTGTTTAAACTCAAGGTATGCCTGAAATACAGGTCATCACCATACATGTACTTGCCTTACTTTTGGCAGTACCATCAGGACTGCTTATTACTTTTGGCAGTACCATCAGGACTGCTTTTGGTGAGACAGCGATTAGTACCAGAATGTTCCGCATAATGATGGAAGTGACATATTATAAATTGTATAGTTTTGTGCTATTCCACACAATTTACTCCTATTACCATGTTCCAATTCACATCCGCAACTAAAAAATGTCATGGTGTTTTTAGGAGTTGTGTCAGACATTTTCCCCTTGCAGTATGGCCTTGAACTTGATGTCTCGTCTTTGGATTTTCGTATGTTGACAGGTTACTTACGGTTACCCTATGATTTTTTTGCTCAGGCCATATCAATTATGCTGGTGGCAGGTTCATGTTGTTTGTGAGCCGTGTGTTTTTGGACAGTGTTATTTTGAAATAAGTCTTACATGGTTTTAGTAATATAAAGTAGGACACAAGTCCAAGTGTATGGTGATTATGTCAGTCTGTGATATCAGTTTTTGTGCTCACATACTAATTTGTTGTTAATGTTAGGGTTACAGTTTAAGTGACTACATTAGTGGGACCGCGTAGTGTCACACCAGGGTAATTTAGTATCATGGGAAGACGACTGAACTTGACGAGTTGTACCTTCAGTTTCATTTGTAACTTAAAGCTGCCATAAACTCATCTTGTGTTAAGTTTTAATTTAGACCACTTACAGGTATGAAAGTGGTCCGTGTGTTACTGATTCCTATTGGAATATATTGTGGATGTTTATTGTTGGTGGAGACCAGCTGCAAAATGGTGGCTTGTCATGGTAAGCCATGTTCTGTGCAATAACGAACAGTATTTACAAGCCCACAAAGCACTTCTCATATGATTAAGGATTGAGAACAGTTTCACAGTGTGTTCAAGTGTTTCACATCAACGTGTTGTTTAGTGACACAATGACCAGTATATAGCAGCTTTAATATGAACTGTTTGTGATTGAAGTAGTTCTCCATTTTGTGCTCTGTCCATCACCCAAAATTTAAGTGACCATTTTTCTAATGTCAAATGTATTGTATTATAATCTCATGCTACGGCACTTTATACTTTGAGCAGGGGTTTTCTTGAAATTGACTTCCTGTATTCAGATTGCTGTCAATAGCATGCAGTTAAATTGTCTGAAAGTTTCTTGCATTCTTTCAATAGACATTTTGCAGAATGCAAAGCAAGGTTGATTTATCTCCCCTTCTGTTGACGTCATGGCGCTAATCTGTTACTGTATAGCTGGAAGCCGCGTAGTTTTTAAGAAGTCATTCTGATTTTCCATGTGCAGCCCTTCAAATTCTTATGCAACAAGGTGACCATTCTGTCACACTTCCCTGCTCAATTGGGAAACTTGCAAGTGTTCAATTGAGGAGCTTCTTTATTTCATTTCAAGGAACTTAACCACCAGCGCATTTGCTAACATGTTAATGGCATCAGTCAGTAGTTTCGCGACCAGCATTGAGCTTCTGGTCGTTGTTTACTTCAACTTATGTGTTCTGCACTAACAGGGTTTATTTGGGTACACAGAGAAAGTGTTCCGATGAAGTCTTAAAACTTAGTTTATGAAGTACATCACATTCCATTTTACTTGTTTTTGTATGTTTGTCTTATGTGATGTGTTATTTATTCATCCTTCATGTCCATCAGAAATTAACTAAGAGACTCCAAGTTAAATTTCACATTTCCACATTTCTAATGGCCGTAGCAACATGACAGTTTCCCATCATTCTTAAATGCCCATTAATTAAAATGATTTCCCAAAGGGAATTTCTTATTTCTAAGCCTTGTAGTTGTATACTGACCATTGTTTTTGGGACCGCTGTATGTGTTGAGTGACTGTGACAGGTAATAATTGAATACATTGTAAACAAGACAGTTTGACTGTAAATAGGAATTGTGAAAACTTACAGGAAATGTCCAGTGTTCCTGTATTGTGACTTGTTGCAATGCAAACTAATTATGTCAAAATAAAATTTGTCTTCCAAAGTTAACAGACAGTATTAGTGTTCTGACTAAGTATTTATTGTAAATGTGTCGAACAGACTCGGTACAGTTACAACCTTCCACAGTCAAACCTGCATATCCTGAATAAAAAATAATTTGAAGACATACACATGAACTTCAAACATGCCTCATTTTCAACTTTGCCACTTAGCTGTGAAATTCACGTATTCAGATCCTATTACACAAGTGTGTTATGAGACATGGCAACTACAAGTCAATAGGCATGTCTATTGGGCTTCGTCTGATCTTTCATATGGTGAATACAACAGTATGTAATTTTAAGGCCAAATCAATGCATAGTTGGTTCTGGTCTAAACCCTGACACAGTTTGAAACCTTCAACCACTACAAACAACCTCCCACATCAATTTCAGCCAAGGTTTCAAAGTTTTCTGAACATCTCCACAAAGGCACACAAGTAAGGCTTTAAAACATCCCCACAAAGGCACACAAGTTAGGCTTTAAAACATCCCCACAAAGGCACACAAGTTAGGCTTTAAAACATCCCCACAAAGGCACACAAGTTAGGCTTTAAACTTTGCTTGTCCAGATAATGATTACGTAAGTGATGGAAAGCTTCGCACGCATGAGTGACCACCCTCCCAACTATGCTTTTTTGGCCTAAAAATAAATGAAAGACAAAATGTACATTCAGGTAACATTTGATCTCAAAACCACAGTAAAACAATCTATTGAATGAAATAGCAGTCATCAATGACTAAACACAATAAATGACACACAGGATTTCCCTAAAATTATTAAATGCAGGAAAGATAACACTAATAATACACTCTAAAGATACACACTAAGAACTAGAAAGACTAAGAAGAAAAGATTGCTTTATTACAACACCTAGTATAATCCATTCACAATATTAAACACATTGTATTCTCTTATTACAACACCTAGCATAACCCATTGACACTATTAAACACATAGTGAATGTCTTGCCTTTAGACAGGTTCACCAATCCTTGATAATAATGTTTATTAAAGAAGCACTGATGATGTATGCTTGATAAACTCACTTTAAAGACAGACTGGCACTACAGCCTCCCTCATAACTTGCTACACATATAACACAAAAACAATGTCATCACAACCATTATCATAACTTGCTACACATATAACACAAAAACAATAATGTCATCACAACCATTATCATAACTTGCTACACACATAACACAAAAACAATGTCATCACAACCATTATCATAACTTGCTACACATATAACACAAAAACAATGTCATCACAACCATTATCATAACTTGCTACACATATAACACAAAAACAATGTCATCACAACCATTATCATAACTTGCTACACACATAACACAAAAACAATGTCATCACAACCATTATCATAACTTGCTACACACATAACACAAAAACAATGTCATCACAACCATTATCACAACATCATTGCGGGCAACTTTTTCACCACGACCTTGATATAAATAGAACAGCGAGACCCCCAAGTGAAGTAAGTCAGGTATCATGAAACCAATATCTCTCACCTTCTGATGCCACATTCCGTCTCCAAAGAATATATTGACCACAAACTGGTCGACACCACTAGATATGATATGTACAAAAGCAACACACGCGATCAACAAAAGCTTTCTTGACTTCAGTGTCTTATTGACATTGCACAACTGTATAACCATTAACGTTGACATGACTTCGGATAAGGTAAAGAATGTCTGATGATTCCATTGAAAATAGGACTCATCATTGTAGTAACCAAAATATGCCCACCAGGCGTAGTAATGTGGGTAGATAACAGAGCAGAATAAAATGAACATCGGGAGGCGAAGGGATCCGGATAAAAACAGTCTGATCACGTACCGGAAACTTTCATACAGTCCCAAGATGAAAATCACGGTACAAAACCAGATTTTGAAAGTTTCCGTTGTAGCATTGATGTAAACATGTTTGTAGCCTGTTATGGCCACGTATTGGTAAGAACCTGAAAGTGCAGAAAACAAAAACAGTTTGTAAAACAAAATTCATTATAACAGCCACATCCTGAAACCTATCTGCACTCTTCAAACGCCGTTCAGAATCACCAGTCTTTGTTTTCAGGTAAATTTATCGTTTTCTGTTCTATTAAACAATGAACACAAGATCAGTGTGCTCCATTTCAATGACTCATATTTCCACTTACCGAAATAAGGGAAAAATAATTATAATGGTTCTCGAGATCAAAGCTTATTGCAGACCTTAATTAAAGGCGAAGGCAACATTTTTCCATGTCATTTTGAGCTAAAATAAGGTTGGTTGGTTATCCTAGACATATTTTCCACTTAATTACAGCTTTTCGTAATTTTATAGATTACTCGTCCGCTACTCCGGAAGTGACGTTTTAGGAGGTAAGCGTTTCCTGCCACTTGGTTTTGCGTTGACTTTACCGTGCGAATCTGTTCTATTCTACTTTTGTTTTGTGCTGTTTTTCAAAAGTTGTCGCCACCACTTTCCATCGGCGAGTATTTTGCGGCAAGATAGG
>NMRA01000808.1:73018-88932 GCA_002633005.1 Phoronis australis
CACTATTTTCCTCTAAACACAATATCCCAGCATGTATTGCCACACACTATTTTCCTCTAAACACAATATCCCTGCATGTATTGCCACACACTATTTTCCTCTAAACACAATATCCCAGCATGTATTGCCACACACTATTTTCCTCCAAACACATTTTCCCAGCATGTAGTGCCACACACTATCTCAGCATACATTGCCACCCACTCTACAGTATCTACCTTTAAACACAGTATCCCAGCATGAATTGCCTCACACTATTTTCCTCTAAACACACCATTTTCCTCTCAAGACACTATCCCAGAATGCATTGCACACACTACACTATCTACCTTTAAACACAGTATCCCAGCATGTATTGCGACAATTGTCCCTGTCAACAACTGGCTTTCCAGGAACCCAGTACCTGTAACCAACAAAAGAATCGAACAGTTTTAAAAAATTTAATGGTCCTTTTACAATAGCTTAACCTGGAATTTACACACAATTCAGTGCTTCCAATCTATATGGAATAAAAAAGAAGTAAAATAAATGCAAACAAACGCAGACCTTGAAATGTCTTGAAACAAATAGAGTACAATAAAAAAATTTCAGGATTTGGAAAAATGCCATAGCCATTTTTTTAGACTTACTATTTAGTGACCGCTATAGTGTGCCTGATTGTCTTTTCTAATAGAACAGAAGTACTTACTTGTAGATAACACCCAAGTGAACATAAGGTACTAGAACCCAGAACAGCAAGCCTACAATAAGATATATGTGAAAAACAAATGGAGTTCAGGTTGATTTCTGGAAAACTCATCGCAAATGTCACTGATATGTACTGACTCTGTACATCACGTCATTGATATGTGCTCACTGTGTGCATCACAAATGCCACTGATATGTGCTGACTTTGTGCATCACAGATGTCATTGACAGGCACTCACTGTGTGAATCACAAATGTCATTGATGTATGTTGTGTGCATCACAAACAGTAAAGCCACATTGTTGCTCTTATCTGATTGTACATGATCTTTGAGTCGTCCGTATGTTACAAGTAACATTTCTTGTCCAAGTGACATGAAATTTACAGACAGCATGTAATTCATCAATAGTTATATGAATATTGCTTTTGGTCAAAATCGGACACAATATATTACTGCAACGGCCATTTTTCAAATTTCTGGAGATGTAGCTCCGTGGTACTTTGAAGGATTCTTCTGAAATTTGGTAAGTGATCTTGTCCAGCTATCTGTGGGATCAGTTTCTTGCTCCAATTTGCCGTTTTCTAGTTATTCGAGATTTAGTTATGACTGCTTTTTTATTCTCGTGGCGCAACCCCTGTGAATTTCTTAGACTTGTTATATAAACAGTTCTCATTAAGAGCTACAAGAACTGTATTCTCTTTATCGCTCAGAAATACCATTCTTGACTATTAGTCACTTGACATTTACTGACAACATGGTCTGAAACAGGCATGTTTCTCATGCAACTTCAGCACATGACTTGTATTAAGGTTCAGAGTGCATGATTTGTATCACGGTTCAAAGTGCATGACCTTTATCAAGGTTCAGAGTGCATGACTTGTATGATTGTTCAGAGAGCACGACTTGTACCAAGGTTCCGAGTGCATGACTTGTTTCACAGTTCAGAGTGCATGACTTGTATAATGGTTCAGAGTGCTTGATTTGTATCAAGGTTCAGAGTGCATGACTTCTATCAAGGTTCAGAGTGCATGACTTCTATCAAGGATCAACAACAACATTCAAGTGCCGTTCTTCAGTGTGCTTTCATTTATATCATTTAAAACTTCTTCAAAAAACTAGAATAACCACTTCAGTGAATCCTCTGATTTCCAAGTGTGTCCTATCAGAAATATTAACAGATGTGTACAATTAGCAAGAGTATTAAAATACTATATAAATTACTATATGCAATTACATCACTTAACAGTTAAAAATATAATACAAAAATAAGTTAAGAAAGAAGGCAAATATTCATGGAAATTACAACGTGTACAAAGTGTAGCCAGGAAGTTACAACAATGTACCAACTACCAGAGCCTCTTTTTGAAGATGAAGCATTGGTGAGTTTGTGGCACAAGTCCCAAAACAATTATTTCCACGGTAGTAGGACCAAATAGAAAATCAGTTGAACTGGATCTCCTGATTAGGAACTACAGACAAATTTCATGAAGAACAGTGGAAGAACTTCGTAAATATTACGACAGACAGGGCACACCAAGTACTCAGAACTGATCAAAAAAGTACATCAGTTGTAATTTCCTCAATAGCAACACATATGCCGAATTTCCTAAAGATCCATACAACACTTAGTATCTAGTGACACACATCCCAAGAAAATTAAAATTGCCACTAGGAGGTGCTACAGCAGAAAAGTCTGATTTCAAAATATAAGTAGGCCATGCTCACCTCAATAGCAACGCATCTGACAACATCTATCATAACCCAAGTTGAATTATGTAATTATCCATTAAGGCTCTGAAATAATTGGGCCAATCGCGCTGAAACTCCATGTGGTCCTCGATAATAGCTCCATCATGGAATTGCTTCAACGTTCAGCATGATACTACAAATTGGTTTGTTCTCCCCGCCCCATGTGAAGGCATATATAGTTTATGAATATCACATCCAGGCTACACATCTGTAAGTCACAAAACGTGGGGTATTCGCAAGATGGGCTCGCCATAATGACACTCCAAATTTGAGGGTGTTCTTTCAAATTTCAGATATCTTGCTCGGGGTTAAGGTGATACTGCCGCGGATGCAAAAAAGAAAATTGCCACTTGAGGGCACCATAGTAGTTGAGCGAAAATCAAGGTTGGCCTTTAGTCAATTTTCATAATGATCCTTCAAGCAGACTGGCAAATAGAGGCAAATGCCAAAAACTCAACAATGATAAAAATGTCCACCAGGTGGCACAAAAATGTTAAATCCATTTGAAAATGGGAAACCTCCACAACCTTTTTAAATAGACGCTATTTACCGAGTACCGTGAAAATCTTTTATGGAACTCTGCATGAAGATAGCGAGGCAAACATAAAAAATAAAAGACACAATGGTTGTCAGATCGTTACGAAACTTGCTAATAGGAACATATCTTCAAAATCTCATAATAATCCTGCAAGGTGTTTTGGAGACTGATACAACAACGGACACTGAGAGTTTACAGCACTATGAACCCATATATGTATAAGTGGATGCACAGAAATTGCTACTAGGGGTCACAGCAGTAGACCCATCCACCCAAGTCATAGTCATCCATAGCCAGTTCCAAAGGAACACATCTGCCAACATTTTTGAACACCCTGCAAAGGGTTTAGATAGAGCATCAAACACCGGATGCCAGACAGAGAAAACACCAATATACACCCATGATATGCATATCTGGGTGCATTACAATAAACAATAACAATAATAATATTAATAGTCTTTGTGTATATGGAATAACAGCAAAAGGCTTCTTTAGGTGTCTCCAAAATGGTATAATTCCCAAAGAAGCATTTAATGGATAAATGGTTCTAGTAGCTCAATGAGTTGAATTCTACAAGTTAAAGTAGCAATGAACTCACCTTCCATCACAAAAACGAACTTTTGATATAGCCCACTATTACACGGATATCAAACTGTTTCTTTGTCACACTGAAGGGGATTTCAAGACTTGGAACAAGCAGTTCATTATTTCTTCAGATGAAGCCCATAACAATGTTTGCGCTTCATCTGAAGAAACTGCTGCACTTCCCAAGCTCAAAGGACACTTGTGAATTCAGTAAGGAACATGAAGAGGCTAACACTTTTGACTGAGCACCAATTTTAGCCTGGCTTATTCTTTTCTCACAGTTTCATCAACGCAATTAGACAAATTTCAGGACAAACATTAATTTGATGTATGCATGTGCAACACATCAATAACACGAGACTCAAAAGAACACATGAATTGAGTGACTTTAGAACATGCAATCAACAAATAGCGACCTCTGCTCTTTAACTTACCAAATAAAAATGTACACAAAATTACTTTGCTTTCTTCAAGAATTGAAGACATGGCATGGCTCATTTGTGCACATGTATCCTGTTGATAAATATAGTCATACAGTTATCCCATATCAAAAGGCACATATATGATGCACCCATTAGACTGATAGACATGCATTAAAAATAGTCTACGACAGTAAGTTAAATATAACAAGCTTTGTCTCTTCAGAGGCGTGGGTTCGTATCCTACCGTGGCCACCACGACAGTAAGTTAAATATAACAAGCTTTGTGAGTGTTTATTGACAAACAATTAAGTCCAATCGACAGAAACTGGACGCTGAGGAGGTTTCCAGGGAAAAAACCTAAATGAACAGAATGGCAGTGGTAGACTCTGAATGTAAGGTCTCGCCGTCCATAGACAGCAACTCAAGGGCTCATCACTTGAAAGAACCCAAAAGTATCCAAGTTCAAAGTAAGAGTACATATTGTGGTAAAGTATAGTGGTCACTAATCAATCATTGCCATGGTGTTTAATGATCTGCATGGTGTGCATTATACTCTCAGAGCGGAGGAAGCACACCAGCGGGAAGTTTCCACTTTTGAAAATAGAGATGGATTTGAAACAGAAATGTACACACACTACTGAAATCAACTTTATAAAATTAGTACTGTGAACTTGTCAGAAAATTACACCGAGAGACGTGTTTCAGAGACATTAAGTATAGTGGGAAGTTGATTGAGGGTACACATTTTGGTCAGCTAAGCGAGTTCTCTTTTAACATATGTAAAATTTAACACTAATCAAGTACCTGATTTAAATAACCAGTTTCCTACACTGAACAGCGGGCTCGTTATTCAGTGATTGTGTGGAAATCAGGGACCTCAATATGCGACTAGTGCCTAAAACTTAAGCTTCTCTGAAATTTCTCTGTTGCATGGCACCATACAGAAAGTAACTCATGAATATATTTTCATATTACATTAACCTTTCCAGAAAATCAATAAAATTTACATGAAATTGTTATCTATATGCAGTGAAAAGGTGTCGAAAATGGATGTTCAGTCATTTATTAGGTATACAGTACACGACCTACAGGTATCCTACAGTCTTGGCGGGGGCTAATAATTCATCTGACTAGGAGTCCACAATTGTAAAGTTAAGCTAAAAAACAACAGGCTTGAATAAACAATCATTGCAGCGGTATTGTTAGAAAGTAGAAGACAGGATGAGAGCCCAGAATCATGTGACATACCGTAAACGTTCGGGTTAACGCCCTGGGCGGTTAAATTGGCAAACCCAAAAAATCGGGGGTGGGCGGTTAACCAGACATGGGCGCTTAAACATGAAATTTCAAAAAATCCAGGGTGGGGGGTTAACTGAACATGGGCGCTTATTAACAACAGACAACCGCCCTGGGCGGTTAATCTTACCTCATGATCAGAGTACCACACGACACACGTACTCCGAAAGCGCAGAACTTTTCAAAGAGCTTTATCGTCAAGTCGTCAAATGTCGCTAAAAGTGTCATAACAGCGGACGATCCCAAGAAATGTTCTGTTGCCCACAAATTAGTCAATCACAATTAAATTTTCAAAATTGGTGAGTAATAGCCCTGTGCCGTCCTGCGATCTTAGATCTTATTAGAGCTGTAGTGCGCAGACGACCAGTAACAATAACTTGGATTGCAACTATTCTCACGCGATGACACTTTAGAAGTGCACGCGTGCGAGCTTCACGTGTTGCAGAGGTCATAGCAGTCATCAAATTTATGGTGGTAGCTGTCAAGTTCTGAGTCAAAGACCAGTTTTAAAATTAATGATGTAATAAAAGTTTGAAAAACAAATTCAGGTGTTTTTTTGTGTTTGGGATGTTTATGTTGGAGATTAGACTCCGTGACTCATTTTCAACGTATGGTTCTGCGGTTAGCTGTTTTATCTCAACCGCCCGGCGTTGCCCACTTCCAATTGCGTGAAACATGCCACGCAAAGAAGATGAGAATCGGGACATGAGCCAGTCGTCAATCAAAAGTTACCGCAAAGGCATAACTCAAAAACAAGCATTTGCTTAAGATTTTATTTTAAAATTACTAACACTATGACTGGGGATGAGTCTAGTGAGCGCGTATAGTAGAGTCCGAGGAAAACATTACCAGTTCGTACACGGATCTGCGTCGGTAAAAAACAATTCGCAGATGTAGCCCCAATTCTTCGGGTAACTGGCATCCGTGGTTTGCGCGGCTATACAACTAAATTAGTGAAGAGCTGCGCTCAGCATAACAAACTGCAGGTCACATTGGTGACCTGAAATTTGGAAATATGAGCCGAGATTATAGACGTCTTGTAACTGCCACCGGGAAATTCCAACCTATGCGAGCCGTTTTTTTGGAGGGGTAAAATAGATAGGCCTACCTGGCAAACATAAAGCAACTCGAAAAACATTTATTTTACACGCAATATGTACAGCTTATCCTATTATAATATCACCTACGGCAATATCGCACTGTGGCACTGGTCGGTCCCGCTGTTTGCGTGCAATATGCCATCACTAAACTTGGAAATGCCGTAAAGTAATTTAACAGCCTCTTTCAATGTGGGTCTTGTTTTATGTGACAATAGACAGAGGCTGGATTCAGCACACGCGTACGTATGAGTCACCTGTCATTCCCATGTTGTTGTCAAGGTAACATGCACTCCAGAGTGTGGGAACTTACACATGTGCACCACTTCAGAGATCGCACATCAAAAGAGAACAGCGACATCCCTACGTAAAGGAGTACATTGGCGCGATTCTGTACTTTTAAGCTGTTGTTACAGAAAACCCAGTGTTTTACAATATTCCTCTGTTTCAATGACCAAAACTACGATGTGAAGTCTGTTCCAACATTTTCCGGCTCGATGACCTCTGGACCCGATGTTCCATGCCCATAGCTAGCTGCGTGCACGTCATTATCACTGAAGCCAATTTTCAATCAGTTATGTCGTAGATGTCTCAGACTCGAACGGTCAGAATTTTGTTCAGGCTGAAACTGCCCAATGTAGAAACAAAAATATTCGGGAAGCTAAAAGGCTAGGTGGATACGATAATTCACAGTTACGCCTGCCGCAAGAAATCTACTACAAAGAACCGCCAGCGACTTTGTCGGAATCTGCTAACGCCAACTTGTTTGAGATGAAATAAGCGAAAAACAAAATTTGACTTGCCAATTTTTATTTCTTGAAGATGATACACTAACATCCAGTAACGTATTGCCAATTGAATTCAGAAATCGAGAGACAGCAAATCGGTCAGCGAGGTACACTGTCCGTTCGTTCAGTACACATCCTCGATAACCTGGCAATTACACTCATCAAAATAGGGAGAATTTGACATCTTTCCGTGAGTTATGGAAATTCTTCAAAATACGAGAGCTTCCTACCAAAAGCGAATTGGAAGGTTGGCAAAACCGCTGCCACATTTCTCTGGCCCGATTTTTTTCGAATATATGTTTTATCTAGTGCACTGCAGATTGAAACTCGGCGCAGCAGACCGCGTCGCTAAAAGCCGAGGCATTGAAGCCGGCTGGGTTCTTAAACTTTGCGAACATGGGAAGAAAATAAAGTGACAAAACGTTCAAGTATTATATTTTGAAGTAAATCCATGACCCGAGACAAGAATTCGTTACTTGTATTATAATTCATGCCAAACCGCCGGCTCGGAGGCCGTGGTTGCACTCTAGTTGTGATCACTGATCAAAAAGTCAGGGAATCGCCCGTTTGCGTAGCACTGGGCACTAAATCTTCAATCTTTAAAAGTCGGGGATGGGCGCTTAACCGAGAGGTGGGCGCTCAACTGGAAATCTTCAAAAATTGCAGATGGGCAGTTAACCGAGCAGTGGGTGGTTAAATCGAAAATCCGCCTAAAGTAGGGGGTGGGCGGATAACTGAGCATGAGCGTTAACCCGAACGTTTACGGTGAGTAAGCCAATCAAGTATCAACAGCATGCAGGTAGTGAGGCCCACGGAGACTGTACTATAGGAGTTACACACACAACACTAAGCGAAAACTAAGTTGACAGCACTGCTCACCTTCTAGCACCATACAACAGCTAGACATTACATGGTCATGCTGATAAACTACCAGTCAGCAGTAGACTTACCAGTGCTCAAAAGTAGTCCTTGACAGCACTAGAAACTAAAACAGAGGAGAACATCAAATCAATTTATTGAATTTCATCTGAATGAAAATTAAAGTCATCCACAAACTTTTTAAGTACTAAGATTAGATCCCGGCCCTGATCTAAAGAAAAGGAAACTTGTAAACAGACTTGTAATTGAAGTTGTTCTACTTCCAGGCATTTGTAGTCTCAATGAATTGTTAATACTTGCATCTAAAATCACTTGGGCCAAAACACCAAGTGTTTCACCACTACCTCCACAGATCTCTCCCAGAAACAAGAAAGGTCGTCAGACTTGTATATTTGTGCTGTTTGCGTCTTGAGACTTGAAAGAAATTCAACTGTAGGCAGAAGGCCGTTAAATATTGTTTATTCAATGAAAATCAGAGGGTGGCTGATTGCGGCTCACTGTCAGTCATGGGTACACTTAAGACCAACTATTAGAACGAACCATACCTAATCAAAAGAAAAAGCATGAATATTTGAGAAGAAACTTTTGAGCATACTGATTTTTCTTGTCCAACCTTGATGTTTTATAACAGTAAGTGTCGGTACCAGAGGAGGATATGAGGAACAGATAGTGCAGCTGTTTGTAGCACAGGCACTCTTAGCAGCTGCTTCCAGAACAGCTCAACTCATGCCTATCTGAAGGTAACATACTCACACACCTTACCTGCAACTGCCACAAGTTCACCAGTTACAATTGTTGATATACAGCCATGTAACAATGGCTGTACTACGAACAAGGTGAGTGTCACTTCACTCCCAGATTTTGGATGCATCCCCACCGATTGTTAGCTCCACATCATGTTCATAAGTAGTACATAATATTATATACAGCTATATTAATAGCTGTATTTTGATGAGTCTTCATACAGCTAGCTGGATGGCTACTGAAAGGCACAGGCAGACGAATTTGTTGATATGAATCATAACCATAAAAGAAACATGTATTATTAGTAGTGAGTGTAACATTGCTGGTGTACAACCTATAAGTAATCAGCATTAAAGCAAACAACATCCAAGTGACTAAAACACATGCAACAAAACTATTTATACATGCTATAAGGATATACGTCTTAGTAATAGGTGATTAAGAGCCATACTGTTACGTGCTACCGGACATGTTAGAAACTCAATACATGACATCTTGATCTTCTTTCCTTAGACGAAATGTTCAGTCATCAAGGATAAAACTATTAATGACAACATTTAGCCATCAAACATCAAACCAGCACTAGTGTCCTCAATCATTATACAAGACTTCCTCTACAGAGAGTGTATAAAAACGTTTGTCACAAACAATTAACCAAGAAATCACCTTGCACCAAATAAAATCACAAACAAAAATTCAATTCAAAGGATAAAGCCTTAAAAATGTGGAGGCGTTCGTAGGACTCGTTTTGGTCACGCTTCCGACAATACGTCATCGCGGTTGGATCAGCTGGTACGTCCGGTGACTGAGTTGGGACTTGCGTAATTTTATTGTCCGCATCGCTGGCCATCCTATCATTTGGAACGACAAATTTCTTCACCACGGTCGTGTTCCGTGAATTGCCGACTCCTTCCGGCGATTTGATAACAACATGATTTCCCGATTTGTCAACAACTTCATGTGGAGTCGGGTTGAAATTCGTTGTGTATTTGTCTGTTTTGTCTTGTCATACAAGCACCTTGTCACCCACAGAAACTTAAGATGGTTTCACATCCCTTGCGGCATCTGTGTAATCTTTGTATTTGGCTTTTGCTTCTAAGTAGCGGTCTCGCAAGTCAATGTTGTAATGTCAATCTTCTATTTTCCTGCCAAACACGAGTTCAACGGGGCTTTGCCAAGCTGTGGCATGTTCTAGCAAACGATATGCCATCAAATATTTAAATATTTCACGTTTCCAGTCAAGACCCTTGCTTCCACAATTTTAATACATTTCAACAATGACGCATTTTGACGTTCCACCTCCCCATTGGCTTGGGCCCATCAAGGAGTGACGTTTTGGTGTCGAAATCCATTTTCTACACAAAATTGGCGGAACTGTTTGGGTTGTAACTGCAGGCTGTTGTCTGACTTGATTGATAACGTTAAACCAAATTGACAGAACCGTCTCCCACAATGCATCAATGATGTTATTTGCAAGCGTGGATTTTAAAATTTCGATCACATAAAATTGACTGTAGTAATCCACTACAACTAATACCGAATGTCCAGAGGGAAACGGTCTCATCAGATCGACAGCAAGATCTTGCCAAGATCCGTCCAGTAACTCAGTGGAACGAATCGGTTCAGAAACATTGGGTCGTGCCACAAGTTGACAACCAAAACATGATTTGCAGTGCTTTTCAACATCTTTATCCATGCCGGGGAAACGTTTCATCCCAACAATTCCCAAATGAGCTTCAAGTGCAAGCTATAATACTGTGAGGTGTACTTTACGTGAGATCACAATTCGGGTACCCTCAAAATTACCTTTCAGCAACAGCTTGGAAATTCGGACAATTTTCGAACCTTCCACTTTCGACGACTTTCCTGACCTCAGACAATTCAGGGTCATCCAAGGATTGGATTTCAATCTCACGCATTGACAGAGCATTTGACTTGGCATTGACTGCAATAAAGTGGACATACCGTAGTCCTCAGCTTCATTTATTTGTTTATTTTGAATGTCTGCAGGGTTCACCAGGCGCGATAATGAATCAACAATGTTTTGACTGCCAGCAATGTGCTGCATCCAAAATTTTTCCCTGTATCCCACACAGCATTAAAGCAAACACATCCAAGTAACTAAAACACATGCAACAAAACTATTAATACATACTACAAGGATATATGTCATAGTAACATGTGATTAACAGTCATACATTTCACGTGCTACCAGAACTAATAAACACCTACAAGAAACTCAATGCATGACAGTGAGCGACATCACTTGTCAATGGTGATCAAGGAACAGATAAACACAAGACAAGAGAAGTCGACTAAGAAGAGTCGAGTCAAGTGCTTGCATAGTTCAGCCAGTTAGCTGTATGAAGACTGTCGTCAAAATACAGCTAGGTACCAATGTGTGTTTTTCTTCCATAGACCCCAAAATTGCACACAGCCAGAGTAGTTCTGCTCGTCACCTCGCCGTGAAACTTGTTTCAACATGTGAAGCTAAAGATCGGACAAGGTGCATGCAAAATCTGGGAGTCAACCGACACTCACCTTGCCTGTTACAACAGTTTTAAAAGTGAAAAACAATGCAACAAACGTCATTTTCTTGCGTCATTCTAGACCTTTTGTAACAAGTGTTGTTGTTTTGAAAACAGTATGCTCGTGTCACACGCACGCGCCATTTCCTAAATTTTTGCGACAACTTCGCAGCAGCAAAATTTGTTCTGAAATTTGGTTTTTCGGTATCAAAATTCTAAACATCTGCAGTAACTAAATGAAACCAGTTCCGATGATTTGATGTGACATCAACGCAACCTCGTGGAAGAAGTACAGTTAATTGAAGAATCGGCGAAAAAAGAAACTGGCTAATAGATGACACAATATTTCATGGCGCCGAAAGCCATTGCCAAAGAACGCTCCACAACTAGCAGCAGAATAACGTCAATAACGGTAGAAAGCCATTTTTTCCGACACTGTTAAATGTATAATTTAGTTTACTCAAAGAAGACTGTAGTCTTTAATGACATTTATTTTGTGTCAGAATTTATCTTACCACTTTTTTTACCCACATCGGCGCAAAACTGTATATTTAGTATACAGCTTTGCGCCAAGGCTAGTGAACTGAATAGTGCCAACACGTGAACTGAAAGGTGCCTGTGCTGTGATTTGTAGGCTGTAAACCCAGCATATTGAATTAGTGAAACCAGAAAATCACCACAATCTAAGCAACTCGCCTTACTAAAGGTTTTAAATCGTTTCTATTGACCAAAAGTTATAACATTGTACATGACTTGCCACTTGCTCTTAGCAGACCAGTTTACTCTACTACGGAGGGCATACGTGTCCTGACATAATAGCCACACGGGCTGTGCCAACGCAATCTCACTATCAGTGTCGTGTTGCCACGTTTAATTCTTAACGTTAAATAACTAATTAAGTGCGTTTATTAAGCAGATAAGTGCTCTTAATGACCACTTCCTCGCTTTGAATACGCTTTCACATGAAAACAGTTTCAACGACGCTGCACAGGCTTGCAATGTGTGCTTCGTCTGCTTTCTGTGACTCCTTTTTTCCTCCAAAGATGGCGCTACAAAGATATAGCCTTGAATCTCATAGCGTTGGCAACCACGACGACCACGGTCTTTTAAGTCATGATTATGAGAAAACTGGTATTGAAAGAAAAAAAAATCTTTTTCAAATTTGAAAAAAGAGATTCGTTTAGTTATATCCAAAATTTGCATGGCTGGTTGCTAAACTTCTATAATGTAACAGTTGTTAGCCTCAAACTCATTGGAAGTTCTGTACTTTCTTGTTTCCCTGTGAAACAGTGGGTTCCTTTTTCACGCAAATTTTGAGACAAACATCTCCATTCATTGATTTTAGTCAAGAAATTTTGAGCAATGAAAATGGTCTTGTACTCTGATTCCTTTGCCTGGCGTCCATGGCCAAGCGTTGATCTGTAGGAGCAGAAACAGAGGAGAAAAGAGATACATAGTTAAGGTTAAGAGTCAGTCGAGCAGTTGGCCCTGTCAACAATAGTTTACCAGATAACAAAGTTTACCTGTTGACTACGTACCTGGGAGTATTGGTCCTAGCTACGTACTCAGTCTAAAACTCAGTAAAAGGTTGTATATTACTGAACAAAGTTATCGATATGTTGGGGTCCGTACAGATGTGTGGTGTGCTCTTGTCATCAGTTGAAACAAACGATATCTGTGAATCTCTTCAGGCACATAATGTTAGGTGAGTGACTTCCCCTTCTTATACTACCAACTACCGTACGCAACATATCGCTTGTGGATGCTGAAGATGTACTTGTACGCTGCCCCATACAGGATTTATGGACCAACTAATGTACATCCGGCCAACAGCACTGTCCAACATGCAACAGACAGTCTCTGCAGACAAATTAATCTGACTTAAGAGACATCCCCAGTTTGATGGACCCTTAGTTCAATTCAATTGATACTCTACTAGTACTCAAACAGTCATTGGCCCACATCAACTCTTTCTCCAAAGATTTTTGGCTGACTTCACTGGATAAACCAGCCAGTTACTGCATTTTAATGCTACAAAGGTTTGCTTTTCAATTAGTTTCATTTACTAACTGCTTATACGTGCTCACCTCACAGTAATACGTACTTTGTCTGGATCGAATGTTGCTTAAGATTTTCTATTAACTACTGGTGCCATCATGGCTAGAATCACTGCCGTCCATTTTCAGGATTTTTTTTTCTTTATCCTATTTCATTGGTTGGTTTGGGAGGAGGGCAAGGACAATGGACCCCCTTTGGACACAGAAAAAGAAAACATGCCTCAGTCCATCACTTACTTCAGTTTTAAGGGCTTATAAGGATAATAGTGTATGAAAACACAACTCTGTGTTACGGTTTTACGTGGGTATATTCTAGAGATCTACAGGATACATCTATTCACTATGCTGTCTAACTCTCAACTGAAAACTTGTTTGTCAGAACTATAGAGATCATATGCTCATGAGTCATAATCAGATTTCAGAGAATTGTTGTGCACATCTTACACAATCTATGATTCTAGCTACCAGTGCCATATAAGGTTGTGTTTTGAACTCTGCATGTTTAATGTAAACCACGAACATAACAAATAGCCTTTTGAAAATATTGTTTGTCTCCCCTTCATACAACCTAGATCTGCTAGTGACTTGATGCAGTTTATACCAGGCTTGTATTATGAAATTATCCTGCTTTTCATACATCATTGTATGCTTGTTTCAGACTTCTGTCATTAAGAGAGTGCACAACATCGGATAAGGATTTCAAGAAGCTAATGAAGTCTGTTGGAAAGTGTAAATCAATTCTACAGATGAACCTAAATCTAGGTTTAGTCAGTTCTTCCAGCCGATTAGAAAACCTTTGCCAAGCCATGGAGAAGAATCGGTCACTGACAACTCTGATGTATGTTATACGAAGATCTCAATCTGAAGACAGCTTGTTCAGCCTTTTTGCTGGTAGAGTTGGCTCAGCTTGTTGGTGAATTGTGCATGTACCTAACTTTCTAGTAAATGTTATGCAGTCAATTGTTGTTAAATTGATCATGAGTTCCACTTATACTTTATTAAGTTTTGCTTGAGTCAAAAATTGAGGCTTCATTCCTGGAACATTTAAAAGTAGGAAAGCAATGTTAAGAAGGAATTTTAATCTTTAAATCCTTTCGTATGTATGTTATGTCATGTGTGTTTTTGCACAGTGGCATTATTTTTCACATAAGACTTTCATGAATTTGTGTTTTCACAAGTTTGACAGTACAGGACGCTTTCCTTTACTAATTGGAGCAGTGGAGCAGCAGCTTACAATAGAACAACATCACACATGCCCCTGTTATATGTACCTTACTGTACAATTCAAGTAGGCTCACTTATTGTCCAGTGGAAACAGGAATGTTTGTTGCCATATGTTTATGAAAGCAGTCATTAGTACGGGTATAAAAAATCTGCTTGTCTGACATGCACTGCTCTAATTCAAGGATACATGGGAGTCCCCTCGGTGATGAGGGTGCAACTCATTTGGCCGAGGCATTGTCCACACACCCTAACATCATAGCACTGGATGTCAGTGACTGCCAAATTGGTGATAAAGGGCTGCAGTACATTGCTGATTTGCTACCACCAGATGGAGCCAAACCAGGTACTCAATGGAGTTTTCGAAGTACAGGATTTTGACTTGAAAGGCCACAATCTAAATTTTAACTAAAGGCCAGTGTGGCAATGTCAATGACTTTAAAACCCCTTTTCGATGACATTTTCGCTATGACTGCTTATCTTTTGTTCAAAGATGGTATTTTGCAGTACGGGGAATTTTCAAAAAGATTGACTGGAAACTCAACTAAAAACTTAAAGCATTCTATAAAGATAATCTGTGAATATGTACTTGGTGCACAATGCAAATTTATTTAGAATACAATCTTTTGTTTGAGCAGTTTGTCGATTGAAACCACTTTAAGTCCACCCTCTATCACAATTGCATGCATTTACTGCCCTTTCAGTCAGGGAGTTAAATGATGATTTTCACTTTGGAAATGGATATGTGGAATGTAACCTTTCAAGCAAAAACAACCGAATGGTTGCTTTAAAGCCTAACTTCAAAGGAATTTTATTATTTTAGATGTATTGGGCTAACCAGAAAGTTCCAACAAAGCCTTAGTAAAATAAGAAAACCCGAGTTCAATCACGCAAATGTAAGCCCGTCAAATGAAAAGTGAAGCTGCCTTTTCGTGGCGTGTTGCGTGACCGCGAGATCCCATCACAAACAACAAAAGATTGTATTGAATAGGGGTCTGAATAGGACATCATTGTGTGCAGGTATTATTTGCAGCTGTTTGAGTTTAATTTAAAGGCCAGAAGGGTTTTCTGAAGAAAGGACCAATTTAAACTGTCATACGCTTTCTTAAAATCTAAGAATATAATTTGTCCATTGAGATTTTTATTTGTATAATACGATATTATGTCCTGTATTAATCTAATATTTTGACCAATAAATCGTTTTGAAACAGCCGTTTGGTCTGGATGAATAAGCTTATGAATGTACTTATTTAGTCGATTGGCAATAACCTTTGTAAATAATTTGTAATCGCAATTTAATAACGAAATTGGTCGCCAATTTTC
>NMRA01000808.1:92518-134769 GCA_002633005.1 Phoronis australis
CCTCCCGACCTCCCCCCATTCGGTGCTATGCACATCTACATTCGTGGTTCAGTTTGCGCAAATGCTTCCAACCGGACAAAATGTTGGGCCCCCCCCTTGTGATATCCTAGATCCGCCACTGAAACAAGTATGTTTCAAAATATTGTGTGTCTTTTAATTATGTCGCTAGGTCAGTTACTGTATCTATGTTCAGTTGAGAGTAGAGTTTTGTTCCGAAAGTACGAACGTAACGGAATAAAGACTGTGAACAATGAAAAATGTCATGCATTTAACAAATTCTGTTAACATACTGTAGGAACTAAATTTACAGGTGTTACCATTGAAGTTAGGCTTTAAACTTGATGTGTATACTTTCGTGTGTTGGTTTGATATTTTGTGGATTGGCTGCTCACAGTATCTTCTGAAGCATTGTTGCTGAATTTGTATATACATATTACATGCTGTGGACTGGCTGCTCACAGTGACCCCTGAAGCAGTGTTGTTGAATGTGTATATACATATTACATGCTGTGGATTGGCTGCTCACAGTGACCCCTGAAGCAGTGTTGTTGAATGTGTATATACATATTACATGCTGTGGATTGGCTGCTCACAGTGACCCCTGAAGCAGTGTTGTTGAATGTGTATATACATATTACATGCTGTGGACTGGCTGCTCACAGTGACTCCTGAAGCATTGTTGTTGAATGTGTATATACATACATGCTTCAGATTCATTTTGACAATTTTTTCCTGATGACTTGTCTAACTGAAATGGAGTTGGGACTTGTACCATACTGCAGGTTTGGAGGAGCTGACTTTGAGTGTGAACCCGGCGATCACTACCAAAGGATGGATACAATTCTTTATAGCCCTTGCCTCCACCAACACATTGCGCTCTCTGTGTCTTGATTACAATGGTATTGGGGACTGTGGTGCAGGTTGTTTGGCTGTAGCAGTGGCTGCCAGTAACAGGCTAGAGATCCTAGATCTGGAATCTACAGGCATTACAGACTTCGGAGCTAAGGTTGGTGTTGCAAAATAGTTTGTGTCTGGTATATATTGTTTCTGTGGAAATGACGATGCAGTTTGATGGTATAAACATTTAATAATGCTATAATTCATAAATTTATTAAGTGCATTTCACAAATCACAATTTAGGGAAGTTGTGTATCAGATTTTTTCAATTTGTTCTTGTTTAACCTATTCAATTAATAATTTCTATAGAATCATATGATATTTATGCTTTCCAATATTAGAAATTATGACATATTTGCACCTTAAAGTGACATAGAAACAATGCTGCATTTCATACTTATACTTGGTCAGTTCTGTCAGATGATCCTCAAGATGTCCCTTGATGACACACTTGCATGTGAGCTGGAACAAGTCCATCCTGCTTCCCACCCCTTTGTCGCCCCTCATCTGCCCTCGCCAAAGTAATTAGTCAAAAGTAACCTTTTGTGTTGGCTTTGAGGCGTCACCTTGTACACTGATTACATCAGACTACTTGTGAGGACTTGTTTTTCTTGACATTGGACTTTCTTTACAAATGGGAGTGTCATACAATGAATCTAACACTCCCATGAATGCTTTTCTTTGCTGAATATTATGTGATCATACCTGCAATTAATTCAGAGTGTTTCTCCATAACGAAGCTGTAAAAACTGTGAACAATCCTGTGTTTTTGGTGAGGATCTTTGCAGTTATAAAACATTTTAAAGCCAAGAGTCTGAGTGAGCTGAAAGTGATATTAACTTTGAGGAAACATTTCCTCATTGGAAGGGAACTTGTTGCACTGATAAAGCAGATTTTTGCATGATTTAAAAATATTTTTAGAGGGAATGAGCCTAGCATTTGATTGGAACTTTAAGGCGTAGGTTGCCTCAAAAGAGTCGTGGTGTACTGGGTTGGCGAAGGCGACTTGCAGATGTTGGGCAAAGTGAAACGAGAAACATCTCTGATTTAGGGATTAAAATAGGCTAATTCAATTAGCAATTCTTATTTCTTGAAAGAAAGCATATTCTTAATTGCTTTGATCATTGTAAATCAAGGAATTGACAAACATGTTGCCTTTGATGGATTGTGGATATCTTTCATGCTTTGTACAAGTCAATGCATTTACTAAGTGGATGAGTTATTTGAGTATAGTTTAGGTTGTGCCGGTCATGATGAGATTATTTATAACATTGGCTTCAAGTCATTAATTTTTTTTTCTCTTGGTAGAGGTTTTCATATGTCTCAACAAGATACCTTACTCCTTTCTATTTCCAGATATTTCTTCACTTGTTAGCCAACTACCCAGTTCCACTGAAGCAGGTGGTTTTAACAGAAAATCGAATTCGACAGGAAACAATCACAGCCATCAATAGCTTTCTGGATAATGTTGAAAATGAAAGCGAAATCTCCGACAGCCAAAGCACATCTAGTAAGACCTCTTGGACAGAATCCAGTTCCACTCAAACCAACAGCAGAAGGTCCTCAACAAGTACTGTGAAGGGCTCTGATACGTCATCACAAAAATTTACGGTGAAATCACAGAGTGACGCGAATGATGCTGTGACACCTACTGTGGACTTCACTGAGGTGTGCGACGACAACCGTGTATCTGAACGAGAACATGGGAAGGAGACAATTGAGCATGACTTTCAAGGGCTGACTGTACGTCATAACTCTAATGGAGACGAGGATAATGACGACGTGTGTTATGCTGGAAATGTTGAAGCTGAGGAACAAACACTGAGCTAGTGAAATCTTTATTCATGATATGAGACCACATGTGTTTGGGTGGGTGAATATTGCCTCCATCTGCTCATTATGAATGAGGAAATGTTCAGCATCCATTGAATGTTGTAACTCTCGTTTATGAAACATTTTTCCTATAAGCTGCTAATAATTTTCTATCAAGGTTATGTAATGATGTCTTGTGGCTTGGTAATGATGTATTTGTAGTTATCAAGGCTTGGAATTTTCCGCGGAAACGCGGATTTCCGCTTTTTTCAAATGTTCTGTCCGCGCATTTTATTATATTTCCGCGTAAAAAAAATTGGATTTGATATAAAATTTCCGCGGCAAATTCCTTTCTTACCGCGGCGTTGCCGAAGACTTTCACCTCGAAAAGTGGAAGTTGCTCTTTATGTTTCGGAGGAACGTAAATTGTCAACATTGCCGGGGCATCTGGGATAGCGTGGTGGGATTTTCAATGGCGTCTCGTGTGATTGTAAACCGTGGTGACAAATACTACGGCTCTGCAGCCAAAACTGTGTGGGGGTGGGAGTGGACGGACGAGCTAAAAAGACGCAGACGCATGCTACTGATGGTGGTAACGTTTTTTTTTAGTCCTCCCGATTTTTGTCGGCAAAAGGTTCACATAGACTAATTCAAGGCTGGGTAGCGCGCATGTTTTGGGCCGTCAAAGTTTCCGCGTTTTTTTGTCATTGGCCATTCCAAGCCCTGAGTTATGTAATGATACCTTGTGGTTATGCAATGATGCCTTGTGGACTGTTGTTCATGTCATTACAGAGTGTTCATTTAGGTTATGTAATGATGTTTTGCGGACTTTGGTTAATATCCTTATAATATGTTTTCAATGTTATTAGAGGTATTTACAAAATGCTTTTATTACCCTGCAGTGATTAAGATCAGATTGTATTTATACCAGGTTCTAAAATCTGCTAGCACTGAAATCTTTTCTGCAAAATGTATTTCAGCTATTTGAACAGTTTTTGCTAATATGCAAACAGGAATTAACCCATGTCAGTTTATTGATCAGAGTACCTAATATTTGCTTTTTTGATTAAATTTACATGGAAATTAATTAAAGCATTGCTGTACGTGCTTCTACTGTGTTAATGTTTAATTAATTTTGCTTCCTTTATGTGCTACTAAAACACTGATTAGATTACGCATTCCGCCATATTTTTGTTTGTGACCAATCCTGAAAAACGAGTTCTCTCGCCTGTTTGAGTCCACAATATGATCATTTACTTCTCGGGAACCCAATGGTCGTCCGCCTAAGCATAAAACTGGCTTATTGTCGTACTCACCCAATTATTCCATTTCAAAGTTATGCTCTGAATAGGATTTGATTCAACTCTTACAAATATCTAATATTCGTTAATTCAAACGTTTTCTTTTACTTAAGCCGAGTTGTTCAACTGTGCATTGCTTTTCGGCAGCCATTTTATAATGACTCCTATGGTCATCATATGCTGCAGCCTTTTGAAAGAACAGAAAACCACACAGAAAAAGGCCAAGAAAATAGTGGAAAGTGGTTTGTAGCAACTCTACTTCAACCACAAACTGTTTTACTAGTATGATATCGATTTTTAAATCGATTAAAATTGATTTAGAATTTCAGTTCTGGAAAATAAATCGCAGTTTCTTTTATTCCAGATAGACCTTACTTATTTTGTATTTGTGACCTCTTTATTTGACTTTTTGCTCTTGTTGTTCTTAACACCACTTATCTCTGCTGTCCTTTTCCTTTTCAGTTTCTCTTCATTCTCTGTTAACACCTTGTCAGCCAGAACAGAACTGTAACCCTTTAAGACTTTGTTGGCACAAGATGATCATTGAACCTCAATACAATTGTTCTAATAAATTACCCATAATCGTATTGTTTGATTTTTTCTCATCTTTAACAGGCTTCTGCAATCATAAATCAATAAATAAATACCCAAGTCGCATTTGAATTTTATTGCTCAATCTCTTATTTTTGATTATGTGATGCTGTGTTGTATGTAACAATGCAATATAGTGAAATAAAGTCAATGTTTTACTTTATTGGTGGCCATTCTCTATCAATTCAAGTATTTTAATTTTCTTCAAATAAATTCAAAATGCTTTAATCAAAAATTTCAACATAAATTTTGAGCTCAGTACTTTGTTTTGCAATAAAAAACAAGTGGACAATATTTTGATGACCAAGGCGTGGGCCGAAACTGTTAAGCACCCAGCGTGTTCCATTTGTCTGCTGCTTTTTTCCTTTGGCCTAACAGGTGTCGGTTAGTGCCTAGGACAAATAGATACATTGCATAAACAATCCCCGAGTTACTTTTTGTTCCGTCTGAAGAAAATTTAATTTCGAAAATATCTTCTGAAAATGAACAAAAAAGTGCATTAGTAAAATCTATAAGTTTTTAAGTGGTCTAAAAAAACAGTCGGCAAATGCATTAATTTTAGTCTCAGTTCTTCCATGCGTGTTTCTCCCGAGAGGTTAGTACCTAACGTGCAGACGAGCACTCCAAATTGGAACGTTAAGTCCCGCGTGGCTGCGCTGCACGCGAAAGAAGATGGCGGACGACCCTTGGAGCCTGACGACGATAGGTATCCGGACTATAATGGTTTATTATAGTAATTCTATGAGCAATTAGCAAGAAAGACATTCTGCTGATTTCTAGAGTAAATCGCACCGTAGCTTTAGAAAAGATATGTTACACTAATTGAATCAACTGCAAATACGAATGGATGGCATGCTCTTTTTCAGGGATATTTAACCTTAGTGCAGAACATTTAAAAATCTAGGCATCGCCTTTGTTTCGCTGTCAATGTTTTAAGCGAAGTATTTTGGGTTTAAAAAAATGCAACGCTCATCCTATGTCCTGTGTTTTATCACGTTGAGTCTCTTATGGTCTCCATATTCTTGTTGCCCAACGGAAATAACATCTCATCGTGGTAGTTGATTTCATGAAAACAAGACATATAATTCGATAACTGTGCGAAATGCTTCTTTATGTATGTTTATTTGTAGCCTTGAGGTAATAGAGATTTTTACAAGGTTAACAAATTTTCGGAGACCGCCCTTTCGGTTACAGTTTTTCTGACTCTTCATTTGTTATTCAGTGGATCTACGTCAACAGCTCTACTAAGCAAGCCCTTGATTCGTAAGCTGGAATGCTGATTTGCAATCCAATGAAAATATTAGTAATACCGGCGTTCTATGAGTAATCTACAGTTTCTAAGTGATAATTTCCTCCTTCATATGGCACAGCGAATTAAGTAAACGCATTATTACTTTCCGTGCACATCAGACGTTTTTTCCACAAGAAACAACTACCTTGCAAGTCTGTGATCAATTTCATTGCAGTCTGCGCGTTTTACATTCTAAAGGTAAAGTTTTGTGAAGGCCTCCATCTAATTGCGTACATTACAGTCCAATGAATAGGTGCTCCTCGCCGTGGAAGTTTCACTTGGATTCAGAGTAGTCAGCTGTTGTAGTTGCGTGGTCCCTATCCAATTACCACGGCCTAGTATAAGCTACCACCTACACCCTTATCGGAATCTGAAAGTAAAGGAAAACTGTTTTGTTTGATCCGCATAACCAATCACTAAAAGGATCTTTTACGGGCAATGGCCGCATCTACTGGTGTCGCTTTCAAAGATTGTTACGTTGCAACTTTTAAAAAAGACCAAGAGTGGAGGTTCCCGGACCACGTAGATCGGATCGCTTCGGAATCTATACGCCTTTCTGTGCTTTTCAGCGTTTCCAAGGGTTAAGGAGACACAATCAGACCCGGGAACATAAAGTGTTACTACAAGAAATCTTCCTTAGTAAAAGTCTGGGGTTCGTGTACAAACTAACAAGGACAGTATTATGTTCAAATGACGGAAGGTAGACGAGATTTTCACCCAACACAATCAAAGAGTACTGTCACAGTAGGCCTAGTTGCTTGCACCTGACAACAGATCGTTGTCAGTCATTTGAACAAGTTAGCTTTTGAAAATAATGATGCATGTTTAGAAGTATACGAGTAAGGTCTGCTTTAGAACAAGCCATTCATTCATAAATGACGTAATACTAAATTCGTTCTTTCTTAGTTGTCGTGTGATATTTCACCTTTTTGGTAAAATATTAGCTGTTTTCAACATCTCTTGTGGCGCTTCTTATTGTCCATCTTTCCAGAGATTATTATTTTATCTTTATGTTATCTGTACACTCATATTTCTGTACCTTATCAGTCATAATAAATGACCTTGTATCGCCTATACACGGTCTCTTTTTATCTCTGGAAACGAAGCTTGCGACGCACCTATTATTTTCGGGACATACATCGAACATAAAGGCTATTTCACTCGTTAAATATGTTTATGTGAGAATATGGACTCGTCCCACTTGTACCCCCATCTTTCGGACTGGTCCATTAACCTCTTGTGTAGATTCGCATGCGGTCCTCCTGCACTCGCGGCACTAGGACATTCCATTTCCAGCCTCACTATTGGTTCGTTTGTGTTACTGCAACGAGTTTGGTCAGCTCCTGGCTCCCATAGGCTGATGATTGTCACGTGTCATAGGGCTCCTTTGTTCTCAGTAAAGTTATATTTCCTACCATCAGTACTTGGCTTTAGCAGCGCTTAGGTTTGAGTCTAATCTCTCTTCATTTTTTCCCACCCTCTGCCACCCTCTCTTTTGGGTGGTTCCTCTTACCTTAGTTCTGGCGCTTTTTATTGCCCATCTTTCCAGAGATTATTATTTTATCTTTATGTTATCAGTATACTCATATTTCTGTACCTTATCAATCATAATAAATGACCTTATATCGCCTATACACGGTCTCCTTTTATCTCTGGAAACGGAGCTTGCGACGCACCTATTATTGTCGGAACATACTTCGAACATAAATATTTCCACTTACTGCCAGTTGTTGCCTTGGTTGCTAGTGCCCTTGCGCTGCTTTTAAGTTTCCTCAGTATATCCATGAAACTTCTGGTCCTCTCTATAACCCAGGCGTCAGCTGTTGACTGTAGGAGAATTAAACAAACCAGTAGTATCACCCATGAGCTCTTCATCGTGCTTTCTACTCTGGAGAACTGGATGCAAAATGACTCACGCGTTGCAAGTTGCTGTGTTTTGTAGGCCTACCAATGTCTACTGACGAAATCTGATACGGTTCGTAAACATTATGTATGTCAGCTGACACTTATCTATAGTGATGCCCAGTAGAAGATATGCCATTCCGGTAAACTAATGCATGACTTAACCTTCTGGAACTATATTTGTGTCACAATACCAAGCAGCTTTAGCCATAACAGGAGCATACAAAGGATCCAACACTAGCAAGGTTCTAAATATTCTTAACTGGAGCAAACTAGCAACCTGTCGTAAACTCCCCCTGTCCATACATTCAAAGTCTTAAACGATATAAACAATTATTCAAACAAAACCCTCTTTAACTCCTACAAAAGACTTAACACAAGACCTGGACTGCGGCAAAGTACTATATACATTGTANATACCATCTTCCATCAGCCAAGCCTTCAGGAGATCTACGATATTAACTTGCATTGACAACAGGAATTCCTTGCCATCTAACTTAAAAGAAAACACTTCAATCGCCACTCTCAAAAATAAGTTTAAACTGCTTACCACTACTCAAGACTTGCCAGTCCCATTCACATCATTCCACTTCATCGTAACCATGAAATAATCCTGTACAGATCAAGATGCGGATTATTCCTAAAGAACGACAAATTTAGACATAATTTTAATAATATTTCACCTCTCAGTGTGTTCCTATGGAGACACTAGGACATATGCTGGCATGTTTTCTTTTCTTGCACAGTATGCGGGGAGCAGAGGGTACAGCTTTTCCAGACACTCGAACAACACCCCAATGTTAACAAAAATAATCAGATATTCTTCAAATGTATAACAAAACCTTTTTTTTCTAAATAGATGTGAAGAACTTGACGCAAGTGAAAATAAGGTTTAAATTTATTCCAAATAGCATTAAAATTTCTTTTTAATATTGAATATCTTTGTGTGAGTGGATAAAATTGTACACATGTAAAATAAGTTATTGTGTATGGAAATGATTCACTTACATTCGTAATCATATGTCATTGTAATCATAACCTTAGTTTTTTAATTAATGTATTGTGTATAATAAATGTATATTGATTTCTTTGTACGTATTTAACCTAGATACAATGCCTCTTGGCGCTTTCTAGGTATGCATATTTATTGTACTGAATATTCCATAATAAACATTTTTAAAAAGTTGTGTGACGTCACAATTTTCGTTTCAGGTTTTCATTTCAGTGGATTGTACACGCGAAGGCGTATTCGATAAGTAAACGTTGCGTTTTCACTAGTGTGGGCAGGGCCTTGGTTATATATTTGAAGACGTAATTTGTGTAAACGTTCAACAATTTTTTACTAAATTAACAGAATAATAGTCCACAGATTATGCATATGATGGGGGTATTCTTCTTCAGTGCTCCTGCCCATGTAGCTTAGATAGTCAGTCTGGTTTTCTGAGCGAAGTCTGCAGTTTGCCGCAATGACGCCGTCGGGCCCCACAGTTTTACTTTGAGTTCCACCGGACTGGGCCATGTTTGGCGCCTTAGGGTATTGAACGTGGGGCAGCTCTGCAGTAAATGCTCAAGTGCCTGCGGGCCAGTGCCACAGGGACGCTCGTCTGTGTGAGAGATTTTCAGGCGTTGGATGTGGGAGAGTAGCTTGCAGTGCCTGTTCTTAGCCTGAAGATAGTGACTTGTTCTTGCTGGTCAAGCTGGTGAATATAGTCTCCCCATACGTAGGCGTTCCCTTACAGTATTTCTAAAGTGACTTCGTAGGCAGGATTTTACTTCTCCATATGATGATGGGTGCGCCCTCTGCTTCAGTTTGCTTCCTGTCTTGGAGAGTCTGTCTGCTTCCTTGTTGCTGCTGATGCAGCAGTGAGAGGGAATCCATTGCAGAACAACACTGGTTTTGCTGCTGAGAATGTCCATCTCTTGCTTTATGTATTGCAGGACCTGGTCTCTTCATCTCGTCTGGAGGCTCTGCAGGACAGATCGGCAGTGTATGAGGAAGACTGTCTGATCCGGGAACCGTGCTTGCTGGTTGAGTGTCTGGACTGCGAGCTACAGGGCATTTGCCTCAGCTCTGTAGTTGGTGGAGTGAAGGCCTGTGGCAATGGACTTGCGCAGAGAGCTGCCGTCTGGGTATTTGATGAATACACCACCTCCCCCATTTCTGACACCATTCTCGGCAGAGCCATCTGTATAAACTGTAGTCCAGGTGGTGGTGGGGTAGTCTCTGTCCAATTTTCTAGAGTGAGGGCCTTCAGGACTGCCTCCAGTTGTGTATGCTTTGCTTCAATCCCATGAATGTCGAAAATGATGGAAGGAACGTACAGGGACCATTCTTAAAAGTCTAGGAGCATTTCTAGTGGTTGGTTGATTGAGGATAACAGAGGTTGATGTTTCTGCTGAAGTGCCTTAATGAGATGGTTTGGGCTCTGCCTCTTGGTGCGGTTTTTGGCCAGGAATTGAAGGGCAGTGGATGTGATGGAAGCCGCTCCATCTTTTCGCCCTGTCTCAGGAGTTTCTCATCCCATCTTTCTTCCAATGAGCTTAAGCCTGTCGTCGTCTCCATTTCTGTGATGGGGTGGTATTCGTGTCTCTTGTGATTAAGCGCAGACCAGTATTTTTGACCCTGGCTAAGTTGTCTGTTTTGGTTTTGGCAGCTGTAGTTCATGCGTTAGAGACGTACTCCATCTGAGGTCTGACAGATCAAGTGTAAAGTTGGGTCAAGATCTTCATGTTTGCGCCCCATCTGGTACCAGCCAGTTTTTTTCATCACAGATATTTTCTTAGTAGCTTTGCTGCGCATGGCAGTAATGTGCGGGGACCAAGTAAGCCTCTTGTCCAGTTTAATTCCAAGGTAGGTTGAGGTTTCTTGGTAGGGAATATTTTGGCCCTGTAGCTGGGGCGATCAGTCTTCTTTTTTGGAGAGTGGAAAAGCACATGGCATTTGTTTTGGTCCTGTTGACAGTGACCATCCACTCTTTTGCCCCGTTTAGGTTAGTGTCCACGGATTCCTGCATTCTGTACACAGATGTGGTAATGTATTCTGCTTTTGTTCATACAGGCAGGTCATCTGCATGGGGAGTGTCCTTGAAATGTGCTTGGACAGGTGGTCAGTAATGTCATCAATGAAGACAATAAGTAGTGTCGGCGCAATTATGCTGCTATGGGGTACTCCTTCCCTAATCCTCACTATCATACTTGTCTGTCCTTCCAGCTTTATTGGCGCAGATCTGTGGAAGAGGTAACTGTTAATCCACGCATACATTTTGTCACATACTTGTTTTTGTAGGAGCTCGAGGAGCAACCCTTCCTTCCAGACTCTGTCGAAGGCTTTAATTAGGTCCCCAAAGACGGCTAGTGCCTTCGTTTTCTGCTGGAAACCATTTTCTAAGCCTTGGCTGAGCAATGTTATCTTGGTCCTCTGTGCTTCTGTTCTTTCTGAACCCTGACTGGGCGGGGCTAATTATCCTGTTCATTTGTAGGTGATATTGCAGGCGTTTGTTGACCATGCGTTCCATGAGTTTTCCTGGACATCTGAGGAGGCTGATGGGGTGATAGCTGCTCTTGCTGTACCAGTCCTTCACCTTCTTTAAGATTGGAATGATTATGGCTTCCTTTCAGCTGACTGCAAAAAAACTCAAGCTCCAAGACTGCTTTGTAAATGTCCAGAAGCTTCTGCCAAGGTGTTGAATCACCTCATTTCTGATGCCGTCCTTTCCGGGTGCCTTCTTGGTCTTGAGATGTCTGATGGAACCGTTCACCTCTTGCATTGTGAAGTCGTTAGTCATACTGGCAGTTTGTTGTTCTTGCTTCTATCTTAATTGCTTAGTCCAGTGGAGAACATCAACAGCATAGAGTGGTTGAAAGCCACAAACTTTGTGATCAACACCATGGAGATTGGAGGCCGTCATTGGCGGGAAAGAGCTGACTGTATCAACCAAGCAACTGTATCAGAATGGCTTGAAGAACAATTTCTCACAATCATTATTGCAACGGACGGCTCACTAAGAGATGACACCACGGCTTGGGCAGCAATTGCTTGGACTCGCGAGGGTCAACGCCTTTTCGAATGGTCAACAGCACGGGTTGGAAAATCCTCGTCTTTTAGAGCTGAATGTGAAGCATATGAAGACGCCCTAGTCTGGCTCTCACAGAACACAACACCTGCAGACAGATTAATCTACTTACAGACTCCCTCAGCCTCATTAGCAGGCAAAAACTGGTCATGTGAAAGATTCCTGGATCCCTCTGTTCAGCTCTATTAATGGTCTCTTCACCAGTGTTTATATACCAGGACACTGTGGCATCTCATTCAACGTCAAGGCGGGTGAGCTTGCAGGCATCGCAGAACCGATTGCCAACCTGCTCCTCACGCCAGCAGATGTAATCTCCAGAGTGCGTGAATCGCTTACAGATGCCGAGATTGTACAACAGCAGGAGAGATGGGCAACAAAGCGCCTCATAGAGCGAGGATGGCAATACGGAGATGCAACAAAAACTCGTATCAGGGGAAAAGATCGAAGAGTGTGTAACCAGCACGAACTTGGTTGTATCTCCAAATTTACATTGCGTGCGATACTGGAAGGAGGAGGGCCAGAGACTATCCCGGTGTCAACCCTCGGACGTCACCACAGAAACAGAAACATAATTCTTCTGTCTTCTTTGTTCGGACTTCTGTTGTTTTTTGCCTGGGAACGTCCGGGAGGCTGTCATCCCTAAAAATTCTCAGCAAGCAAGGGTGCAGTTCTTCTCCCAGTCTATGTCTGCCCGTTTTCTTTTGGGAGCGTGGCTCTTGGAGTGCACTGGTGGTCGTCGTTTAGGGTCTTTGTTAGCTGCCAGAGTTTCTCAGTGTCTTTATCCATGTTTAGAGAGCTGGTCTTCTCGTGCCAGGACTTGCGGATTTCTATTGTCGTTTTCTCATCAAATGCAGCTCTTGCTTTGTTGTAGATTGCTATGTTTTCCGGGGTTGGGTTTCTAAGTTACTTTCTGGTTGATGTTACTTGGTCATGGAGACTCTGTGGACGATCAATCCAGTATGGTTTTTAGTCTCTTCGTCTTCCCCTGGGAATGCTCTAGCGTGCTGCCTGGATGATGCAGTTGGAAATCCGCCTGACATTGGTGTTGATATCGTGCTTTGAGTCAATGGTGGCTTTTCTGCAGAGTGTGTCTGTCAGTTTTTTAAACTTCTTCCAGTTTGCCTTTTTGTAGTTCCATCTAGGCTTTTTTCTTGTGACGGAGGAGTGTTCTAGTAGTGAGAGCTTTAGTAGGACTGGTAGGTGGTCGCTCCCTCCTAATTGGATTGTGACAATCCTGCTGCATATTTTGTGGCTTTCCTCTGTGGCTATAGCGAGGTCTGGAGTACTTGTCGTCTTCCAAGCTCGGGACAGGCAAGTTTGAGTGTTGTCCGGCTTGTTGATAAGGATGAGACAGTTGTCGATCATAAAGTCTTCAGTTTGTTCTCCTCTACTGTTCAGATCTTGATATCCCCAGCTTGGCGAGTGACCATTAAAGTCATCCAAAATGAGTAGGTCTTGATTTGACAGGGAAACGTTTGGAATTGCAGGTCTTTGTCAGGCGGACAGTAGCCGTTGATGATGATGATGATTTCTCTCCCTTGGAGCACAAATTTCACTGCGATAAATTCATTGTCTCCCACAGACCTCCTAATCTCTATCGCTTGAGATGGTGTTCCATACGAGGATAAGAATGCCTCCCTTGGACGATTGATTCTGTCATGTCGGAAGAGCTCGTAACCTGTGATGGAGAAGCGATGAGCATCTGGAAGGAGTGTCTCCTGGAAACAGATGAGGTCTACTTGTTCTCTACGGGGGAAATCTTGGAGCTCGGGTTTTTTCTTGCGAAGACCCTCAGCGTTCCACTGTGTGAAGACAAGCGGAGCAACTGATGATTCCGACTGACTATGCTGGGTGGCTAGCATTGAGCTTTCCTGCCTTAGGTTGAGTCTTGGATTCGCCTCATCAGTCGCTAAAGGTGGGTCCTTTCAAGGTTGAGGACCTGGCGCTGTCACTACCTGGCAAACCACGGGACGAGCACCATACCGTCTAATATCTGTTTGCATGGCCATGATGGGTAAAAGGCATGCAACTCTGGTTCTCTTCTGCAGGGTAGGTGGTACAGTACAGAAGGTCTGCCCGCTGTCATTAGGCGAAATGCTCCGTCTTCGTGGCAGCACATGGTTTTATTTCGGAGTGCGCTTCTCCTAGACTGGTTGCCTTCCAAGGCTGATGAGCCTAATCTGCCCTGGTTTTAATGTGAGAGTTGGTCTTCTCGTAGGTGGCAGGAACAATGTTTTTATAGGATAAGTTAGTTGGCCTTACGCTCACCCCTAGTGACCCTAGGGAGTGTTTGGGGTGCATTTCGTCTGATCTCTAATTTTCTACCTGCCCGGCATGGGTAGCCCTGCCTAGAGTTATAAACTCCCGCTGGTACAGCTCTAGAGGCCACGAAAACACGCAAGCTGTTCCACCACGACAAGGCATACACCTCAGGAACAGGGGATAATAATGAGAAGGGGTGTCGCCAACGAGAACAAGGGGCCTTTTTTCAGGATAACATTTACTGCACAAAGCAAACATTTCGAGAATACTTTCAGCTGACAATTTACTTTTTTCTTGTAGAAGTTACACATTTTCTGTAAAAAAGTAGTTCATATGGATATGGTTGTCACATACGTTGAACAGTATCAGCTTATCTGAAACTGCATGCAAAACCCGTCGTAGTACCAGCGTACACGCAGACTATATTCTACCGTGGGTACCAGAATTACGTTTTGCTCAACTGGTTTTTGAATTTTGAGCTGGCCTTAACAAAAATAAATCTGGAATAGTATATTCTGTAACTTTTCTGCAAGAACCGTAACCACAAGTACATTATTTGGGTCTGAGTTATTAAAATAACACTTAACATTAAGATCTGACGTAGTCCAAGATTTGTCTTAGGCTTCAAACGAAACTTATGTCAAAAACTCAAGTCTAACTTAGGATCACTTTCTTGGAACGGACAAGGCAAATGTAAGTTTTATCTTCAAATTCAAGATTAGTCTTAGCTCACTTAGCTCACTGTTGTGGTGATTACAATGGTATTAGGGACTGTGATGCAGGTTGTTTGGCTGTAGCAGTGGCTGCCAGTAACAGGCTAGAGATCCTAGATCTGGAATTTACAGGCATTACAGATCTTGGGGCTAAGGTTGGTGTTATAAAGGACTTTTTGTTCAGTATATATTACCTTCGTGGCAATGACAAAGTAATTTGATCTCTAAACATCTAATTATGCTACAATTCATAATATTTTCTGCATTTCAAAAATCACAATTTATGGCAGTTGTGTGTCAAATTTTCTTATTTGTTCTTGTTTAACAGATTCAATTCATAACTTCTATAGAATCATACGATATTTGTGCATTCCAATATTAAAAATCAAGACATATTCGCACCTTCAAGTGACAGAGAAACAATTCATCCTGCTTTTCATAGTTATACTAGGTCACAGTGCTATCGGATGATCCTCAAGATGCCCCTTGACGACACACTTGCATGTGAGCTGGAGCAAGTCCATCCCCCTTCCCACCCCCTTGTAGTCCCTCATCTGCCCTCGCCAAAGTAATTAGTCAAAAGCAACCTTTTGTGCTTGCTTTGAGGTCTCACTTTACTTGCATCAGACTACTAGTGAGGACTTGTTTTTCTTGACATTGGACTTTCTTTACTAATGGGAGTGTCATACAATGAATCTAACACTCCCATGAATGCTTTTCTTTGCTGAATATTATGTGATCATACCTGCAATTAATTTAGAGTGTTTCTCCATATCGAAGCTGTAAAAACTGTGAACAATCCTGTCTGTTTGGCGAAGATCTTCGCAGATACAAAACATTTTGAAGCCAAGAGTCTGGGTGAGTTAAAAGTGATATTTACCTTGAGGAAACTTTTCCTCATTGGAAAACAATTTGTGGCACTGATAAAGCGGAATTTTGCATGATTTTTAAATATTTTTAGAGGGAATGAGCCTAGCATTTGATTCGAACTTAAAGGCGTAGGTTGCCTCAAAAGAGTCATGGTGTACTGCGAAATGTATATCAAATATTTGAACAATTTGTGATAATATGCAAACAGGAATTAACCCATTTATGTATCAGAGTATCTAATATTTGCTTTTTTAAATTGAATTTACATTTCAGATGGGAAATTAATTAAAGCATTGCTGCACATGCTTCTCCTGTGTTCATATTTAATTAATTTTGCTTCCTTCGTGTTTTAGCTTTTTGAGCGTGGGAATTGTGCCACTAAAACACAAATTAATTAACAGATTCCGCATTATTTTTGATTGCGACCAATCCTGTGGAACGTGTTCTCTCGCCTGTTTGAGTTGGCAATACGATCATTTGCTTCTGCATTAATTGTTTATTATAGTTATTTTATGAGCAATTAGCAACAAAGCAATTCTTCCTATTTCTAGAGTAAATCACGCCGTAGCTTTAGAAAAAATATGTTACACTAATTAGATCAACTATTATCCCATACGCGTTGAATCTGTCGAGGGAAATACGGCCATGTAATGAAGTTTTCCGTATTCACCTCCCGCACTACTTCAACAGTGACCTCTGACATGGAAAGTTCACTGAAAAGGTAGGTCATATGTCGACTCGACGTCTTCAGTCGGTTCGATACTCAAACTTTCCGAATATAGTTTAAAGTAATACAGTTGCAGCAGTGTAACTAACACTCGCCATGCACCCAGGTCCTAAACGTAAAATCTAGAACAAAACTATTAATTATAAGACACTTATGTCTCAGTTTTCAATTGCTGAATACTATATCGTCTGCGCCACTTAGGCGCCGATTCCTAGGAAATTAAAAAGAAGGTTGTTTTTTAAGTAGTTCCAGGAGATGTTACAAGTTCACAGCACAGTTGCCGTTGTTTTCATCTTTGTTACCTCTTTTCAAGCAATAAATCGTTACTTTTAAAACTGTTTCTTTTACAAGAGACATACATATATAGGGTGTGATCCGCCATGTGAACAGTCTAAGTGAAGTATTTGAAAAATCTGCCGAAAAAATGTAAGAAACTTTGGAATTTGAAGCGCATGGGATAAATTCAAAACGTACCTCGATTGGCGTACAAGAAGTAATATCCCACTCGATCTTATTGATGTCTCGTGGGATATTACTTCATGTACGCCACTCTCGGCACGTTTTGTGTATTTATCCAATACGCGTTGAATCAGCTGAGGGAAATACAGCCATGTAATAATGTTTTCTGTATTCACCTCCCGCACTACTTGAACAGCGACCTCTGACATGGAAAGTTCAAAAGGTAGGTCAATGTCGACTCGACATCGATAGCAGGTTCGATCATCAAACTTCCAGAAAATTGTTTAAAGTAATGCAATTTGAACAGTGTGAGTAACACTCAACATTCAATCAGGTCTCAATCCTAACATCCGGAACTGGACTGTTAATTATATGATGTTCTGTCTCAGTTTTCATTTGCTAAATATTATACTCGGGTACCCAATGGTCGCCCGCCTAAGCATGAAACCGGCTTGTTGTCGTACTCACCCAATTATTCCATTTCAAAGTTATGCTCTGAATAGGATTTGATTTAACTCTCACGCTTTTCGGCAGCCATTTTACAATGACTCCTATAGTCGTCATATGCTGTCGCCCTTTGAAAGAACAGAAAACGACACAGAAAAAGGCCAAGAAAATAGTGGAAAGTGCTTTACAACAATTCTAGTTCAACCACAAACTATTCTACTGGTATGATATCGATTTTTAAATCGATTAAAATTGATTCAGAATTTCAGTTCTTGAAAATAAATCGTGATTGTTTTACTCCAGATAGACCTTACTTATTTTCTATATGTGACCTCTTTATTTGATTTTTGCTCTTGTTGTTTTTAATACCAATTATCTATGCTGTCTTTCTTTTTCTTTTCAGTTTTCCTTCATTCTCTGTTAACATCTTGTCAGCCAAAACAAACTGTAACCCTTTAAGACTTGGTCGGCGGAAGTTGATCATTGAGCTTCGATGCACTTGTTCTAATAAATTACCCAATATCATATTGTTTGATTTTTTCTCACCTTCAACAGATTTCTGCAATCATGAATAAATAAAAAAATAAATACTCAATTTACATTTGCATTTTATTGCTCAATCTCTTCTTTTATTTTTAATTATGCCATGCTCTGTTGTATGTAACAATGCAATATAGTGCAATAAAGTCAATGTTTTACTTTACTGGTGGCCACTCTCTTTCAATTCAAGTATTTTAACTTTCTTCAAATAAATCCAGAATGCCTGAACCAAAAATTTCAACATAAATGTTGAGCTCAGCACTGTGTTTTGCAATAAAAAACAAGTGGACAATATTTTGATGACGAATGCGTGAGCCGAAACTGTGTGTTGCATTTGTCTGCTGCGTTTTTCCATTGGCCTAACGGGTGTCGGTTGGTGCCTGGGACAAATAGATACATTGCATGTACAATATCTGGGTTGGTTTTTGTTCCGTCTGAAGATAATTTAATTTAGAAAATATTTTCTGAAAATGAACAAAAAAGTGCATTAGTAAAATCTACAAGATTTTAAGTGGTCTCAAAAAACAGTCGGTAAATGCACCGATTTTCCTCTCAGTTCTTCCATGCGTGTTTCTCCCGAGAGGCTAGTACCTAACGTGCAGACGAGCACTCTAGATTGGAACGCTGAGTCCCGCGTGGCTGCGCTGCACGCGAAAGTAGATGGCGGACGACCATTGGAGCCTGACGACGATAGGTATCCCGACTATATATCGTCTGCAATTCAGGCGCCGATTCCACGGTAACTACAATATCAAATATTGTTGTTATTCAACTCTTAGGAGATGTTACAAGTTCAGTGCCATAGACATCTTCGGTCTCGGTCGATACGCGGAATGACGTCTCGTGGGATATTACTTCATGTTCGCCAGTCTCGGTACGTTTTGTTCTCTTCAGGGACTTTTGACCTTGGTGCAGAATATTAAAGTTACACATCGCCTTTGTTTAGCTTTCAATGTTTTAAGCTAAGCTTTTCGGTTTAAAACAATACCAAGCTCATCCGATCTTGTTTTTTTTTGCGAATGAGCCGGCAACTCAGGTTTCCAGGCACTTTTATTGTTGGTCAACCCTGTAAACTAGCGAAAAGTTCTCTCAGGTTGAGTCCCTTATGGTCTCCATATTCTTGTTGCCCGTTAACGGAAATAACATCCTATCACGGTAGTCCGATTTTATGAAAACACAAGACATACAATTCGATAACTGGGCGACATGCTGTTGTAATTATGTTTATTTGTAGCCTTGGGGCAATATAGATTTTTACAAGAAGATGGCCTTGAGACAGTCGGCCCTTCGGGCTATAGTTTTTTTGATTGCCTCATTTGTTATTCAGTGGATCTACGTCAACAGCTCTACTAAGCAAACCCTTGATTCGTAAGCTGGAATGCTGATTTGCAATCCAATGAAAATATTAGTAACACCGGCGTTCTATGAGTAATCTACAGTTTCTAAGTGATAATTTCCTCCTTCATATGGCACAGCGAATTAAGTAAACGCATTATTACTTTCCGTCCACATCAGACGTTTTTTCCACAGAAAACAACTACCTTGCATGTCTGTGATCAATTTTATTGCAATGTGCGCGTTTTACATACTAAAGGTAAAATTCTGTGAAGGCCTCCATCTAGTTGTATGCATTACAGTCCAATGAATAGGTGCTCGTTGCCGTGGATTTCACTTGGATTCAGAGTAGAGTCAGCTGTTGTAGTTGCGTGGTCCCTATCCAGTTATCACGGATTAGTATAAGCTGCCACCATTAGCCTTACCGAATTCTGAAGGTAAAGGAACACATGAGTTACCTAAGCCTTCCAATAACCCACGCAAGTTGTTGATCACGAAAAGAATCTTTTACGGGCAATGGCCGCACCTACTTGTGTCGCTTTCAAAGATTGTTAATTTGCAAAGTTGAAAAAATGACCAAAAGTGGAGAGGCCCGGACCTCTTTGATTGGATCGCTTCGGGATCTATACGCCTTTCTCTGCTTTTCTGCGTTTCATCTTACAACGGATAAGGAGACAAAATCAGATCCGAGAACATAAAATGTTACTACAAGGAATCTTCCTCAGTAAAAGTCTAGGGCTCATGTAAAAACGTAACAAGGACAGTAATATCTTCAAATGAAGGAAGGTAGACGAGATTTTCAACCAACAATCAAAGAGTACTATCACGTTAGACAGTGCTTGCACGTGAACAAAGAACGTTGTCAATCATTATTTGAACAAGTTAGATAAATACACTGGAGTAATTATGACAAGCAACATATTCCCTGCAAAATGTTCAAGAATATTAAGACATCACAGGCAAAGATTAAAAATACTGTCCCCCATCCCAACCCTTACTATATCCCGACAGCGTGACAATTACTGAAGCCGGCGTCCACATAACGCAAAGTTGTCGTGAGGACTCGATTGGGACCTCAGGGGTCTCACGCTCCACCGGCTAATTTGAAAAGGCTTTGTCCAGTCACGCGTTGTGGGTAATGAATCGAGATAATGATACCAACGGCCGACGCGACAAGCAGAACTACTTTCTTTTACTTCATTTGTGCACTAACTGGAGAAATTTAGAATTAGACTTTTAAACACTATCCGATCTTCAACTTTTTTCGGGAGACTTAAACCTCATTGTAGTTTGCGCAAAGACGATGTGCAATTTTGGAGGTGTATTGACGATGATCAACGTTAAAACGGAGAGCAAATAAGTGCGTAATTGATCATCCAATCGGTAGTTTTGCGAGAAAGCGACGACCTTGCCGAAATTGAATGACGGAAACCCTTGAAAATCATTATAAGCAAGAAAGAGAAAACAAATATTTTCTGACGTTTAGNCTGAAATTATAATTGTGTGACGTCACAATTTTTGTTTCAGGTTTTCGTTTCATTGGATTGTACCCGCGGAAAGCTATTCGATAATTAAAGTCTGTGTTTTCACTAGTGTGAACGGGGCTTCGGTTATATATCTCAAGACGTAATGTGCGTAAATGTACAAAAAAATTTCTAAATTAACAGAGTAATAGTCCACTGGTTACGCTTATGATGGGATAATAATGAAAAGGGGTGTCACCAGCGAGAACAAGGGACCTTTTTATCGGGATAACATTTACTGCACAAAACCAACATTCCGCGAATACTCTCAGCTGACTATTTACTTTAATTTTTCTTTCATGACCAAATAAAAGATTTCTCTCCTTTCAAGTTACACATTTTCTGTAAAGAAATTCGTTGATGCATCAGCTAATCTCAAAGTGCATGCGAAACACGTCGTGGTACCCGCGGTACACGCAAATTATACATCAACCGTGGGTACCAGAGTTGTCACAATTTGCAGCCGGTTTTTGGCATTTTGGGGTGATCTTAGGACAACAAATCCAAAAGAGTATTCTGTAACTTGTCTGCAAGTACTGTCACCACAATTACATTACTTTTGGTCTGAAATATTAAAAATAACATTTAATATTAAGATCTGGCTGAGTCTAAGATTTGTTTCAACCTCCAAACTTTGAAACTTCCACATCCGGTAAGCCAAACTAAAGACAAAACTTAAGTAAAAAAAACTCAAGTCAAACTCACTCTCTTGGAATGGACTACAGATGGAGTGATAGGTAGGCTTATGACAAACAAGTTGTTAGTTCACTTTTTGCGTAGATACTGGCTTTCAAGCGTTCCTATACTTTTCCCTACTTTTTTGGCCTGTTCCTACTTTTCTTACTTTTTCTGAAATTCCTAATATCTACTACATTTCCTACGTTTTCTCATTGCACTAAAATTTCTGTCTAAGTTATGGAATAGCTGAGTGGTTATCAGGATCAGCATACAATGTACTCCCTCCAGCATAAGCATTGCTAACCAACAGACTCTATAGTTGTTCAAACTTTTGAGTGCTGAAGGTTAGAGTGCTTAATTGTATTGTAAACCGCCTACCGTTGATGGAAAGGGGCGTCTTATATTGTACAATCCTGGCCATTGGTCCCTTGGGGATTCCAAAAGAGAACCCCAAAATCCATTTCATTAAAATTTCAAAACATCCGTTTCGAGTTTATTTCATTCAAATCACCATTCAAATTAAAATGATGCAACTTTTAAAAGACGTGAAAATGCCAGGGGTTGTTAATTAAGACACCTACTAATTAACGATCCATAAACAATTTATTTAAACTTTTTATTGCGTCCAAAATTCTTTTTCCAAAAGATAGTTTAGTCACTCTGGGCGCACCATATTCACAACTTAAGACGTGATTTTCGTGGGGTTTGCAGACAAGATGGGAGTGTTTGGACTTCTAGGGAGACCAAGACCCCCAAAAAATAAACTTGAAGAGGAAATACAGCAATTTTTATTTTGCTATCATGGATAAAACATTATTTAAAATGAACAGAAATACAACTGAACACATAAAAATCCTTGTGTTATTAGTTAAGACACATATTAATTGATGATCAGTTAATTCAAACTTGTAAGTGCGACAAAAGTTCAATTAATTCCCAAAAATAGTTAAGCAGCCTTGGACACCATATCCACAACTTAAGACGCATTTTTCCCTTGGGTTGGTAAAGAAGGGGGGTATTTGGACACCGACGGACAATAAGACCCTGATGTAGTAGGGTAACTTGTTATAGAAGGAACTGAACAGAAAAGAGACTCGAGCTTCACGAAACAACTTGAGAGGGAGTCGTTCAAACGAGAGCTACCTGTCTTTCTCACCAAGGACTGGTCGAGCAACTTCTACAGTCCACTTCTATTTGGATGGGAAATGTATTTTTTTGGGGGAAGGGGGTGCTGGGAGAGTGCACTCGGTACTTCGTTGAAGATGTAGAAGTATGCACAGAATCAGTTCCATCTCTAAATTGTAATTGTTATTATTCTTGTCCTACTGAGGCCGACCGGCCCAAACCTCTGGAACTTTTGGTTTTTGTTGCGCCGTATTTTGTTTTCCCTTCACCGACGGGTCTCCTTAACTGCCACGGGCCCAGGGGCTCTGGGCTCTCCTGTCCACCCCCTCTCGACGCCCCTGGCCATGCAAATAATTTAGTTTGCAACGTATTTTATCCAAACTACTTCGAGTATTCGTTGTGAAAACCACAATTTATTAGTTGAGACCGGTGGGTATTTGAAAAGAAATTGTGTTGGAAGAGTCGAGATCCTGAGATCCTGAAATCCTGAGATAATTAAGTCGGAATCTCGAGATCCTTAGATAATTAAAATAGAAACGTGCGATGTCATCTTTCGGCCACCGTAGAAACAACACGGAACGTGCGTCCCTCAAAAACAACAACTTTGTGTGTGGTCCAACAAGACAGGACTGAATTCAAGTGGAACACCGAAGCCAACTGTAGCAGTCATGCCCATGGAGGTTCAAGCAAATTATAGCCGCGGAGCGTCTGTTAAGGAACAGGATTTCTGGGAATCTTGTACAGGCAATTATGTTTGTTTAACTTGTGTGTGACACTACTCGAATCCAAATACATGTTCCTCTTGAAAATTAACCAGATAATAAAATTATTAGACGAACCAGACACATAGTTTCTGTCTCATTGAATTTTGAACGGCACCCTTTGCAAAGAACCGGTGACGTGTAATAAAATCATAAAAATATAGCAATCTTTGCTGTTTTATGATCAAATATAATAACGTCAAGAAATCATCCCTACCCAGAATAAGTTCCCAAAAAGTTTTTCGTCGTAAAAACGATTGTGTCCCCTTAAACCATTAAAATGCTGCATTGAAAACTTTATGACGGGTCAAAAGACACGGGGTACGCTGCATTGAGAACTTTATGACGGGTCAAAAGACACGGGGTACGCTCCAAAAATACGATGATAAATGTGAATAATGTGACAACAGCATCTCTTGTACACAAGAATGGTCGGAGACACGGAAACTGTGTATCTTGACGACTATATTTCGAGGCATGTCTCATCTGTAGGCAGGAGTATCTTTGTTATGTCTCTTTTGGAGAATCGACAACTGTACAGTGAGGTTGAGCGATTGTCCATACATCACAAATAAGGGAGCGTGTAGTAGGCCAAAAAGTTTGCGTAGTTGGTGTTCAGGTGTGTACACCGACTTAAAAAACGCCTACCCGCTTCAACTTTAGCCAAGGTCTCGTTTTCTTGAAAAGCTTCACGTAAGCACGTAACCAAGAGTAAGCATTTAGGTTTGAAACGAGCATTATTTGCCAAGCGGTGAGTAAAAAAGAAACTTCATCATTTTTGCATTTATTTACTTCAATGCCTCCGGGATTATTGGACTATCTAAATAGTCAATACTATAAAACACGATTTAAACACTCAAACCGAAGCATGTAAAATGATGCATGGAATAGTTTTTTCCGCGCTTTATTGTGTCACCGAGAGAAAAAAAGCAAAGAACGATCAACAGCAATAGTCGAACATTCACTAGTACCCGCGGTTGAGTATGTATTTTTTTTTTTGGGGGGGGGGTACCAGAGCGTATTGAATAAAATATCAAAGAGCGGGGGTTGTTCGCAGCAGCCAAGAGTAACTCAGTATTCCTGGTGACATGGACGAAAGCCAGGCTATAAGCCGGACAGTACCAATGTCACAACATACAGGGCCAACGAAGCTGGCTCATAAACTTAACCGTTCGTTAAATTTGGAATCAGGTTGTGATGCCTGGCTTTTAACATATCGTAGTAACTAAATTTACACGTTACCGTTCAAGGTAGACTTCAAATAACTTATTTCAGAGGCTCAAGCAAAAACAAATACTCACCCCCAGTATTTGTACCGATTCCCTCGATAAGTTTATTTGCGTTGAAGTGTTTGCGCAGCTTACTGAAAAAAACAAAGTTGTTTCTTTTGCCGCTGATTGCGTTACCAACAGACATCAGTTAATGTCAACATTACCTCTACCAAAGAGGTCTTCATGTTGTGTTGCGCTCAATTCGTAATAAAGTCGAAAATTACGACATGAACGTTGCAGAACTTTGCAACTTTTATCAGCGATTCGACTTTTACGGCACTTGTGGACACTGCAATTTCAGATTTGAAACTTAAAAACTAGTTACTATTGACAATGTCATGAGCTTTGATTTTGTTAGCAAATGAAGCTATTTAAATTATTGTCTTAACACCTGGAGTTGTTAATTTCTTTCAATTCAAATATTTGAGTGTTTAGTGAAAGGACTCCGAATTAATTAAAAGGAATCGATCGGTCAAGTTAAAATATTTGCAGTTTTCATTTGTTGTTTTTCATCACTATTGTGATATTTGTGTAGTTAATTGATCGCTTTTGTGTTAAGTTCGCCATTTGACATTAAGTGTATTGACATAATTAATTGAGTACGTTGCGCACAATTTGATCAAAAGCCTTTTCCGATGAACTACTTATTGAATCGCACGTATGACGTCTCCTATTAATGGTCTCTGGCGGCCATTAAACAGCACAACTTGAATTTTGCGTAGCAAACTTCCCTCAAACTCGAAGTTAATTGACCAATCAGTGACCTAGTGGTTCCAAGTTCAAACTCGCCCACTGTGCACCAAGAAAAATGTACGATCCAAGCCCCCACCATAAGAGTACCACACACTTTATACGAACGCTGTAGCACTTGAAGGTGGCAAGAGAAATGATCGACCGAAACTCCGTGTTAGAGATTGGTAAAATACATCAATAGATTTTAGAAATGACGTTCGAGTACTTCAGTCACCACCTCGAAGCGCTTTTAGCAGGGAACATGACGTCGTTTCCCCCAAGCGCTCAAATTTCACTACATTTTTTTGCCGGTGAAGCGTTCCGTGGTAAGCATAAATAAAATCGCTTCTTAATTGTAGGCTACGTAGCTCAAGCACGTTGCATTAGACATAGTCAAGAAAGAAACAGTAGTCACAACGCGCGTTATTTCTTTTCTACTGTTGTTAATTCAATGAAGAATGAAAGATAAATGAAAGCGCTCGGAGGAGCTACACTTGCGAAACTGACTGAAAATGGGACAATGGAGATAACGATGATGATGACGACGACGACGACGACGACAACGACGATGATGATCATGACGAAAACAATCATATGACGAATGAATATGTCAAAAATGAGTAAGAAATATAGGAACAGCGTCATAAGAAAATCCCGAATAATTCGAAAACGGGACGTCTTAACGAAAAATGGTGAACATCCTCTGGAAGCCCGTTCAAAACTCTATTTTACAGATTAGTTTTACAAAATTCAACAAATTTTTCGAAAATTTTGCAAGATGGAAAGTCAAATAACTAAAAAACGCTAAGTCTAAGAAAAAATTGTTACAGTTCATTTGAAAGAAAATCAGATGCAAAAATTCACCTAATTTCCTCTTCCCGTTCAAAATGGCACGAATGAAAATGGATGAAAATGCGTCAAATCCGAAATTTTGAAAACACTTTCCGGTTAATTAAGTAGTATTTCTTGGGGACAAAGAACAGTTCTCACGAGGATTTGCCTATCAGAGCACACGTCAATGGAGCCGTCACTCTTTCTTCACTCCGCCAAAAAACTGCATGCAAATAACGAAAAGTTTTTAGTTTTTTCACATTACAATTAAGCCCTACAGATGAGCACAGAAACAACTATCTTTTGTATTTTTGACCCTTTCACTCATACTGAAAATAAAGGAAAGCTAAGAAAGAAGGGGCAAAAGACCTCGCAAAATCGGCACTTCTCACCCCAAAATCACCACATCTCTAACGATCGGCATTAGATTTTGAAAGCAAATTTCCTACCGATTCCATAGTCCAAAAGTACTGTCAACCAACTTTTTTTTTTGAAAATCAGTCTTGTTCAAGGCCTACCTGAAATCGCTACATAGCAATGCACAATTGCAACAGGTGCCGCCATCCTGAAGAAGAGTGCAGCTATACAGCCGAGCAAGTGATATTTTTTCATTCTCAACATGTTCACAAATACAAACAAACCACATTCACGTGGCCTACATGCAATACCTAACTAAAAAAAGGCGACCGAAGCCTAGCCTACTCCTAGATTTTAATATTTTGAGAGTGCTAATTGGCCGCCGTCGCAGCCTAATTGTTCAGTGCCACCAACAACAAGCTCACAGGAAACTATCATATGAAAAATTGGTCCTATAATGCGCTCTCTACAGGACAAAACGTTTTCGTCCCGAAATCGAAATCCCCATACGTATAGAATGGCCGATATTTCCGCCATCGTTAACCGAAAGTTAACGATTTCCGTCCCATTTGTAGTACACGTCTGTTACAATGTTCGTACCGATTACCCGTATATGTCAACTGAAAAATATGAGCATTGAAGAAAACAAAATGGCCGCCACGTCCTGCAGCAAACATCAGTCAACAAAGGAACAGAATCACCAGAGAATCTCCAATAATTCAAAAACGAGACGTCCTATCGAAAAATTGAAAAACGTCTTCTGAAAATCCGTTCAAAACTCTATCTAGCACATTAGTTACACAAAATTTCACTTCATCAAATACTTAACCAGACACTAATTTCAAACATCAGGGTTTAGACAACTAACAACACTACAACACAGAAAACAATAGGCCATGACGACGTTTTCCGTTCAATGACTTTAGCAGACGCAAAGGGTTGTGAGCGTGTGATAACATCTAGCTAGGCTTATTACAGACCACGTGTGAACACAGTCAAACCCAGAGCGATAGTGGTATACATTCGGAAAGAATAGATTGTCGTAACTTCAGTTTTAGTTGGGCGATTTTGGCAATTCAAAAACTAAACATGGACCATTTTTGACAAGGATTTCAGAAATGTTATTGGTTTATGTTCAAATATGTTATAAGTTAATTAAATTTTATTTTTAGCAGCACAGCCTACTCAGGCTACACTATATGATTTTACTGCAGATTAGAGCAATTATTGAACAAAAGGGAGCTGGCCCTCCGCTCCAACCATCAAATGTCAGAATGGGGGAGTTAATCAGTCGTGTAAGATATTGGCTACAGGGGTGTTCTTCCCAACTCATTGTTGGGCTATAGAAGAATCGAACAAGTTGCCAGAGCAATGGGAAAACGCCGCATGACTCATCAGTGATGCTTGGGACTCAAAAGGCCACTGTAGCCGTGACGCCGGTTACCGTCTATCTAAGTTGACGGAACAGTCCACTGGTCAGTGTCTTTTTCACTCAAGTCCCTCGCCGGGCAGTTATTATGACCTGACTGACCACGTACGGGTGCTTTGTCTCGGTCTTTTTCGATCCTCTTCTCACCGTAGCCTACCGGTTCTGTAGGGCCATAGACTATAGTACATGGTAGGGCCTAATGATTTCAGTCCAAAACCCTAAGTTGTTCTGTGCATGACTGGGCAGCCGCTCATTTTCTAGTTCACGCAATATTCCTAGTTCACGTAGTCCTACTAGGTTTGGCAGCAGCTTGCTTAATCTCAAGATCACGTAAGTCATCTTGGAATTCCATGTTCACGCAACACTCCCGTTTAATCTTGAGATTAAGCAGGATTCCAAGTTCACGTACGGCAGTGCCACTTCCTTCTTCACTCGGGTTTTTCACTTTCACTTCAAGTTGGGTTCGTGAATGTCCATTTCAACATGTTGCTCGCAACTTGCTTGTGGTTTTTCACTTTTGCTATTGCACAATCTTTTAAAATTCCTGCAAAAGTAGATTTTAAAGAAAGAACGAGTGACCGGCGTACTTACAGCAACAGGTCATCGGAAAGTCTTGTCTGGAGTCGAAGGGGAAACTGTGTTTCAACCGAAACAGAAATTGCGTCCTACCAAGGTTCCAGTTTGGTTAAGTTATTAAGCATTGGTGTCTCCTTCTCATGAATCTTATAGCTTGTGTAATGATCATCAACCAGCACTCAAAAAAGCGGGGGGGGGGGCTATACTCCCCTATAGCCCCCTATGGTGCACTGCCCACTTACCAATCGATGGGGATCTGCTTTTGAACCAAGTCCAAGGAATGAAAGACTACATGCTTCCTTAATGTAACGTGATGCATTAATTTAAAAATTGATTATAGTATCCTAGGTGGCACTGCAGGGCTTTGACTGTAAATTCAAGATATGGTTGTGGTGAGCAGACTGGTGAATTCCTGTTATGAAGTGGAGCATTGTCAGTGTCATTAACGTAGCTCAATCAGTTGCTAAAGAACGCACTTTTATACTTGGTGTGCCAGTTTGAAAGTGCGTGGTTTTGTTATGCATGCATATAATTATATGGTCACATATTGCCATCATCTCTGTCAATTCTGTCCATGCATTTCAGATGTAGTCAACAAGATAATTCAGTCAGCAGTGTTTGGTTCCAACAGAAACCAGGCTTATGACAGGCTTGCTTTGTTTACTGACAAGTTTGGTAACCGAATAGCTGGATCAAAAAACCTGGAGAATGCGATAGGTTAGTGAAGGTTATAAAGACTGCTAGAATGTCACAATGTAGTTCAGTGTTTGTTACTATCAGTAGGGTTTCAGAGTTGCTTTGTATTTCATTATGATTATTAACAGGTGTGGAACTCTTGTTAGAACTCATTTACTTTGTAATCCAATTCTAGAAAATATTATCTTGCTGACACCAAGCACTTAAACCTTTATGCAAAATTTGACTTCACCTCCCTTGATTTGGTCATCAAAGCATACAATGAATGACTGGTCTTGTTAGCCTGGGATGTGCATGGTCATGTTTTTATGTGCCCACATATTTATATGTGGACGCAGTATGCCGTCTTTCTCGTCTGCCGTCCGTTCGGCATTCGTTAGACAACCGTCTGGCGTCCGTCTGACATCTGATGTTCATCGTTCGCTGCTCTATGTCCAAAACTCTTTGACGTATATTCATGAAATTTTGCACGTGTTTCTTTCATGGATGGGATGGCATGAGCGAACGTTCGGACGGATCCCAATGCCGATGTGCTAATTGGGGCAATTTTAGTTTTTTACGTTTACCTCTGTATCTTCAAAGGTACTCAACGGATTTTCATAAAATTTTAAATATAAGAATGTATTGGTGGTCTCACGCTATCATTCCGTTTTCAGAGAGAGTCAAGGTATTTTGCACCACCTAGTGGCCATTTTTACTGTTTTTGAGTCTGTTTTTGGCATGTACCCCTATATCAGTGTACCCCTCTATCAACCAAACCATCCTAAGAATGATTTTAAAAATTGGCATTATGTGTTTTCAGTGTGAAGAGGACGGTTGACGATGACGACTTTGATTACTCTGGCACCTCCTACTGGCATCTTTGTTTTGTTTTGCGCCCATAGCTGTATCTCATAAACCCACAGCAGGATCTTTATTGAATTTAGTAGGTGTATTTATATAAAGCTCACAACAGACAACGATGACTACTTTCATATGGATTCGCAGAACGCTTTACCTCCTATTAGCAATTTCATTTTTTTCCGCTTTCGTTTTTCTCTGAAGTTCCTTGACAGATTTTTTATGAAATTTATTAAATAGCTTTATATTAAAGAAACAATGACATGTTCCTGTTTTTGGATGGATTTGACATGTTTTGCGTCATCTAACGACCAAACAGACAACCCTAAAAGCACATCATTTGCGGTGTATTCATGGGCACATTTCAACACTCTGCCTTGCTCTTGTATGTCCAGCGAGAAGAATGTCTTTTGCCAGAACAAGTTATGACTGTGACAATGCCTGTGCCAGGCTGACTAATCAACTACTTCTCTAAAATTTGAAAGTTTAGTAGTAAAGTGAGTTTTTCTGGTAAATTCTTTACATCCACATCACTTCTATGAATGGTAGTGCTGTTATCCAACAAGTGTACACTATCCAATGGTAGTGCTGTTATCCAACAAGTGTACACTATCCAATGGTATTGCTGTTATCCAACAAGTGTACACTATCTTGCAGCTTGATTGGCCATAAATGTGGGAACTATCACTTGGTTGCTTTTTCCTACAGATTACATGCTTGAAAGCTTAACCAAAGATGGTCTTGATAATGTACATGGTGAAGACGTGATGGTGAGTTAAAAACTATCAGTTGGATGCTATGTATAATGTTGTTACCATTTTTTGCACCCTCTTCTTTTTATGTGGGAACTCCCTCTGTCCATCCGTCATCCGTTGCTGTATCTCCATAACCCCTAGATGGATGTTCTGAGGATTTTGCTGAGTTTCTTATTATTAATTTGGCCAAAAACGATATCGTTAATAGCTGGATGTTTGTGAAATTTTGCAGGCCTATTCCTGTCATGCACCGGACAGCATGAGCCAATTTTCAGATGAATCCGGATACTGAGGTACCCGCTAGTGGTAATTCTGTCCTTTTGTGTTTGCCCCTGTATCTTGCGAGTTCCTTGACAGATTCTCATGAAATTAGGTAAATAGGTATCTAGTAAGAAGATAATGCTGCCTTATCATTTTCGGATGACTATGATGTATTCTTCGCCACCTAGTGGCCATTTTTACGGTTTTTAGTTTGTTTTTTTGGCATCTGGTTCTCCATCGTTCAGTGCTCTCTAAGGATGATTATGAAGATTGGTGTTTGCGCTCCTATGGGGACGAGGAGACCTGACAATGATTTTTGGACGGCTCTGACTTCTTTGGCTCCTCCTTGTGGCAGCTTTGTTTTTTGTGTCCATAGCTGTATCTCATGAAACCCTAGCAAGAACTTTGTTAAATTTGGCAAGTGTATTTCAATAAAAGTGACACCTGATGGCGACTACCTTCAGACATATCCATTTACCCTTGTGGCCCCTAGTAGCCATTTTATTTTTTTTACGCTTTCCTCCATCTCTTCGAAGTTCCTTAACAGATTTTCATGAAATTTGGTGACTAGTTTTCTGTTGAAGAGATGATGACATCTTCCCATGTGTCGCTAGATTCTATGTATTGTCCGTTACTTAGTGACCATTTTTATTATTTTAGTTTTTATTATTGATTTTTGGCATATCTCTATCTGTTGGATAATTTACAGTCAGGGTCATGTGTCCCTACCTGTAAGTGCACAGGTGATGGTGATTTTTGGCCAACTCCGACTCTTCTGGCATCCCCTAGTGGCAGCTTTGTTTTTGCTCATTCGCAGTTGTATCTCCTAAACTTCTTGCAGAATCTTTGTTAAATTTGACTTTTATTTCTAGGCATGTGACAACAGATGCCACTGTATCTTTCGAGTTGCTTGACGGATTTTCGTGGAACATGTCGAATAGGTCTCTATTAAACAAATGATATCACATACCCATTTTGGGATGGACTTGACATTTTGTATGCTGGCTAGTGGCCATTTTGTATGCTGGCTAGTGGCCATTTTGTATGCTGGCTAGTGGCCATTTTTATGCGCCCACATATTTATATGTGGACGCATTATGCCTTCATCTCTGTCCGTCCGTCCGTCTGGCGTCCGGCGTCTGGCGTCCGGCGTCCGCGGCTCTATCTCCAAAACCCTTTGACATACGTTCATGAAATTTGGCACATATGTTCCATTCATGAATTGGACGGCATGTGCGAACTTTCGGACGGATCCGACTACCGGTGTGCCCCCTAGTGGCAATTTTAGTTTTTTACGCTTACCTTTGTATCTTCAAAAGTCCTGAACGGATTTTCATGAAATTTGGTATGTAGGCACCTAGTAGTAAGGTGACGCTATCCTGCCGTTTTCGGATGGATTCGACATAGTTTGCGCCACCTAGTGGCCATTTTTACTGTTTTCGAGTCTGCTTTTGTGCTTCCACCCCTCTATCAACCNACAAGAATGCCTTTTCATTTTCAGTTGAGTTTGTTGTATTCTGTGCCACCTAGAGGCCACTTGTATTATTTTTGAGTCTGTTTTTTGGCGGCTACCAGTTTATCTGACAAACTGCTATGAGAATCATTATGAAACTTAGTGGTTACCTTTTAGTGAGAGAACCACGGCTGACATTAATTTTTGGATAGGTTTGATATCTGGTTTTGCCCAGTAGTGATTTCGAATTTTTTGCAACCATGGCTGTAGTTTCTGATTACTTTGCAAGATCTCTGTGAACTTACAGAGGTGTTTTTCTATGAATGAGACAACAGCTGTGCACAACGTTTTGGACGGCTCTGACTACTGCTGTGTGCCCTAGAGGCAATTTTAGCTTTTACATTTACCTTGGTATCTTCAGAGCTCCTTTTTAATATAAAATTGGGCAAACAGGTTTGACATATTCTGCCCCATCTAATGGCCATTTTTATGATAATAAAAAGCACACCATGCTGCCCTTGTTTTGCAAGTATTAGTTCGTTTGATGTGACCATGCTTTTTTAAAAACAGTTATTTGATATATGTTCGTATGAATGACATACTCCTGCATGAATGACATACGCATGCATGAATGACATACGCATGCATGAATGACATACGCTTGCATGAATGACATAGGCATACATGAATGACATACGCATGCGTGAATGACATAGGTATGCATGAATGACACGCATGCATGAATGACATGCGCATGCATGAATGACATACGCATGCCGTGCATGAATAACATACGCTTGCATGAATGACATACTCATGCATGAATGACATACGCATGCATGATTGACATACGCAACATGAATGACACACGCATGCATGAATGACATACGCATTCATACACGCATTCATAAATGACATACACTTGCATGAATGACATACGCATGCATGAATGACACACGCATGCATGAATGACATATGCTTGCATGAATGACATACGCTTGCATGAATGACATACACTTGCATGAATGACATACGCATGCATGAATGACATACGCATGCATGAATGACATACACATGTATGAAATTGTTAGTCTCATACATGTTAATTTTTAGTTTCGTTCAATTATAATTTCATTATAGGTTCCTCACTGGGTGCGGGGAACTGAGTCACTGATGATGACACATCCTCGTCAACATAAGATGGCGATGCTGGGCTTGGGAAGTAGTGTTGGAACACCAAAGGGCGGCATCACTGCAGAGGTTCTTGTAGTGACCTCTTTTGATGAACTCCAAAATCGATCAAAGGAGGTAGGATGACATTTATGGCATTCTGTGAAATTTACAGTATAACAGAGGGTCATGAATTGCTGGCTGATTGGTCAGAAATGAGCCATTTATTTGATCATCCAGCTTACAAGCATTTGTTTGCTAGAAGTCGTTTGGTCAGGCTCCAATGTGGTCGTACATTGGGGAAATTTTTAGCCACCAAGCTTCGTCTACCATTGCATAATTATATGTTCTTTCTCAACAATTTTTGTTGAGCATTTGCAGTGATAGTCTTTTGTGAAGCATCACACATGCTGATATTATAGGCCATCTATCCACCACACATTAAATAGTTACTATTGAAGTCAGTGCTCATCTGGTAATTGCTCTGTTTTGCAAAAAAGGTTAAAAGAGTGCTTCATCTGTGTTTGCAACTCTGTCGGCTTTCTGTGTTGGATTAACGTAACAGTGTGTTTTAGTTTTGTATTCTTTCTTAAGTGAGGATTTTAAAATCTAAATTACTATTGTTACTTTTTAGGCATATGGAAAGATAGTTGTATTTGATGAAGACTGGATCAGTTATGGGGACACTGTTAAGTACAGAGAAGATTCTGCTGCAGAGACTGCCAAGATGGGAGGCGTGGCTTCACTCATCAGAAGTGTCACTCCATTCTCTATCAACAGTCCTCATACTGGTTGGCAGGTAAGTGCATCAGTAATGTCAGTGCAGCAATATTTGTTGGACGTTTCCCTCTGTTTCGAATATAAAGTGTTCAGGCATACTGGAGGATGAGTCGTTAAGTGGTGTTAGGGGGTGGGCCTCACTTATCAGAAAACGAGCACTCCATTAGCAATCGGTAACCCTCCAATGTTTGGCAGGTTAGTTGGTCAATAATGGTGGTGTAGCATTTCTGTCAATTTCTGATAGCTAGGTAATTGCCGATCATTTTTGATGTTAGGATTACGAGAAAGATGTAAAGCAGATACCAACAGCTTGCATCACAGTGGAAGACGCGGCCATGTTGAAGAGGATGTCTGACAGGGGTTTGTATTGCCTTTCCTTTATATCTGTGGCTATTCGATATTATCCTGAACAGCAGTCCTTATTGAAGCAATGTTACAAAACATTTAGCCAATCCGATGATTAAGTCAATGGAAAATAAAACTTAATTTGACGTCTCCATCTATCTGTAAAAAGGTCAATGTGAGTGGCCAGTACATGTCACATCATGTGCAGGTGGCATGTTCATGTTGCATTATATGTGGCAGCCATGTACTCATTGTATAATGTGGGTGGCGTGCATGTGTCACATGCATGTGGGAGCCATGTACTCATTGTATAATGTGGGTGGCGTGCATGTGTCACATGCATGTGGGAGCCATGTACTCATTGTATAATGTGGGTGGCGTGCATGTGTCACATGCATGTTTGGCTCATACATATTGCCTCAGATGCGGGTGGCACATACACCTCACATCATGCGCAGGGCCTAAGTTAGTGCTACAGATGTGACTGACTTCTATCTTGTTGGGTAGTTATTGTTATGTGCAGACCAAGCTCCACTGTGAGAACTCGAAGGAGAAGTGAAAGTGGTTTCATGGAGTTTTGTAATGTTTTAAAAATTACTGAACTTTTACACATTTTATTGTTGAATGCACACTATGCGTTGTTTTGTGATGAAAGATGCATCACATTACAGGTTTTAGATTGGGCGTTTGATTAGAAACTACGAAGTAGTGACAATACCAACCTTGTTAAAATATTGCACTCTAGCTGCCATCTTCAAGTAGTTATATAGTGTGCTCTTTTATGAATGTCTGAAAGTCTGGCTGAGTGGTTTAGTACTATTATCACATTGCTAAAGATGTAATGCTGATTTGGATCAAAGTCGTTCCACTGGAAAGAAAAACTTGTCTTTTTGTAACATTGCTGCAATGCTAAACACTGACATCTTCCTTGTCACTGCTTCATTACATTTTGCATTGCATTGACTTTTTAGGTACACGAATTGTTCTTCATCTTGAAATGTCTGCAATTACTCTTCCAATGGTTAAGTCAAGAAATACTGTAGCAGAAATTGTTGGATGGAAATATCCAGAACAAGTAAGCTTTCGTATTTCAAACAGTATTTAATCACACTGGTGTGGCATTGCAGTTATTTGTATGAGTCAAAATCGAAGTCAAGTTTTCTTACACTTCAAGAGCTATACATTCCGTTTCACATATGGCGTCGCATGTCACTGCTGAAATATAAATAATCTTCGGCTATGCTTTATGTTATAAGTCATCTTGTCATCAATCTTTTTCGGCAGATATATCACACTGTTCACTTTGAAGGCACTCGAGTTCCTCGTTAAGATCTTATACATCCTCCATTGTTGGTTAATGATACACTCATAAATTCTGCTTTTGTTGTCACACACTCAATTGGGAGAATTGAGACTTTGATCACATAAGGTGATCCAGACGAAAATAAGTGTGACGGGCATTGGGGAAGTTTAAGTTACGGGAATAAGGAAATACATGTATGTGCCAGTTTAGACATATAGGCACCTACTTTTCAAAACACCAAAACCCACAGATTTTTACTTTTAGAAATAGGAAATGTTAAAGCCCCATGCAGAACCATGTTTGAAAACTATTCTTTGGGTAGAACATTTTGTTTTGATTTTTGATACTGTCAGTGTTCCTAATTAGGCTGGATTAAGGACTGGGCTAAATGGAGTTCATGGATTGCTTCTATGGGAAGATTCGTCGACGATAACCTGAGGGGTGATTTTGGCTTGACCTAATTAGCACTGCGTAGTTTTTTAACTTGTCTAGTTTGTGGGTACTATTTTCAAAGGTTTAATCGTGACAGCCTATTTGTGATTGGAAATTAGCCAGCAGGTAAAAGCTAGTTAACTGCCTCTTAGGAGTGTTATGAACAGCTTTACTAATTCCTTTGTCTCCTATAGGTGGTGCTGGTCAGTGGTCACCTGGACAGCTGGGATGTAGGAGCTGGAGCCATGGATGATGGTGGTGGAGCATTCATCTCATGGCAGGTCTGACATGTCTCTAATAAAAATGATTGACTATCAAGTAACATACTGTGCTAACTGAAGGTGACACGAGGCTAGCATACTGTGCTAACTGAATGTGACACGAGGCTATCAGATCAGGTGGGAAGTAAATGCAGAATTTAATGCACCCACATATTTATGTGTGGTCGCAGATTGCCGTCATCTCTGTCTCGGCGTTCGACGTACGCAGCTGTATCTCCTAAGCCCTCACAGGATCTTGATGAGATTTGGCAGATGTGTTGCTATTAGGTTGACGACGGATGACGATGAGTTTGGGACCTCTCCGAGTACAGGTGTGCCCCCTAGTGGCAATTTTAATTTTTTACGCTTACCTATGTATCTGCGGAAGTCCTCAACGTATTTTCATAAAATTTGAATATATGCATCTATTAGTGAGATGACGCTATCCTTCCGTTTTCGAATGGATTTGAGGTATTTTCCGCCACCTAGTAGCCATTTTTATGCGCCCACATATTTATATGTGGACGCATTATGCCATCATCTCTGTCCGTCCGTCCGTCCGTCCGTCCGTCCGGGCGGCGTCCGTCCGTCCGGCGTCCGTCCGTCCGGCGTCCGTCCGTCCGGGCGGCGTCCGTCCGGCGTCTGGCGTCCGGCGTCCGCTGCTCTATCTCCAAAACCCTTTGACATACGTTCATGAAATTTGGCACATATGTTCCATTCATGAATGGGACGGCATGTGCGANACGAGGCTATCAGATCAGGAGGGAAGTAAATGCAGAATTTAATGCACCCACATATTTATGTGTGGTCGCAGATTGCCGTCATCTCTGTCTCGGTGTTCGACGTACGCAGCTGTATCTCCTAAGCCCTCACAGGATCTTGATGAGATTTGGCAGATGTGATGCTATTAGGTTGACGACGGATGACGATGAGTTTGGGACCTCTCCGAGTACAGGTGTGCCCCCTAGTGGCAATTTAAATTTTTTACGCTTACCTATGTATCTTCGGAAGTCCTCAACGTATTTTCATAAAATTTGAATATATGCATCTATTAGTGAGATGACGCTATCCTTCCGTTTTCGAATGGATTCAAGGTATTTTCTGCCACCTAGTAGCCATTTTTACTGTTTTCGAGTCTGTGTTTTGGCGTCCTATCAACCAAACCACTTTAAGGATGATTGTGAAAATTGGCATGTATGTTTTTACTATAAAGAGGATGGCTGACGATGATTTTACGACAACTTCGACTACTGTGGCGCCTCCTAGTGAAAGTTTTATTTTTTGCGCCCATGGGTGTGTCTCCCAAACCGTTAGCAGGATCTTTACTAAATTTAGCAAGTGTATTTATATGATGTTGACAACAGATGATGGCGACTTTGGCACGGATCGAACCACCGATGCGCCCCCTAGTGGCAATTATAGTTTTTTACGTTTACATCTGTATCTTCAAAGGTCCTCAACGTGTTTTCATAAAATTTGGAATGTAATCATCAATTGGTGAGATGACGCTATCCTCCCATTTTCAGATGGATTTGAGGTATTTTTATGAAGCTAACAATAGACGACGAGTTTGAGGCAGCGCTGTGCCCCCTAGTTGAAATGTCATTTTTTATGTTTTCTTTTGTTTCTCTGAAGTTCCTTGACAGATTTTTATGAAATTTGTAGCTTTCTACTAAAGAAACGATGGCATGTTCCATTTTCAGATGGATTGGACATTTTGCACTATCTAGTGGCCATTTTTATGATACAAATGAACAACTCTAGAAACACACCATTTGCGATGCATTCGTGGGCACATTTCAACACTCTGTGTTGCTCTTGTTAGGGTTGTTAAGATACATTTTTATGATGTTCTATGAACTAGTGTTGCATGCAGTGCTGTTCATGTTTTGTTTAATGGATAATGCCAAGATGTCTTGAAGACATCTGGAGAATGGCTGACTGGTCGCACTTGGCTATTCTCCAGATTTCTGGGCAGCTGTATTGTAAATCGTAAAAACAGTGCACTATAATCATGGGATGCAAATATTAAAGGCCTCTCTTTGTGAATTTTGAAGCTTGAATAATATAGTTTAACGATGTAGTTGCATGCTCTTAACTATGCTAACTTATAGCAGGGACTAAACGACAATGCTGTTTGAACATCATCTACTCTAAACAAAGTGCAGTTGTGAAAACAAAAAATTCTGCAAATAGGTGACCTTTGCACTATATGGTGTACCTTGGGGGCTCACATAACCCACATCATGCAGCGTTATTTCCCAGCACCATGTCACGATACTTACTGGGCACGATTGAATGATTTATGGTGGATCATTTTCGGCACAAAACTCATTCTCAAAAACATTTGGAAATTTTCAACCTACTTCACATTCAGACCGTCACAAAGTAATTTGAGCGAGCAGTCACAGAGATAAGGAATTAGCATGCAATCTCCACTTCAATAGCTTTATTTATGTATGGTGTTATAGCAGTGTGATCATAGTTTACTCAAGGATACATTCATGTGAGTCAAGATTTTGCTCATCACATTGTTGTCACTGCATATATAGATGATAGCTAAGATTAGTAGTTGTGCCTGTTGTCACTGCATATATAGATGATAGCTAAGATTAGTAGTTATGCCTGTTGTCATTGCATTATATAGATGATAGCTAAGATTAGTAGTTGTGCCTGTTGTCACTGCATATATAGATGATAGCTAAGATTAGTAGTTGTGCCTGTTGCATATATAGATGATAGCTAAGATTAGTAGTTATGCCTGTTGTCACTGCATTATATAGATGATAGCTAAGATTAGTAGTTGTGCCTGTTGTCACTGCATTATATAGATGATAGCTGAGATTAGTAGTTGTGCCTGTTGTCACTGCATAACTTAGATGATAGCTAAGATTAGTAGTTGTGCCTGTTGTCACTGCATAATATAGATGATAGCTAAGATTAGTTGTTGTGCCTGACTACATTATCAGAATTCTACCAGCTAGTGACATTTGTGCAATGACTAATATATTGTTTATAATGGCTTTCTTATGCAGGTTCTCTCACTTATTAAACAACTGAAATTGAAGCCAAAGAGGACTGTGCGTCTTGTTATGTGGACAGGGGAGGTGAGTCACAATACGCCTGCTGTTGTTTTTTTGTGTCAAAACTATTTTTTTAAGGAAATTAGTTTCTGGTATATTCTCAGAAGTTTCTTTTTTGAAGTGAGCTTTAATTTTTTTGAGAACTAGTTGCGTGGAGTCAAATGTCTGACTTAAATAAGTCACTTTTCATGAAACTGATCTTAGTTGCCCACGGCCACCAAACTTTATCATGAAACAGATCTTAGTTGCTCACGGCTACCAAACTTTACCATGAAACAGATCCTAGTAGCCCTAGGCTACCAAACTTTACCATGAAACAGATCTTAGTTGCCCACCATGACGGCAACATCCCATTGCTCCCAACTTGTTCAATTCTATAGCCCAACAACAACAAGTTGGGAAGTTTACCTCCGTAGCCAATATCTTACACGACTGATTAACTCCATTCTGGCATTTATGGTTGGAAGGCCTGCACTCTTTTTTTCGATAATTGCTCTAATCTCCGATCAGATTGTATTTAGCCTGACTGGGCTGGGATGATAAAAATGAAAGTTAAGTTATAACATATTTAAGCTTAAACCAATAGCATTTCTGAATTCCTCATCAAATGCTGATCATGTTCCATTTTTGAATCACCAAAATCGCCCAACTACAACAGAAGTTAAGACAATCTATTCTGTCCAAATGGATTACCAACGCACTGGGTTTGACTGAGTTCATACGCGTACGGTAATAGCGTGCTACCACCATACGTTTCCATTGAAGCCTGGGAGATAATTGGCCTGCTTGTTATCATATGGGACAAAAGACTGAGATGGGCAGTTAACAAAAGAGCCAGATGTTATCGCACGTTCAGCACCCCTCAGGTCTGGAAAAGTTACTGAATGACAGAACGCTGTAATGTGCGACTACCAAACTTTACCATGAAACAGATCCTAGTAACCCATGGCTACCAAATGTTACCATGAAATAGATCCTAGTAGCCCACGTCAACCAAACTTTACCATGAGGCAGATCCTAGGAGCCCAAGGCGACCAAACTTTACTCTACAGGGACCAAGTTAGTATATTACGTGAGAGTTAAAAATATATTCAGGCCAGGGCTATTTCCCATTTTTTAGAAACTACAAAATCATATTCTACTGACCGAAATCATTTAAAACCGTGAGAAGTTCTCAGTTATCTCAGTAGTACCCAACAAAGCATGACCACTAATAATTCCTGGGTAACATCGCCTGCACATTTGGGAAATCATTACAATTATATGACAAAACTGCTACATAGCAAGCTAGTACTTAATGAAGTTTTGAAACCTTCAATACGCTGTGGCTATATAATTAAAGAGCATTCAAAAATAGGTAGACAGTGATCTTGGAACACTTCAAATTTGTTGATTGGACTGCAGACAGTGATCTTGGAACACTTCAAATTTGTTGATTGGACTGTAGACAGTGATCTTGGAACACTTCCAATTTGTTGATTGGACTGTAGACAGTGATCTTGGAACACTTCCAATTTGTTGATTGGACTGTAGAGTTCACAAAGATGTGCATGTAGCAATAACAATGAACCCTACACATAATGAAACTTCATTCTCAGATTTCATAAGCAAGAGGTCCATTCACAACTATTGCAGATGATCCGATGATTAAATTACAATTGGGCCAACAGACACTTTGCACTGAGTAACAGGTCTAGTGGGTTTGAATTAATAATGAAGTTTTAAACAAACTTTGTGACATTTTTGTCATATACACAAACAAAAGGTTTTCTGAATTTTAAACTCTTGGCATCTTACTGTGGCCAGTGTAGTATGTTAGAAAAGTGTAGTATCCATGCTTAAAGCAGACACATAATACTTCTAATACATGTAATTAACAGGTAGTGAAACTTCACGTTCTTCTTAACATTCCGAGCTTAATACAGGGACTCCATACTGTCATGAGAATTGTGGACTTAAAGCATATTAATTTACCTGCCATGTGCTGACCATTTTTACATTAGATTTATTATAGGCAATGTTGCAATTTGGATCAATGGATTATTTACAGGAGGAAGGAGGCTACGGGGGTCAGGCGTACTTTAAGGCTCACAAGGTAAGAAGTTTCCATGTGTTACTACAAACACAATAAGTGTTTAATTCATGTCAAGTTAATGAATTGAGTGTAAACAATTTTTCAAAGTTGAAAACAGCTTATTATTTAAAATGAATTATTCTTATTAAAATGACATAGGCATAAAATTGAATTTCGGACCTCAAAAGCGAGGCCTCCTATATTAATATAGGGGGCCTCGCCGAAAGGAGGTCGGAGAGGGGGGCTCCTATATTAATATAGGGGGCCCCGCCGAAAGGAGGTCGGAGAGCGGGGCC
>NMRA01000809.1:0-14627 GCA_002633005.1 Phoronis australis
AATAGAATTTCACTTGTCGGCCATATTACGTGCTAAACAAGTGGAGAATTGCCACAATAGAATTTTGCAATTGCCTAAACTTGGGATATTTTGTATTAAAACGAGCACCTAATCAATGTGGAAGTTATAATCAACACTAATACTTTCTCAGAAGAGTTGGGCAATCCAAACAATGGTTCTTACATGGATATAGCTGCACTAACATATAAACTTGATTTAGCCAACAAGCTAATCCATCATGGCTTTACAATCTTACAATCCCAAAAAACATGGATATGTAAATCTCCGGGGCTTCTCTACAAAAAGTACAAAGACCACTATCAGTTACGCCATTTTTTTGTCAAAAAAACACTAGAATCGATAAGCTTATAAAGCAATATGAATTGAAACCATGTCGTTTGAGTATCTGCATAACGTCTAACAAAGTTATCAATTCTTTCCACTTTGTATTCTCATCACTGCTTGTCATTCATCTGTTAGTTCTACTACCTACTCCAAATAAAAACAAAACCTAAAATAACACAAGATTTTCACAAAAGAGGTAATGTTCAGTCATGCAGTCGAAATCCAACCACTGACATTTTACAATGAGGCTTGTAATTCGCTTCACTACACACACAATACAAACTCATATTTTTACAGAAAACAAATACAATGACACTGTGCAATACCAAGGATCTGTAACATTCATGATCAGACTGTGGTAAGCATGTCGATATTTTTTGATATGCACGGTTTCCATGGTTCCCATTCATATTATGATTTCATTTCCTATGACTCTTCCATAGAGATATTTTTCATACAAAAAGTTGATAGTAACTCCTAATGACTGACGAGCACAACTGAAAGCATGACCTTGCAAAATGATAATCAAATGAGTTATTATTTAACTCGTAAAAATTTAAGGCTTTTCTACAAAGTTATTAAGGGCTGTTCCAGTAAAATCTGTATGGGAGGGGGGGGGGAAGGCACCTTTTTTTCGCACCCACCACCCATATTTTTCATTTATTTCTTCAGCCTACCACCCGTAATTTTTTATAAGTTCAAAATGCAACCGCCCGTAATTTTTTTTGTTCTTGTGGTTGACTGCAAAGGTGCTTGAGTTTATCTGTTCCTCCATCACCACTAACGTCATTTATTACTAAGAAAACATGATTCTTATATATGGTTATTAGCCATCAAGAAATTCAAGCACCTGTGGTTAAATGGTGTTATGGGCATGCCAATGAGGAGATCGGAGGGAGTGAAAAAGTCTGAGCTTTTTGCAAGTTGCATTTTTGTTTCAGTTTTTGATTCTGTGCAGATTGTTTATAAAATTTACTAAAATTACCCACCATCAAACATTTATGGCCCAATGAAACAACAACGACCTGTAAGTTTTTATTTTTTTGAAGTACAACCACCAGTCATTTAGAATTTAAATCAAACGCAACAACCCATAAATTTTTAATTCAGTTGCCTTCCCCCCCTCCCACACAGATTTTGCTGGAACAGCCCTAAGATGAGTGGGCAGAATTGGTATGGAAATTCAACATCCAATTGATATACGCAGCAATAAAATATTATTTACATTATTAAAGTTTCTGCAAAAAAGCAATGAAACAACCGTCAACACCCTTGTTTTTAAATCCATACAGGGCTGAGAAGACGCAATTACTTTCACAGGTCACGGTAGTGCGACAACTTAGGGGAATAATATGCAGGAAATCGCTACCATAACTGTGAAACACAGGGTAAAAACTGCTGCGAACAGAGAAACACAAACACGCTTTCATCAGTATACCCATATTAGCACACTCTTCATCACAGTCGCCCTTCACAACCCAGATCCTCTCACACCCTGTACTTCTTACTGATCCTCTCGGAGAAGCGTGGCGTGACCGGCTGTGTCAGTGGCCGGTCACTCGGCTCCACCTCTACGCCCTTGTAGTGTCTGATAGGATTTGGCTTGTGCACCAGCTCTTGCCGGAGTCGCGCCACCTCCGCCTGTTCCTCCCGCTCTCTCTCTTCCAGTCTCTGCTTGGCCACTAGGTCGCGCTTAAACTCCTCCTCCTGTCGGTGTTTTTCGAAATCCTCGCGTTCCTTTGACCGCTGGTCGGTGTTCAGCTGGAATTCGCTGACTTCTGCAAAACACATTGGTGAAACGTACAGCACGACTGTGACCACCTTTGTTATTTTTTAGTTTCAGAGTTCTGTTTAAATACTAATCCCTTTTTATGATTTCTGCATGGTTTCCATGCACAGCGTGCTCTAATGCTGCGCGAGTTTTTAGGATATTACGATTTAGCTCTTACCAGTGCTGTAGTGGTAAAATTAGAGATAAGTAGGCACCCAAAGCCCACAGTAATGAATGTAACTTACGGTGTGTAGGCACTACGTTCAAATGCCAAAAGGTGGTTGGCTGCATCTACGTGCGCCTACGCCCCACTGCAGCACTGGCTTTTACACGATTTATCTTAATAATCAAAAATACTGCTTTTAACAGTTTCCCAGTTTTCCATGACTAGTTTGAAACAGCAGTCTGGCGCCATAACACCCTACAGTACAAGCCAAAGAAATTCAGACAAAATGGCCTGTAATTCCCAGTCATGACAGCTAGGAGGAAGCTGAATTCATTGTCAGAGTAGTCTCCCCTGACGACTGAGAATGAAGGGGAGTTAACAGGAAAGTTAGTATGGAGACTAAGTCATTCTGTAATTAGAGCACCCATAATAGTTATTATCATTCACTTTAGTGTAAACACAATTAGCCGTCATGATGGGGAAACAGTATTTTGTCTCGTTACTTTTGTCTTGTACTCAACGTCATCGTCATCCTTTGCACTGACATACAACACAATGACGAACAAACTGACAAAGGAAAGCACTTTGACAGCAAATTCCTTCTCGTATTTGAATTAAATGGTCCACAAAATTGAATTCAAAAGAGCAATGTTCACATCTATGTTACCCAAGCTTACGAAGAACTCTAATCACTGCTCTATCTTTTGTGTTCAAAATGTGCAAAAGTTTGCACAGCTGCATAAGCAATGAGTTGATGGTTGTCCCGATAAAATCAGCATTACAGTATGGGGGGGGGGGGGGGGCACTATGTACAATGAATCCACACTTCGCTACAGTCTATGTTGCAACTCGCAACTCTGCACCACTCATACTGATTGCGAACTGAGTAGCACAACCAACAAATATGAGCCCAACTAGAGTTCTTATATATCTTAATCATATACCCCGTAATGCGTACAGCTCCAGTTTATGAATAGGGCAGGTTGAAATAATTTCGTCAAGATCAGAATAACTAAGCATCAATATTTTGAATTATTCAGTATCATTAGTCCAAACAGCGTGTCCCTGATCACATTTATGCTACCATTAACACTCTATCTTAAAAATAATTCCGCCTTCTGTGTCACCAAAAGTGCTCTCATTTGCATAACAGATTTGCAGATTTTTCAGAAAATTTTCAATTTTACTGGCACTAAATTACACTTAAAAGCAGCCTCTTGATAACACTAAGCAAATACGATCATCAGCAGCTGGTTAGACCTATCAACGTATCTTCAACATGCGTCCCCCCCGTTGTTACACTGAGGCTAAGCGGATGTCGACCTAATTCGTCTTCCAAAACCCAGCAAATCATGGTTCCCCTTTATCTTGACTAGTATTTGTGTGAGTTGGCATGGAGTTCCTGCTACAACAACATAGTGATTATAAAAATAGTCAGTATGGCCACATATGAGAAAAGCTTTGCACAACTTGCTGTTCCCCATCAATGATCCCTCCTGCACGAAAGTTGGACATTTCTCAGAATAAAATCGTCAAAAACAGTTACTATGCAGTTCCACCTCTTTAAAATAAAACAATCTCAATGTCATGCTTGGCCACTTTGATAATACTGCATTGTTTGTTGGACATAGCTGTAATGAGCACTCCACCAATCACTGAAGTAGTTTCTCACACTTCGGGTCAGATGGTAGTCAATATTGATAGAAGTGGCCTCATGATTTTCGTTCGAACAAAAACGAAAGGCGACTGACAACCCGAGGTCTGCTGCTATGCCATCTCAGTTATTTTTTATTCGAATTTATTAAGTGAACGGAATCATTAAGCAAAGTTCCATTTAGTTACAGAAAAAGGGTCACCTAACTTATTTTGATCGCATACCTTTTGCAGTCAATTCGTAGCTGCTTGTTATGAACATGCATGTTTCGATATGGTACACAAGTCTTCCCCTCCCATACAGAGTTTACTGGAACAGCTTTTGGTGAAATTTGGCATTGCCAAGCACTCATTATTAGTTCATACAAACAGGTTGCACACTCACCAGTGAGAGGCTTTTGAGACTTTTGAGGTACAAATGGCTGCTCATAGGTCACCTTGCACGGTTTAGCCTTGAAGTTCAACTGGCTCTTTTGTTGTCGGAGCTCTTCTTCAATCTATGGAATGAGTACAAATAATGACACCTCCAGCATTTACAAAGAGTACATAAAACCGTTAAACACAAGTTTGCCCTTAACACTGCAAGTGCATTTTGCCATTTAGAAGTACTTTAATTTTATTCTCCATTAACACTAACGTCAATCTGTATGAGGAAATAGTGTGGCCGCAGAGAAGACGGTGGCAGCAATAGGTAGTCAAGCCAAAAGATTTAACACACAACCATGCCATTTTATATTAAGTCTTTTAATGACAAATCGACTAAATACCATATTAATTGAAAAACATCATGAGATAATTCTAAAAAACCTGCAAATGTGATTCTGGCACTTTATAGATGCCAAGGTAGTCACATCCTTAGATCTGCAATGGTCGTGCTCACCACCTCATCGGTTTCAACATCACTACCAATATAAACAAGGTGACTGCTTACCAAGGCTAGATTGACAAACAGTGCCAGTGTCATGTCAAACACGGCAAAACACACAATGAAGTGCGCCCGAGTGCCCAAACACAACATGTACCACCGGATGGCAGGAGTAATTAATCAACCATCATCACCATCTCCTTTCTCCACAAACCAAACAACGTTCATACAAGCAACGTTTTCAACAGCTTGACATACACCCGTGTGGCTCATGAGAAGAAACATGTTTGTGAAAAGGATCTCGGTGCATGAGAAAAGAATTGAAATCTCCATTGTGTTCATGAAAAATGAGGGTCTGTGAGGCTCACGAAGAAGGACTGGCTACCCTGTTTCTCAAAGCTACCATGCATGACTCTCCACTCCTCAGACAGAGCTAGAAGTGACGGCTTGTATGTAAGCAGTCAATTTGACAGAGTGAATGCTCCAGCACTGGTTTAGCTGCACGAGTCTGTTTATATCAAGTTCCACATTATCAAATTGTAAATGGAAAACTTTTGCTCAAGTGTAGCATGCATTTTTAATCAAGATGTTGTGGTATCAAGATTGATTGGTTTCAATTGATTTTCAAAATTTGACAGCTTTTTATTTCATACAAAAAGGAACAAATAATTAATTGCTCACAATGTTTTACTTGTGAAGAGAGTCGAACTTTATCATTACAGAGCTACCGTAGCAACGATTTTCGAATGACTAAGCATACATGCCATCAGCACACAAGTTCGATGAGGTGACAATTTCTGTGTAGACTTGTGCATGTAATCAGTAGGGTGGGGTCTGCTTTGAGCGACGAATAAAGTGGATACCGGCTAAGGATGCCAATGGACATTTAACTGGAACTGCAGAAAATTTACTGACATATGAAGACTGATTAGTCAAGAGAGATAGCTAATTGAATCTTTTATGGTAGTGGAAAAAATGACATGCTTTCTATTCAAGCCACACACATGTATATGTAATCCATGACAGGACTCACCTGNCGTTTGTAGGTTGAACAGTTAAGCATGTCACATAATTGTAATTCAGGCTGCTTTTTTGGGATCATCCTCACCAGCCACAACAAAAATCAATTTTTAGGTGAAAGCAGCATTTCGTCCTTTATAGCAGGCTAAAACCCAAATCAGGCCTTTCAATGTCCTGAAACTGGTCTCCTAATATTCCTTATGTAATAACATTCTATTTTTGTTACCAAATCACGTTGCAACAATGCAGAAATTCTCCATTTCCAAATTCACAATTTTAGGGTTGGCCAATCCCAATAAACTCTGAAGCATTGTCTTGAACTGATGGTTTCAATATTGTTGTTGGTGATAAAAATAGAATCCCATTATGGCAAGGATTGCTATGAGAACAATTTTTTGTAGAGCAAGAAGTCTAGTTCAATTCTTGTTTTTCAGTTAGCCAAACAGGGCAAAATGCGGCTTCAAATGTTTTCCTTTCACCAACCCCACATATGGTCATAACAACGTACCTGGAAACAGTGAGCGCGAGGACCACTTGTATCGATCTTAAAATAACAACACACACACCACTTAGCCAGAGACAAAAGTACACACTGAAGTTGCTGCTGCTGGCTGACTCAACGACACATTTACACGTGTCATTAAAGAGACCAAGTGGAGAATGCAATACTCATTTCAAGCACACACTATAAAGCTAACAACAACTTGGCAAATAACAGGCTCCAGTGGTACAATCTCTGCACTTTAAAATTGACCAATCATATGGCACGCTTTGACTTACAAATATGTACTCAAATAAAGCGACATGATTGGTTAAGTTCCAAATTTGAGTTCCGTGACTACATCCTGGAACCAGCTGTAGAGAATGTTTTAACAAGTAAAGGTGGTTTTGACTAGAGACAGGCATGATACTAGGCAAAATAATACAGGGGTTTCCTGCCATTAATGAGAATACCATATCATTGCATTGCAGCCGCTTTAAATCCACCTTTTAGTGCCAACAGAAATCTTTAATTTGAACCACTTGGTGCTATATAATTGGTGTCAAATTGTTTCTTGCACAGATTATAAGTGGTTGCCTGGCTTGGAATGTACTGACAGATCATTATACCCAAGACCAGAGCTAAAAAGTTGGCTTGACCTGGCTGGTTGTTTTATGACCTCAAAACAATAGTGAACCGTCAGCTTCTTACTAAACCCAGAAATGACTTCTAACGTCACTCACTAAGGAACAAGGTGATACCGATTTTACAACAATGACTGGTCTAAATCAAAATTCTTTTGACAGAGGACAGGCTTTTATATTAAGCACTAACTGAGTGTATAGACAGACTAGCAAGACAATCTACTACACATTTGTCCCTATGCAATAGCACAAAGTACTATAATACTGAACCCATTAAAGTCTTCAAACATTAGCTCCATCAAAGGAAAGTAAAAAAGCACATCTTACAGTTGAATGAAAACCAGAAAATGTGCATGCCTACACTGTGAATTAAGCTACAGCAAATTGACGTGAATGGCACACTACAGCACCATCTAAAACATATTGCACATACACAGATGAATCTGATTTGAAATTGCAATATCCTTATTCTTAAAAGGTACATCTCCTGTGTATGCCAAATATGTTTTTGGATAGTTTCTCATAAGTCCACCAATTCAGTCTTAGTGATGAAGCCTGTGTCATCAAAACGAAGATATATTACAATATCTAACCAGTTACGACCTTTGAACCCTACTGTACTCGTACAAAACAGGATTTACCTCCCATCATCTTACATTGTCTCAAATTTAATGAGAAGTATGATCGAGACTGATGGTTTATATACCTGAGCATGAGACTGGTCATCCACAGGCTGGGAGTGGGCTTTGTCTCTTAGTCGTCTGTCTGTCTCAAACTGAACGTCGACCGGTTCCGTGACCGGCTTGGGCTCGACTTTCTTCACACCCAGATTGGGGTTGGAGAATATGCGTTCGTCGAGTTTATTTGCTTTGAACTTATACCTAAAATAGAGAAAACAAGCCACAGTAAGCCGAAGAATGAAATGATTTTCAAAATAAAGTTCCTCAAATGTCATGGTCACCAGTGTCATTTTTCCAGACTTTTGTTTCTTGGTTACAGCCAAAAGACCAAAATTTACTTTTGAATAAATAATTATTAGCCTAAGGAGAGTGAAAGTCAGAGGTTGGAAAACTTCAGATTCTATCCACCGACTAACATGTCTTGTTCAGACCTATGTACAACCAAAACTGCATTGGACACCAGATTTGGAGCTTTTCAGTATGTTTGCAGATTTTTGTGAATAGACCAAGCATCAAAAATTCAAACTTTTTGCATGTTAGTGTAGTAAAACTGTGTTTTATAGGTACGTTTTCCAGTTTCTTACATTTGAAACACGTAGTGATTTGACCAGCAATTCTCAGAATTCTCTAAAGTGTTTAATTGGTGGGCTGCGCTTGCAGAAATGAAAAGATCAGGTTAATGAATGGAACTGTTCCTTAGCTGTTGAACTTTGTGTAAATACATGCCACAATGGCAGTATATACCATGATAAGATACATGCCACAATGGCAGTATATACCATGATAAGATACATGCCACAATGGCAGTATATACCATGATAAGATACATAATAAAGAAGGCTCAAAAGTTATGGTTGATTCTTATGACAAAAACATATCTCGAGACAAGTTTTGTTGAACACCGCGTTCATATCTGCAAAAAAGTGCTCACGAATCTGCACTGAATGCTACTTTACATCAGATGACATGTTCTTTACTGTGCCAGAAATGTTGGCAATAACTGTTCATTGAAAGCGTCTATAAACATGTACTACCGTACAGACCACCAAAAAACCTTAACTGACATTGACTTGCACTATAAACTCTACAGTCCATTTAGCTTTTCTATGGAATAACGCGGCAAAAGCAGACGTTCTCATCTTTCCGAAGCTATTTTCTTGACAGCTCGAAATATCCAGAATCTCGCACTTTGCCATGTTGACAACAGCATGTATTAAGCCAGACGTAGTCTAAATAAAATGAAGTAAACCACAAATCACAGAAGTTGTGGCTGTAGTTTAGGCCGGTGGCGATAAATAACAATAGAAGAGGCCTTGCGATTCTTCGATTATCTAGCTATATTTAGAATAAATCGAAGCAAGGTCCAACTTAAACAGTTCAAGTTTTTTAGTTAAAATGATATGAACATATATTTAATTTCTAATTTAAAAATCTTCCTCCATTTCTACTATTATCTTATCACTAAGTGAGCAACAGCTTTCCTTATAAATCTGCACTTCTTGCACATGGTACACAGGTCTGCTTGTGTGCCCTACACCACCTTACTTTTTGATTTCTTCAACTTCTTTCTCTTCAATCTCTGCCCGACTTATGGCACCTGAGGGACGTTTTCTCGTCGGCGCAAATTGAGGGGTCTTTGGAACAGTGAGCTTGGGAGAGGTGGTTTGTTTGCCTGCTGGAGACACACCTGAAAATATAAAACGCCATTGTAGGATAAAACATGTGTTCACAATTCCCATGCATCAAACTTTTGTAGCCGTTACCAAAAGTTACACTTCTTCCAGCCCTTGCATTCACAGATCTTTAAAAACCTTGATCACAGAAATAATGCCTTGATGTTTTTAGCCAAGTGATTGCTTTATGTGATTTTCACAGACATAGACGCAACGCATTTAACTCTGTTTATTCATTGTATAAGTTACAAAATCATGCCTAGTAATTTCTTTCAAAGATCTGTTTATAGCTAGAGAAAAAGGCTGGCAAAATGAACTTTGACGTTCTGTGAAAAATCTGCAAGTCTCTCAGTTTTGACAACAACATTTGATTTATCTGCAATTCTCTGTGAGTACCATTTAACAGAGATCATCGCTCACCTGATTGTGGTTGAAAAGATCGCTGATTAAAACACAGTACAACTAAAATATATATTGGTGCAAACTGACCAAATGCTGAATTAAGAAATACACCACAATCATCAGCTCAAAGTGGTAGCCATTTAAAACTTGAAATCCAATACTCCCAACGTCAAGGTAAACCCCAACTTACCCCTGCTTCTTGGCTTGGAGCGGAACCTCTCTGGTGTGCGTGAGAAGCCATTCACCAGCTCTGCCATGGACTTGTACTTGCCTTCCGGGGCAGGCTCTGCTGACGATCGCCGCTTGTGCATCTCTGAGAAGTGGAATGGCTGCACCTTGGTAGCTTTGGGCTTAGACTTGGCCTGTTTGATCATTAGGAAACAGTAGTGAGATATGGTCAGCAATTTGTGCAATTCTAACAATAATATGTGACATCGTCGTTGTTAACAAAAATATAACTATAAGGTAACGAGACCTTGTGTTTAACTCTATATGAAAGCAATAAAAATCAATAAGATGCCGAGAAATGCCACCTACCGGCGATTCGTGGTGGCGCAGTTGCTTTGCGAAATCCTTGCTTCCGTCATCCTGACGAGTGACCATCTCGTGCGGCTTGATGCGCGAGTCTGTTGCAAAGTGGAACTCTTGTGGGCGAGTCAGGCCTGCCGTTGACCTCTTAGGCACATAGCGTTGGCCCTCGATGGCGCGGCGATACGACGACTGGTTCTTGCGTCGATTCTCGGCCAGTTTCTGCTGCATGTTCCTGATGCGCTCCATTTCCAGCTCTTCCGTCGTCTTCACCTTTGTTGCCTCCACCTTGACCTTGGACTGTTGTCGCCTGAGGAAGGATTAGGACAGCAGACCCATAACCCGTGTGTTAAAAGATTTCTAGCTTTTCGGAAAACAATACTTCGAAGCACAACGGAGCAAGTTAAAGCAACAAGACTTTCTGCCAAATGTCTGAAAGTCCAAGCTTCACTGTCGTACAGTAACAGACAGTTAACCTGCTCGTCCCCATGAGAAGAACTGGCTTGTATTATGAGTTTGCACTACTTACGGAAATTTCTACACTTTTGAAAAGTTTCCCAATCTCCCAGAACCCCATCGTTTGATATGTCACAAGGTGTCTGGTTTATTCACAGTGGTAAATGTCGACCCATTACAAGGGTTCTCATTTGTATTGTATTATCTAAGACATAATTTTCCTTTTTTATGAGCTATATTTCCCTGCAAAAAGTACTAGGACATATAGTCAGTTTTGCTGAAGACAGTTTTCCAGTATAATTGAGTTCAGGAACATTTGGTGTGACTAGCAAATGACGCTTTGCTATTTATCTAATATTTTCCATGAATTGTAACCAGAATTTTCTGTAGATAAGCTCATGGGTGTGTATTCGGAAAATGAAAATTTCAGGCATTTTAGTAAGAGCTGTTCCAGTAAATAATGCATGGGAGGGGAAGGCACTGCAATTAAGTAAAAGATTACAAACCAGGATCCTTTCTGACATAGAAATTTGATGTGAATGCAAGCTGCAGTCAAATTTTCAGACTTGTTGGAGAGAAACATCTCCTCTCCAAAAATGTAGCAAATGGATTTTGTTATACGAGAACTTCAAATCCGTGATTTGTTCAGATTGGGCTTACTTCATGAATGATGGAGTGCTGGGCAGGGTGATCTTGGGTATCTTGGAGGCCTTGTTCTCCTGGGAGGTGACGCTGATGCCACTGTCAACTGAAGACGTAGAGGATACACTGGTGTGGGGCACGCTGCGACGGGCTGACTTGACCACTGGCTTCTGTTGAGGTGTCGCCTCTGACCGACGCTTCAACGGCCGGCTGATCTGTGGGGTGCTGAATTGATAGGTGAAGTTATTTAGCCTCAACTGACATGGAAACAAATGTGGTACAATACACAGATGCAACAAAAATGAGAAAGTCAATTAAGACCAAGGCATAAAACCATGGAATTAAATTGAAAAGGACGATTAAGCTATGGACGGCACAAAAAATTCATGGTCATAGTGGTTGGTAGAAGGAAATCTAGTGGGTGTCGTGCATCTGACAAGAGATCAGCAGCACAAACTCTATACATGATATAAAGGCAAGATGCAAATGACAAAACCACCTTCAGTTCAGTACTCATGTCTTTAACCCTTATCCTGCTGAGCCTCTATTAAGACTACTTTCCCTGTGTGCTGAGCTAAGTAGGTCACCACTACTGCTGTTATGAAGGTCACCCAGACTAATGAACTAATGATTTTAAATTGGAAATTTGAAGGGAAAATGTTAATTTCACAGAAAAGAAGCCAACATAAAAGTTGTCCAGAATTTCATGGATATTTTAACCTTATGTAAATCTTCATCATAGCCTTATTGAAAGTAAACTGATCCACTGTCATCCTCTCACATCTGGCTCCAGCCATATAATGAAACTATGCGTCTACACTTACATAAACCTGCCAATATCTCCCAAACTAGTAATCACAGCCATATGGTTTAAATCACAGAAATGTAGAGGAAAGTGTGAACTATGGAATGCACATGCTCACATATCTAAACAACATTCCAGGGCTCTTACAATTTCTGAATGAAAATCACAAGTGTCGTGGAGTGAGTGCACTCTCCTAGCGCAGCCCAGCTTCAGTTTATCATAGTCGATTGAGTACACCCAATGCATTGAAATAGGATAATTGGCATGTCGGCTGACCTTGCCTAGCGCAGGACAAGGGTTAAAATGCAAACATCCAACAGCAAAAACACAACGCTCATTACAGATTACATGGATATAGTTTACCTCTGCTTCTGTTCTTGATTGACCACCTTTCTCTGTACTCTTGGGGAACGCCTAACAGCTGCTGCCACGGGGGGTTCATTAGTTTTCTGTTTTCTGAAAGAGAAAAATGACAGGCCACTTGCCGTTATGAATTTGGCCTCAAATTGGATGTGAATTCAAAAGAACTGATAGTTCATTATTGTTTGAGACAATGCTGAGTTAGCTTATCACACCGGGTCATTGTATGAACCAAGCACGGTCTCAAGGGCTAATGTTTGTTAAAAGCACCAGTGCATTCCCCTGACAATATATAAACCAACCAATCTGAACAAACACGCTATTTTGCACAGATAACATCTGCAATTAGAGGGCACACCAGCCATCAGATCCATATGAAAATCACCGTCATGTGCCACCAGCTTCATTGAAACACACCTTCCGAAATTCACAAAGATCCTGGAAGGGGTTTAGAGGATACAACAGATGCCAAAATGTTCGAAATCACTAAGTCTGACAAAGTAGCCCGATTCCTTTTAGTATATCCGTTTTGCTTTATCGCAGAAATCGTGGTCATGATACATAATCTTGTTACGCCATATCTACGATGGCACATTTCTCTCGTGGAAAATTTGATTTTGCAGCTGATTTAAACAAACCTCTTGGCCCTGTCCCATGCCTGCAAGTCAGTACAAATCTGAGGATGTGACTGTAGCTCTGGTGTGGGCTGGATGTCCTCCAATATCCGTTTCTGTGCTGTGACCACAGGTTCTGTCTTGACGACAGGATCCTCTACAACATCCTCTGCTTCAAGTGGTATACTTGTAGCATTGTGGCCCAGCAACGTGGACTCTTGAGCATCTGAAAGTATTATTAACAGGAATGGTATGTTATTTAAAATTACTCTTGATTGTTAGTCATTTTGTTATTTGTGGATACGGTAGGTAATAAAAATGAGACACATGAAAAAATTAGGAGAATTCAAGGCACCACACAGACGAATAATGTTTGACTGTAACAACCCACAATTGCTCTTTAGCTGACCAGCCATGACACAAGAGGATTAACAAGCCACACTAGTTCAGAGTATGAATCTAACCAAGAACAGGTTGCGAATTTTCCCACTTTGCCCCACAGCCAGAAGTGATGAAAGGAAAATCACACCCTTTAGAGTTGTATGGATAGGACAGCCTGAAGGATCCAATAATCCAGGACTCAGGGATAATTTTAGGTCTTTAAGAGTACGCCAGGGCTCGACGCTATTAAAATCGCCAGGTCGCATTTTGCGACCTAGTCAGAATCCCAGGTCGCATTTCCAAAATCCAGCTCGCATTCATAAATGCCAGGTCGCAAAATTTTCCCGCAATTTTTACGCGCCAAAATTGATTTTGGATCATCGAGAAAATGTTAAGATTATGCTCTTCCCGGAAGCGTTAAATACTCACAAATTTCAGTTCCCAAAACTGACTTCGTTCATGCAGGTACGGCGTTACTGTTCTACACGACCGCCATTGAAAGTCTCTAGAGCGCAAGACACGTGCATTCGTGTAGCTAAGTTTGCGATTTGAAAAAGGGAGAAAATGCCCGTTGAAAATGTATCCGGGGTTTTGCTAGATCTGACCTGCTACTGGCTGGCATCAAAGTCGTTAAAGATTCGAACTAACTCCGAGGGCAAATTCCCTCCGCTTTTTGTTCGCAGCCCACATTTTGCAACTTAACTCATGTTTGAAAAACGTCTGTCGAAAAAAAACATGAAACGATGCTTTAACCGAATAAACAATTCAGTGCAAATTTCACAACAAAAATGTACGTAGTACTTATGCTGTTTACGTACTCAACAATTAGTTTTCCATGAAGTGAATAGCCTCCAAATAATTCCCGACTCCCTCCGTGCGAGTTTCCATCTGGTAATGGCAAGTTTGCTCAATACCTTCCAGGTATGGGGAAAATAGGTCAGTCACAAAACGACACGCATGTCACTAGTGTTAACTTTCTTTCGGTGGTATAAAACAAAGCCGGGATTTGGTTTTTACATATTGAGAAAAGACGTTTTTTGAAAACGGAATTTGTTGTGTAAAGTGAGAGTGACGTACCATATAGGCTGTGAGTCAATTTTAAACCACGTGCGGTCGTTTGTAGTGCGATATGATGGGCGCT
>NMRA01000809.1:22910-96097 GCA_002633005.1 Phoronis australis
AATGGTTTACTTCTGGAGATTTGAAATGTGTTCTCCCATTGTAAGGTTTACCCCTTCATTTCTACTCTATGTCAGGGATTTCTGGCTGACAATTGACTGTCTTTTATACATTGAAAATTCCATATCCGAAGCCTGTTGAGTTGGTAAGTTTGCTTTAATTGTTATTATTTGTCTTTGTGAAATGTTTAGACTGTGGTCCGGGTAAAAAGAAAAAGGCATGCAAAAACTGCACTTGTGGCTTGGCTGAAGAGGAGCAGGCGGGGTCAAAGAAAGCTCAATCAGAGGAACCCAAGTCTGCCTGTGGAAACGTGAGTCTGTCACTAGTTGAACTGTAATGTATCTGTAGTACTGGGTTCCATTTGCAAAAACTTCTTATTTGCATAGGTTTAAATTTATGTTTACCTTGAAAAACGTATTTTCTTGTTGCATGCGATTATAATGCTCTTGTTGGTGGTGGTTTGCGTGTACATTCATTTAATAAACAAACCATTTTTATCACTAAGAATCTGAGTTTTGAATGACATTGTCATAAGTTTCCATTGCATTTCAAATGTGGCGCATGTGATTGATTTAATTTAATTTTGCACACAAATAAATCACATAATAAGACAAGGTCAATTTTCTTGTTTTATACTGTTATTCAGTGCTTGGAATGGAGCTTGTAGGTCTTATTATGGATTAATAAGCAGTTTTATGCTTATATTCTTACTTTGATGTTCGTTGTTTTTGACCTTCCAAAAACGGCTCTCGGTATAGCTTTAATTGCTGCACGCATTGTTTAACACTGGCAAAGTGAGCTGCAATGAAATTTGTCATCGTTGTCTTTTAGCATAAAAGTCATTTGAAGCTGGGCTCTGATATTGAAAGTAGTTTTTGTGATGCCAAAAATTCAGCATCAAAAAAGTTCCTTTTTATGCACCCACATATTTATATATGAGTGCATATTGTCGTCTTCTCTGTCCGGTCATCCAGCGTCAGCAGCTGTATGTCCTAAATCCCTTGCAGGATCTTGTTGGAAATTTGGCAGATGTGTTCCTGTGCAGCTGACAACAGATGAGGAAGAGTTTCGGACTGTTTCGAATACTGCTGTGCCCCCTAGTGGCAATTTTAGTTTTGTATGTTCGCCTCCATATCTTTGGCATTCCTTGATGGATTTTCATGAAATTTGACAAATAGGTTTTCATTAAAAACACGATGCCATTCCATATGCGGACAGATTCAACGGATTTTACACCAGCATTTTTGTTATTTTTGCATCCCGTTTTCTAGCGTCCATCTCTCTATCTGCCATACCGCTTGAGAGATCATTACGAAAAATTACAGATGTGTTCCTGATGAGAAGGCCACGACTGATGTTGATTTTCAAACAAGTCTGACTGCAGTGTCGCCCCCTATTAGCATTTTTGCGTCTGCAGCGGTATCTCCTTAACCCTTTAAAGAAACTTTGTGAATTTTGAAAGATGTTTTCCTACGGAGCAGACGACAAATGGCAATGAATGTCTAACTGATCCAACCGCTGTAGCAAAAAATTTTTCTTACATTTTTGCCTCTAGTCTGTATCTTAGGAGTTCATTAATTTTATGCATTTTCAAGAAATTTGGCAAATAGGTTTCGATTAAGGAGACGACAAGGTCTTCCCATTTTCGAACACATTTGATTATTCTGAGCCGTGTAGTGGCCATTTTTTGTCATGTTTGTGTCCGTTTTCTTGTGACTGCCTCCCTACCTGCCATACCGCATAATGGATCAGTATAAAAATATACAGATTTGTTCCCAATAAGAAGACAACGACTGACGTTGACTTTCAGGTGAGTCTGACTACTGTGTCATCTTTTAGTCGCAATTTTGTTTTTTTTTTTACTTCTGCAGCTGAATCTCCTTAACACTTTGAAGGAACTTTGTGAAATTCGAAAGATTTGTTCCTGTGGAGCAGAGGACAAATGGTAACAAGCGTCGAACTGATCCAAATACCACTGTGCCCCCTTGTGGCAAAATGTTCTTACGTATTCGTTAATGTATTTTAATGAAATTCGACAAATAGGTTTCTATTAAGGAAATGACAATGCCTTCCCATTTTTGGACAGATTGGATGTTTTTTGTGCCACCTGGTGACTATCCAAAAAATTTTGTGTATGGTTTTAACATCCGCCCCTCTTTCTGGCAAACCACTCAAAGGATCCTTATGAAAATGAACGGTTGTGTTCCCGAAGCAAAGACCCTGGCCGACGTTGATTTTCTAATGTTTTGGGCTATTCCGGTACCCCCTAGGGTCAATTTTACTTTTTTTGCATCTACAGCTATATCTCCTAAACCCTTTAAAGGGTCTTTGCAAAATTTGGCAGATGGGCTTCTATAGACATGGCAACAGATGACAAGTTTCAGACCAATCAAAATATAGCTGCGCCCCCTAGTGTCAGTTGTTTTTTTCTGTTTGCCTCTAAATCTTAGGGAGTTCCTTGGCTTGTTTTCATGAAATTTGGCAAATAGTTTGTATAACTGAGATAGCGCCACATTCTCAATGTGGACGGGTTTGATGCATTCTGCACCATCTTATAGCCATTTTTGAGATACCAAAAATACCCCTAGAAGCACACCGTTTGCGGTGCTGTTGTGGGTGCATTTCAATGCTCTGCGTTGCTCTTGTTTGGTCTGTCAGATATGGTACGTTGTCAGTTTTAGCAAAACAGCTTCTAGTTAAATTTGCTTCAACTAGTTCCAGTGTATAAATTTGAATCGCCAAATTTACCTGTCCCGTAAATTTTCTGGTTAGATACAGTCGGCGGGTTCATTTTTTGGAAATGACTAAAAAATTTATGGAGATTGATGTAGACTTTGAGACAAGTTTTTACTTTCAGAATTATACACTTTTATAGACAGTGTTAATTTCTATAAATTTGTGTAGGTATTTGACTCAATGCACTGAATTGCTGTTAAGGTCCTGAATAACCATGTCTCTGTATGCAGCTTTGAAAATGTGTTTGTGCTCTTACTACTGCAATGTAATATAATCCATTCCATTTGTTTACAGTGTTACCTAGGCGACGCATTCAGGTGTGCCAGTTGCCCTTACCTGGGCATGCCAGCCTTCAAGCCGGGTGAAAAGATCCAACTCACCAACAGACAGCTAAATGCAGACGCCTAGTGTTATCTTGATTAAACCATTTGGGATGGGGTATACCAGCGTTTGTCCTTATTGATACATAAATTCCTATCTCCGTGGACATCATAATTGTTTAATGGCTGCCATGTTGGTACAGTACAAAAGTAATCATACAAAATGCCGTTTTCACCGTTGTGACGCGTTTTGTTCTGTTAACAGCAAAAATAGTTGGCGATAACCATCCGGGTGGCAAATTTCTAATTGCATAATGACTCAAGACACGTTAGTGTCCTATTCAATTTCATTCTCAGTCAGGAGGGAAGATTACAGCTTCTGCCTAGACATTGTGACGGGGAATTCTGGGTCATTTTGTCCGATTACTTAAGGATTTTACTGTAGTTTGGTTTTACTATTTCTTGTTGCCCGTTTCGACTGCTGTTCACATTTCTGTTAACTCCTTTAATTTCCTGTTAAGCTGTGGAATTTAATTAACATTGCGTTCCCCACAACTTTTCACCAGCTATTTTTCGCCAATTTTATGTTGTCTAAAGATGTATTCAACTGTAATAAAACAACAGAAATCTTAATCTATTTCTCTCAGAGGTTATGTTTTAATAAGTCAAACACCTGTGAATATTAGTTTTCTTGAAAGGCAACTAGTTGCATCGTTAAAATCATGAATAACTAGTTTAGGAAATTTAGTTAGAAGTAGGTATTGACAAAAATGCAGTTATGTCAATACACGCAAACAGTTGTTCACAGGCGTTTCCCAGGAGTTGACTGCTGAAATTGTGTGTGTGTGTGTTTGTTTGTTTGTGTGTTTGTTTGTGTTTGTTTGTGTGTGTGTGTGTGTGTGTGTGTGTGTGTGTGTGTGTGTGTGAGTGGATGGGTGGGTGGCAATTCCGTTCGACGAGTTGTACATGTTCACNACAACTTTTCACCAATTTTATGTTGTCTAAAGATGTATTCAACTGTAATAAAACAACAGAAATCTTAATCTATTTCTCTCAGAGGTTATGTTTTAATAAGTCAAACACCTGTGAATATTAGTTTTCTTGAAAGGCAACTAGTTGCATTGTTAAAATCATGAATAACTACTTTAGGAAATTTAGTTAGAAGTAGGTATTGACAAAAATGCAGTTATGTCAATACACGCAAACAGTTGTTCACAGGCGTTTCCCAGGAGTTGACTGCTGAAATTGTGTGTGTGTGTGTGTGTGTGTGTGTGCGTGCGTGCGTGACTGGTTGAAGAATGAGCAGACATTGATTAAGTGTTTCTTTTATTAATAACACAAAATTACAATCTTGACTAACAGTGTCCACTTGCACAATCTGTAGATTCATACATCACAACATCCCAAAAAATCAGTCATCATGAGAATTACATGGCAGTAACATCTCGTCTTTCAACTCCTCCAATAATGTGAAGGCCCCGTGACGAAAACATGAAAAATCCCTCTCACTGGAATAGGCAGTTTCATTACAATAAAATAAACTTGCAATTTTCAACAGTATCGGATTTTTCAGTGGTCGCAACTTTTAAGTTAAAACTTAAACTGCATCGACGTATCACTATATGGCATAGGCTAAATCAGCATAATTGGTTCTGGTGTGGACCCAGAGTCATTTTCAGCATCCACTTGCTAAAAGAAAAAAGAGCTCAAAGTCTCGGGAACTTTTTTGAAAAGCCCCACACAGGCAAACAAGTTAGGTCTTAAATGGCATGCTTCTCTAGTGTATGCACTACATTGCATGAGTAGTGCCATGTATCGATTTCCCAAACCAAAGACCAGAACCAGCTAAGCTCTTTTGGCCATGCTCTTCATTGTGGTACAGAGTGCAAATAAATTAACTACGCAATACTCGCCCACATTTCATTAGTGGGAATCACATCGTGGTATTGATTCCATGCTATATCCTTACAAGGAAATATAGAAAGTTGTCCTTTCTATTGAGAAGTCATTTTTCCTAGAATTTGAAACAGCATGATCATTCATTGGATTCCTGCCAGGTTCCGAGGAATGTTTGGGGGAGATTGAGAGTAAAGGATCAGACTACAAACGGGTTACCTAGGTAACTGCACTTATGTGAAGGTACACCCGTCCATTGGTCTTGATTAAAATCTTGTAGACACTGACTACATTGCCAACAAGCAGCGGTCATTTTCACAGTATGATCATTCAGAATTCTACCAGTGGTTTCTGAATACATTAACAAAGACGGGAGGCTTGTCAGATCGAATATTGTAAAAATCACATTTTATGGCAAGTTTCATTCAGCATGCTATTTTAAATAAGTTTTAATATATGTCTATGTACAGCTACTTGGCAGTGATCTACAGTTTGAAGGAGAACGCCAAAACGTGCACTTTAGCAATGAGTTACACCTCATGACAATATGTTCATTCTTTTCAATAAATACAAGTTCTCACCCAACCCAAACCACATGGCACATCAAACAATATCAATCCAATAATTGCACAAAAATTGTGAAAATTCAACTTGGGAAAGGGTCATGAGATATGCAACATGGGAAAAGTAATATTTAAATGTGAACAACAGAATCAGGAGCCCATCTTTTCTCATACAGCTACATCGGGGCCTATTTTATCAAAGTTCAAAACATCGGGTCGTAGCCAAGACGACACCAGATGCTTTATTGTGAAGGCAACACTGCATTTTTTATTCAGATTTGTCTTCAAGAACCACGTTAATGAACAGTTCAAATCAAACTCAGAAGCTAAGACTGGACTTGCAAACTTGGATAAATAGTCACAAGTTCCTAAATCAAAGGTATTCCACTGTAATGTTTACTTGTCAGCTTTCTTCATGAACTAAAACAACAAATTTAACACCTTTTAGTTACAAAATGAACCAAATCTAACATAAATTAATAACATAAGCTTGTTCCAATGAGAGTGTACACTATCACAGAAAAAAATATACAAGTTGAGAAAATCTAAGCTAAATAATGATAAAAGCTTGTTCCTGAAAACGGCATACTATCTCATATCACAGTAAAAAAATAAGTCATGGAAGTACACAAAACAGGAAATAATATCAAGTGCAAACAATTGATAAAACTGCAGAAAAAATAACTTAATATACTAACTGAAATTGAGCAAACTAAATGGTCCATTATCAAAACTTATTAAGTAAATGTAATGGAAGCATTTACCGACGCATAAAATACACAACATTAAGGACAGCGGTGTAGAATTGCACCTTAAAAGGTTACTTCAAATTGCACGACTTAGTGTCATTTATGGAGTGCAAATTATGGAGATTTATGACATGTTATTTTCATAAAATGAAACCGATTCGTTCTTGTGTACAAATAAAATACCCAGACAACATTTCAATGGGGACTCACTAATTATTCACTGAGTAGTGTTGATGAAGAAAGGGGTTTCTTTTAAACGTCTGGGCTTTTGACCAACAAAATTTAATAGAGACTCGACTCGAAAACAGAGGAATCGTGTCACACACTTTGAGTCTCAAGTGAAGTTTGGTGGTCACGGCCCTGAACAGAGAAATTTAAAGCTATTCACCAGCATGGGGGTTTCTCATGACACGACAGCCTGTATTCTCTATAGGAAGGGCCACTTGTTTACTAACGCCGCCTAGTGAATTTCAAGTTCTTTATAGTCAGTAACAGCGTAAGAAATTTAAGCAATGTCATGACCAAAAGTGCCGTGAATACTTGTATACATGACAGCCTCACTTACAAAATAAGCACCATCTACAGCAAACTAAATTTTAGTATTACATTCATGCTCGAGTCAAAGAAATAATCACAGTACTTGAATGTAAGCATTTTTTCTCAAGCAAGAACGGTGTTTCACTAGCGTCACCTGGTGAACTTCAGTTAGTAAGTACTCTGAATTTCACAATTACAGTGTGTTGAGCATATCGCATGCGCATATTCTAAGAAATAATAGGACTTCAATTATTTCTTATAATAGAAAGTCATGTGGGTATTTATTTGTTGTCGCAATTGCCTTACTAAGAAAAATCTGTCTTATATGCGAGTACAACATGAGCTGGAGGGCTTCAGCGGCCAAGCACAAAACAACTAAGTAATCAACTACTGACCAGCAACCAAAGCTAACCCACGGCCTTTAAAATCATTTGACTTAAGACAGAATTTTGGCCTTTCAATCTCCCTTCACAATTGCTGAAGGCAAGTAATGAGCTCATCACTCTGTAGAATTAATTTAAAGAACTTATCTCTGTCAGTAAACAGCAGTTACGTGTATATTCTCATAAACTTTGCACTTTTACTCAAGTGAGATTAATTTTTCAGAAATAGTTGTGTGGAGCGTAAGATCAAATTTGTGACTCAAGTGACAAGCCACTTTTCAGGAAATATACCTCAGGTGAATGAAAGCAATGAAAGCATAATGGTCATATTGTGGTTTACCTTCGTTCCAAAAACTGGTAGTGGAACTAGCAGTTTATATGTTCACAATACAGGCCAGTTATGACTATGCAAATGTATCTCTACGGGGACATCAACACTGACCTTGGCAGACTTCCAAGCACTGATCCAGAGGAAGAGGGGGGGGGTGCAGAAGTAAAACACTCCTTGCTTGGACATATTTGCCCTGATTTTCCTACATTTACCACCAATGATTAACTTTTGATTCAAGCCACTTGCAGTTATGAATTTGTTCTCAACTTTTCTGAACCCAAATTAGAGATAATTTATAGACTTTGAAAGATCTGACAGTACGTTGTTGCTCAAGAACACGCTCAACAAGTTGGCTCGTCACTGCGGGTCATTTTATGCACTCAGGACAGTCTCAAGCAATAGCGAACTGTTAGATCTTCCAATACCCAAAAACTACTTCTCATCTGAGTAATGAAAAAATCGATATCAGTTTTATAGCCATACGTGGTGCAAATCAAAGGTTTGTTTCTTTGATGGAACAATGGTTTACGGCAGCTTAAACTGTAAGTGATCAATAAACAGGCATGTGCTGGTCACACAAGATGAGCCAATCTATTTTGAGCTCACAAGTTCCCATAAATCTCAACTCTGGGATTCCGACACATCCGTTTCCGCTTATCTGTAAAAATGTCAACTGCTGCAATGTTGGAATCTTTGGTACCTTCGTGTATTCACAGTCCAGTCCTTGGTACCTCCATGTGTTCACTGTCCTTCTTGGTCACGATATTGGATCAGTGACTGGATTTGAATGTATTTTTCTGGATTTCAATGTTGGTGTGATAATAGAATGAATTGATATGGAAAATTTCTCTTTCAGAGAAGACCCTATTAAGAAGGACAATCGAAACAGCAACACAGGCAACGACTAGTTTTGTAACTAAGCTATTGCTATAAAGTATCTTCAGATTCCATAGAGTTGTGCTGAGGTGGCACAATATCTATTTCGGGTATATCCATGAACAATCTATCCTCTTCACCAGCCTCTTGTTCATCGTTCGCTGACAGCCACTTACTGATCATGTCATGCGGATCTTGTCGTTCAAACTCCACGGAATTTTTTTCTAATGTCTCATCCACTGACGTGTCATGGGCATCAATTATTTTAGCTATTGCAATTGGCTCCATGTGATGGTTTTCAGCATTGTTTCTGTCAGAGTCACTCAAGTGAAAACTAACCGTCGACGACCTCGCTCCAGGGTCAAGATGATCAAACGCGTGTTCTTTGTCTGCCGACGGGGATCGCAGCGGCATCTCTTCTTCATTTTCGTTATTCCGTCGCCACGGTAATGACGCATCGCCTGGTGACAAATGAACTTCCTCTGTAGGCGCAGCTATGACTGGTGACGGCACTGACGTGTAGTCCAGGTTATTCACCCATGATGGACATTCGCTTAGTGGGGGGCGATCATCGTCGGGGAACAGGTGCGTGTATGACGAGGAGATTGCTGGACGGCCTGTATTACGCTTCCAAGGCAACGTGAGCTCGGCAACCGTCGGTGTGCGAGGAGGCAACAGATGACCTGATTCTGAAAAGGGAATGTTCAAATGATTCAAGAGGTCACAATGAAGGTAGGACAGTGTTCGTAGACAATCTTGTCACAATGAAGTTAAGAGAAGAGATGGAACAACTGAAATGGAAGTACCCATTGTGGCAATCACCGACCCCTTATTTGTTGAAAAGTCACATTTAAACATCAGTGTATGTTTATGTGCGACTTGACAGATAAGTTTATCAATTTGAACACCTAGACTTGATCTGAATGGACATGTGTTTGCTTAAACAAGAGCAACACGGAGCGTTGCAATGCACCCATAAATGCATCGCTAACGGTGTGCTTCTGGTGGTGTATATCTGTATCATAAAAATGGCCACTAGATGGAGCAAAATACATGGAATCCATCCAAAAATGGAAACATGCCACTTCTTCTTTTATAGAAAACTATTAACCAAATTTCATAAAAATCTGTCACAGAACTTTAGAGAAACAAAGGAAAACAGAAAAAAATGAAAATGCTACTAGGGGAACAGCATTTGCCGGATTCGTCTGAAAGTCGTCCTCGTCCGTTGTCAACTTCATATCAATACACTTGCTAAATTTAATAACAATCCAGCAGTAGGTTTAGGAGATACAGCTATGAGTGCAAAAAAACAAAACTGCCATTAGGAGGCGCCACAGCAGACAAACTCGTCGGAAAATCATCATCAACCATCCTCTTCACACTAAGAACATGTATGCCAATTTTCATAAATTATCCTTAGAATGGTTTGGTTGATTGAGGGGCGGACTCGAAAACAGCAAAAATGACCATAGGTGGCTCAAAATACCTTGATTCCATCTGAAAACAGGAGGATAATGTCATCTCACCAATAGATGCCTATTGTCCAAATTTTATGAAAATCCATTGAGGACTTTTGAAGATTATAGAGGTAAACAAAAAAAAAACTAAAATTGCCACTATGGGGCTCACTGGTAGTCAAATCCATTCGAAAGTTGTCGTCGTCCATAGTCAAATTCATATAAATATACTTGCTAAATTTAGTAACGATCCTGCATAGTGTTAAGGAGATACAGCCATGGTGCAAAAAAAAACTGCCACTAGGAGGCGCCACAGTACTCAAAGTCATCTGAAAATTGTCGTCATTCGTCTTCTTCATAGTAAGAATATGCATGCCAATTTTCACAATCATTCTTAGAGTGGTTTCGTTGATAGAGGGGCGGACACCAAAAACAGACTCCAAACAATAACAATGGACACTAGGTGGTGCAAAATACCTTGAATAAATCCGAAAACAGGAGGATAGCGTCATTTCATTAAAAGATGCTTATGTGCCAAGTTTCATAAAAATCTGTTGAGGACCTTTGAAGATACAGAGGTAAATGTAAAAAACTAAAATTGCCACTAGGGAGCACAGCGGTATTTGGGTCCGTCCGAAACTCGTCGCTCTCTGTCATCAACCCCATAGGAACACACCTGCCAAATTTCAATAAGATCCTACAAGGGGTTTGAGATACAGCCATGGATGCCGGACGCCCAGACAGAGATGACGGCAATATGCACCCACATATGAATATGTGGGATGCACAGTGCATAAAAATAAGTCCAGGGTCGGCTACATAAAAGTTGCATGCAGACAACCAATCCTGTAAATCCTAATCAGCTAGTAGGTTGAAAACTGAAGCACAAACAGTGACATAAAAATAGTAAGACAACACTTAATGCTCAATAGAGGTTTGGAAATAACAATCGACAAAAGTTTATCAAGATTTAATAAACCAGGTAAATTAAGATGTCAATTATATAGATAAAAATGGTCAAACTTACACTAGCTTTCTTGACAACAAAACAGCCAATCAACATATCAACAAAACATAACATGATTAATAAAATTTGGTTAATCGCTTAATTAGTAAGCTGCCAATTAAAGCAGTGGCGAGGGAGCCCATATCCAGTTTAAGGTGTATCTCGTTAACCCATATCATAACACTACATCTGCACAAGATGATTCATCATACCGTGTCAAGCTAATTCATGAATATACATGAAATGTATGGATGGACACTTGACTGGCAGACACATATACAAGTGAGTGATCAACACAAACATTGATCCAGGGTTAACATGTGTCAACTATGAAGCCCCGTGTAAGTGATTACATGTTGTCAGTCTCTTTTGACACAATATTTTCAGAAATAGTGTCAAGGCAAACATATGAATGATATGTAATAAGAAATCGGAAATGAAGGATAACACAAACGAAGGCTGTGAATGCTAGCAATCACATCCGGCTGACATTAATGATTATTTTTAATAGGCCAACTGACACTGAACAAGACAGTCAGCACAACTTTCACTTTAATGGAAACAGACAAACTGACATTCTCAATACACATTAAACCATTTGTTCAAACGTGGTATTTGAACACAGATATTTAGGTTGACAGACATTAGCCTCTCATGTGTGTGACATATGAAAACTATGACCCTAGTGTTAGAAAATCATTGTTCATTATCTAGACATGAACAAAACATGCCGATTTGATGAATGACACTATTCCAATAAGTACTGACACTGGCTGCACTTGATTCACTCAGCCGGTTCAGTTGGGTCAACAGGCTAAGACCTCTGATTGGTTCTTGGTGATGACGTACAAACCAGTCAGATGTCTTCAAAGTTAGCAGGTTGATTCGGCTGAACTGGAGAAGCGAATCAAGTGCAGCCACAGCATTGCATGCTTTAACCAAGAGACTACACTGAGAATGTAAAAGTGAGTTGATGCCTGCAGTAGTCACTTATCATAAAGCCAGTCAAAGCTACACTTCTTCTATTAAATATTCACAGAGTAAGCTATTAGCATAGCAAAAATCGGTCGTACTTGCGACAAGCCGATGGCAACATTGAACATTATACATGCAGTGTTCATGACTCGTGATACGATGTGGTAAAGACACACGCCGACGTCGGAGGTACTAAAACAATCAGTTTAAGGTCGTGTGCATCCTTAAAGGGACATTCTTGATGAGAAAAGTAATTTCACAGAAATTAGCAGACACATGGAATTGAGCCGACTAGCTCCAGAATAGCAGCTGAATACTTTCTCGTCTCACAATAATTTTGCTGTATCAAGACACAAGACATCATTGATCTACATTTTTATAAAGGCCATACAAGCATGTAATGCCTTGACAGCTACAGCGGCTTGAACAAACATGAACTCATAAAATTCCTCAGTGATTAATTTGGCTACTGTGGCTGTCCCCTCTCACTTTTTGTCTTTCATTTTATCTGTTTTAGATAAAATTGTAATCTTGTAAATAGAGTAATTAATTTTAGAAATTTATTTTAAAATATTTTACTTATTTATTAATTTATTAAACTATTGAGGCTCCGGTCAAAGCTAATAACTTCAGCAAGTCTCTCAATAATCCCAGAAATGATTTCCTTTCAGGCTAAATTTGGCAAACTTTGAAACACCTTATATCAGGAAAAGGCTGATCTGATTCATTATTAGGAATTCATGTTTTTAGCTGTTCCACTTTGGCTTGAGGGAACAAAAAATTGGGATTTTTACATGAAAAGTTAAAAAGTTGCATAATGAAAATGAAAGGATAACACAGTAAACTGCAACATTGCGTTTTTGATATTTTATCCTGAACATGAAATTTGGGTTATGTTATTGATAATGTTGATTTGTTATGGAAATTTACTCCGTTCCTTTTTGCTAAGGTTTAATGAAAATACAGTCATATCACCCAATTTATGGCAGATAGGTTAAAGATAAAAAAATCAATTTCTACATGCTTTCTACTATCAGAAAATATATACTTTTACAGAGCTGAATTCCATAGGTTTGTAGATATTTGTCTGAATGTACAGACTTGTGGATAAGGTCCTATATAATGTTAAAACCAATTTCAATGCAGATATTGTTGAATGCTGCCTAACCAGTGAGTGAAACACTGTCCTTCAAATAATGCCAAAATGAACCATCAGAGCCGAGACAAAAGAAGTTCTGGAAAGCTGAGACACCAACAGACAAGAGGCGTGATATAACATGCTGTTATACTGCGATATAAGTGGCAAGCGACCATGATGAAGAAACGATAGATATTTGATCATCTCTTGACAAGATGGTACAGCCACGACTAATCTCCAGTGTCTTCATTTCGATTTCAGACAGAAAGTAGTGAATAGAATGGGAGCCATGTTCAGCCAAGGCGACTGATCACATAACAAGCATGACTCATACTGCCCCCTATCTTTCAAGGGTGGAACTACTGAGCAAAAGTCCTTCATACATTCACATACAGTAAAACAAAGGTTCCTTCTTCAAGTGAAAATTGTTCCCGAGTGGAAGTGGAAGAACCTCCTACACAGACAGGTGGCAGCACGAGTCACCAGTCTCATGTGACCAGTAAAAGCTTCCCATAATGCTACGCCCATGTCATTACAATCAGTTTCGTCGTCAGCTTCAGCCATGCAAGCTCTACTCACCCCTTTTCTTGGAATCCAGCATAGGCATGTGGTGTTTTTTACTGAACCGGGCTGGGCAGAATAAAGGGGTGAAGTATGTAATGTGAACGCGTCTAATTTAGTCACGAGTAACACAAACAAGACAGGGAAATAAAGTAAATGGGTCTGAATACAAACCACACATTGGAAATGCCTATCCAATTTAATTAGTTACTTCACCATGCGTGGAACATCCAAAGTCAGTGGGTGGAACTAAAGCACTAGTGAATTGTGGCAATAAAAGTGAGTATTGTAGACGTGTTTAAAAAGTACCCCCCGCCCCCGAGATGGACATTTTCCTAGTTTAGTAATGCTGCCAAACTTGCACGGAACCATTTTTGGATGAACCTCAGTCAGCTAAAGTTTTAACCGCAGTGAACTAACCATAATGATTAAGTGGATGAGTCACAAAATTAAAGAGAACATACGACTGTAACAAAGTAGAAAGCAGCTATTTAGTCCGAGTACAGCTTGAACACTATTAGACTTTTTGTCAAGAAGGCGACAACAACATTGCAGAGCCGATTGCGAGGGACTAACCAACACAAATTAGGAGTGGGATGTGCTGCTTAAGGTTTCCCCGTTGCTCTTCTAGTCCTCACTGGAAAAGGGTTTTCTGGAAATTTGTCCATAAGGTTTTGGATGTTAACAAGTGCCCAGCCAAAAATGGATTAAAGCAAATTTTTTCTCAAGGGTGAACATATTCAGTGGCTCATAATTGTATACCCAGTCTGTGTGAGGTGCACTAGTTAGAATTCACTACAAACTGCATCCACATGTAATATTTAGGAGACCTGCTGGTCACTGCTGGTCACTAAGCAACTGGTTGGGCCAGCTTTGCAACAAGGGTACATCCCCGGACTCAGTAAACAATAAAAACATATCGAAGAAGCACCTCACCAAACAATAAATGACATCATATGTCTAAACTAATAATCAACACGTCCAAAAGGTGAAGAGTGCCAAATTACTAATGGAAATTTCACCTGCTAAGCCATCAGGGTCGTCGCAGTTACTGTCCGTGGCTTCGTCTTCTTTGGCGGTGAAGGTGATGAAGCCTTCGTCCGAGTCAGAATCGGAATCTTTTTCCTCATTCACCACAGCAAATTTTGGTTTCCTGCACATCTTTTCTGAAAACATTGAAAATACACAAATCAAACCCATGTTTGATAACCGTAGCAAGTTTTGACTTGTTCAGTAGTTTCAGTGAGGCACTTATGGCCAGAAAACATGCCAAATTACAGATCCAAAAGATTATTGAGAAAACAATGCTCTGTTTAAAAAGTTGATACCCAATGTCCACATACGAGAGGATTTAACTGCCCAAATGAAAAATATAATAGATTAAATAAATGGTTTGAATACACAATATTAGAACTTCAATGGACAATACATTGTTGCGAATCGTGTCTTTGACATGACCTTGCAGCAACCTTGAAATGACCTTGGGGAAAAACATACTCTCATCCAACACATCATCAAGGTCATCGGCGAAGCTGACATTTTTGTTGAATGAATTCTTCTTCTTGCCATTCCTGCTCTCCTTTCTCTCAGAGTGATGGTGCGCCCTCTGGCTGATGAGGTGCCGCAAGTGGTGACGAACGTGATGGTGAAAAGGTGGGTGGTTCTCAATGTCATGCAGTTGATGTTTACGGTGTTTGGTCCACTGGAATCAGGATAACTAATTGTTAGGTGACGTGCATTAAAAACATTCATCTAGGTGAAGAACAACAATGGCGTTGTCACTATCCACTGCAACAACAACACTCAGGTGTATCATGATTGTAATAAGGCACTTTTCATATTGGCGCTCTCTAGAGTAATGAGAGTACGAAAATGACTTCCAATTGATCCCAACTCAGATTTGGTGGACAGAAATTCAATTACTACACAATGGTTCATGAATTTAAAAGCAGAGGGTTAAATTCCACTGTTAGCTCCTCTTATTGCTTGATTAGTTAAAGTTCACTATTTTGTTTCAGCTATTTGACACCGGCTAGGATGAATTTCACTCACTTTATCAGCAACAGCCACAGGCTTTGTTGCGTATATTTCTTCGGCAGTGAGAAATGTATGAAATATGATGTCCTTGTTCATACACTGATATTTGAAAAGGTTTGCCTTTTTCGTAAGACATAAGTAAATCCCGCCGCACAGCAGTGAAAATTTGGTGACATTACAATAGCAGGAAAGGTGTTAAAACATTGTTTATTCCAGTAAGTTGAAACCTCCCGTCCGCATTATATCTGTAGGTGGCGCTGAATGACAGGTTAGTGAATTTCAATGTCGCGCGACTATTTCGACAGTCAGTTATTAACGATAAGCAACTTAGAAAAATCAGTACAAGACAGAAGCTTTAACCAAAATGTTCATGCTAACATATTCCATTAAGAAATCCAAATGTTGGCTACTGGCCGATACATTACACAACACAACAAAACAAAAATGAACAAGAATCTTGTCATAGCCAAGACTGACAATTCCCATATTTAGCCTCAACTTTACAAAGTGATTTGTGTAGCAAAGTTATGGGGAGTAGTTCTGAATGGACACGGAACANGCTGAATGCCTGTCCACCAAAGAAATGATCGCTGTCTGACAGGTTAGTGAATTTCAATGTCGAGCGACTATTTCGACAGTCAGTTATTAACGATCAGCAACTTAGAAAAATCAGTACAAGACAGAAGCTTTAACCAAAATGTTCATGCTAACATATTCCATTAAGAAATCCAAATGTTGGCTACTGGCCGATACATTACACAACACAACAAAACAAAAATGAACAAGAATCTTGTCATAGCCAAGACTGACAATTCCCATATTTAGCCTCAACTTTACAAAGTGATTTGTGTAGCAAAGTTATGGGGAGTAGTTCTGAATGGACACGGAACACATATCACATATATGGCAGTTCAAACAATGGCCGACACCGCTGCAATAAATTCCAGACAACACGAGGATCGTGATTAACTGTTAAAACATTGTAGTATTGCCATGACAACAAGGTAATACTTTAACACCGCACACTTTTTGTATACTATTATTAAAATCTCTTGGTCTATTTACACCGACCTCTTGTCTATTTACACTGTCACGACGTTTCGGTCAGTCTATTCTCTGGCCATCATCAGGTGTTCCCGCGTTCTTAGAAGAACGAGCAAGGATATGTGGTACACTCGTGTAATTTTTTGTCTGAGGCAGGATTTGAACCCACGACTTCTGAAACTACAGATAATTCAAGTCCAGCACCTTAACCACTACACCAAAGAGCCACCTGACGATGGCCGGAGAATAGACCGCCTGAAACGTCGTGACACTGTAAACAGATAAGAGGTCAGTGTAAATAGACCAAGAGATTTTAATAATAGTAACACGCCACCTTAGAAAGACACTTTTTGTATGTTAGTGTAGACGAATAAACTTGATTTAAACTTCAACAAAACGCCTAACATGTATACCGTTGGTAAAGGAGGATCATTTCCCAGCCTGATGTCCAACTCCTGACAAAGACAAAATTTTAACAGTCTGCCTGTGTGTCTATGAATTTATTACTCTACTTTGTAAGCAACAGAAATATGACCGCACATATGTACAAGACAATGGTTCCACCCCTCCTTTTGGCTGTTATCACTTTTGCACTCTGTCAGCAGACCTGTGTACCACCAAAACTCCATTGGAGTACTCTGAACACCAGATATGCAGATTTTTCAGTAAATTTGCAGATTTTCACGTACAGACCAAATTAACCCTAAAATATAGGAGGTTGAACGCAGTGGACCTTTCACTAACTAAAATAAAAAAAACAACGGGTTTGTTCAGTGTTCAGAGCTTTCACCGAATTCTTGCCTATTTAGTGGACATTTGTCTTGTTTTCTAAGACTTTTGGTTTCTCAAAGGACCTTTTGGCCCACTTTGCCAAATAGGGGACTCATTCAAGCCCCCCCCCCGGTACACGTATGGGTACTTATCCTACTTACTTACCTCTAAAATACACGCAGTGAATTGATCACCAATTTTCCGAATAATTCAAGTTGTTTAGTTGAGGGACAACGCGCTTAGTGAAAAGACTTTGTTAATCAAATGTCCTTACTGAACCTAGTAGTGTTAATACATGCCTAATCATTATGCTAATGATAATCATGTATATACGCCTCATTTCCTAACACAAAAACATATCTGCAAAAATGTTTTGATGAATTTGCACTGGACAATGTTTTGCACCAGACGATATTTTCTAAACCAATCACAAAAGTTTTGAACAATTACTCATTGCAAGTGTCTGTGAACACGTACCACCGTACTGCATGCGAAAAGACCTCGAGGCTCGACTGTGCCTTGAGTATTATCGTCAGCTCAACATGGTACGAAGTCAGTGCAGTCATCATGTCCGCAAAAAACAACACGCTATACAACTTGCAGTATAAATTCCACGGTCCCTTGAATAAGACATTGTCATTCTTTGGAATAACGCGGCAAAAAAACAGAATGTTCCCTTCTTTCAGAAGCTACTTTCTTCACAACACGGAATATGCAAACACATGCTTTGCCATTTTGTCACCAATACGTATTTAGCCGTAAATAGTCGGAATTAGACGAAGTAAGCAATCCACAAATCACAGAAGTCGTTGCTTATAGGTTAGGCCTATGACACACATACCGATAGAAGAGACCTCGCGATTCGCCGATTATCAGGCTATTTCGAGAATGAAACGAAGCAAGTTTTCCGAGTTTGTAGCTCAACTTTTTGGCTAAAATGATTTTACAATATTTTTTTAATTTCTAACTTTAAAATCTTCTTCCTCATCCGTTTAGACTACAAATCGGCGTATTTATTGAGAAACAAGGGAGTTAACCTCTTTTGAATTTGCTGAATTTGCGTATTTTTGCCTGGCCGTGCGTACTTGCGTAGTGGAGGCTTGATTTCCGTACGAATCCGCATTTTTTGCGTATGGTACACAGGTCTGCCTCAGTCATTAACAATTTTGTGCCACCCTCCCCAGCCAGTGCCACCCTCATTTGGGTGACGCCAAAGGCAAGCGGCTCCACTGCTTCCGAGCTACACCACTGCTGATAAAATTTCCAAACCTCGCATAAAACATAAACTTCATTGCAAGAATGAATCAAGTCTAAACAAGAGCTCCATTTAGTTTAATTGAATGTAAAACGTCAAATAAAATATTACTGAAATCAGTAAGTGAAACAAAACCAAATGTGTAACTTAACTTTAAACTCATGAACATGTGATATCACAGCTTCCACTGCAAAATGAACGTCACCAATCAACAGAACTAGTAGAAGTACACACTTTAAGAAGTTGTGACTTTCGAAAAGGAAAATGAAGAAAATTATCAAACAGTCAGGAGTTGAAGCAGACGACATACCCGTTTCCTGGGCTTGATCATGTTGTCTGACAATATGTGGTGAATCTTACTGTCGTCTGCCATCTTCTTACAGTAGTGGGCCTCTACCGCCTGCATGTCAATGACCGTGCCATTACGATCCGGCTTGTCATTGTCTACGTGATCACTGTGCTGGCTTCTGTAAGGAAGAAAGTAAGCAGATTTTCTGTCTCTGTTAGTCACCAGACATTGACATGTTGAAAGTATAGTCACTTCAATGAAGAGACAAAAAGGCAGTGCGTGCAGAAATATAAAGAAAATATTGCCGTATTTCACCAAGTGAATGCTCGGGGTGTGTAAATGAAAAAGTTTGAATTGCAGTTAACCTGTAATATGTGTCACACGACTGGCCAAGCATCTTCCTTCTACAGCCATCCTAGCTTAGCTAAATAAATAAACGGCCATTTTACTATCTACATCATACAATCATTGAATTTCACCTAGGTCAATATGTTGGTTTTCAGGCCCCAAAAATGTGATAATGACCTTTACTATACCTCAGTCATCATCACCTCAAGAAGTGATAATGAGTGAGGTCATTATCACAGTCATATTTGGGGCCTGAAAACCAACACACTTTGGTGAAAGTACACAGAAGGTGTATATGGTTGGGTTTGAGATCGTATGTGCATCACTCGTTTTGCCAGCTAGCAGTCAGCTTTTTACCCAAAACATTGTGGAGAGATTTTGAAAAACCTCCAGGAGACACTCGTAATGGACAAGGGAGCAAACTCTGTAAACTCTTCTTCGATGAAACGATGGATTACGAAAACAAAGAAACGGTGACTTACAAAAACATTGCAATGCAAGGACTTCAAAACCAATGCAGGCACAGTACACCCGAAATGTAATCCAACAAAAATGACCCGGGGTTTTCATGTCATGATAGTTGGACGCAATGGAAAGTTATTGACACATCAGCCATTGCTGGTAATTGACTGGAATTAACGTAAGAAGGAGGAAACACACTTCTAGAATTATAATTTTGCCAGTGACAAGCCATTGCTCACCTCTTTCATAATGAAAGAAATTGTCATTACAGGGAAACCATGTAGTCCTATTATTTTTGGCACTTAGAGAAGTACAAGTTAATTTAATACAGAAGTATCTGTGAACAGTCAAAAATTCTTCAGTTTGGGATAAATTTCTCAACAAAGGTAACTTTTCAGGAAAATTTATTTTGCTTCTAACAAGGTTTGTATGGCATAGCCATTACCAAACAACATTTGGTAAAACATTGAGCATCTGCAAGAACGTGGTAACATCTGAGAAATAGAAATATGACAATTATAGTATTTTTGTCCCATATTGAATAATTTTTACCATAAAACAGTCTACAAAATGAAGTCTTAAAACACGGTGGGTTTTTACAAACTCTCTCCACAAGTCAGTACTCACTCCAAATCAAACGACATGTGAGACCAGTTGCGAATGATGTTAGCCAGCGATGCTTCGGTTTTGACGTTGTTCATGCTGGCAAAGGAACCATGTCGCGCGATGTGGTCCATGGCGTCCTTCATGCTCAGGCGAGAGTGAACGCGGAACATGCCATGTTCACGTGTCATTGGCTTCTCGCGGAGCAGGCAGCGTTTTAAGTAGTGCGTGTCATAATACTCAAATCTGAAATGTCACACAACTCTTAGACACAGATATATTCAGTGCATTTTGGTGCCATTGTACTCTTAGGGGGCACAGATACTGATATGTAGGACCATGTTCAGAAGTCAATGCATTCAGCCAAAAATCTATAAAATAATTGATTTTAATTCAGTAGAAGTATATATATTTTCTTACAGTAGAAAGAATGTAGAATTTGATTTTTGACATTATACCAATCTTCCATTAATTGTCATGTGACCACATCTTTTAGCAAAACTTTAGCAAAAAAGAAATTTAAGGTATATTCATAGTCAAACAACAAGTTTTGCTTAATAGGCTTCTAGGGTTATTTGTTTGATAAAAATGGCCACTAGATGGGGCAGAAACATCCAATCCATCTGAAAACAGGAATATGACATTAAATGGCATTTCTCTACTGTTTAGCTGTTACAGTAAAATTCTTAACCAAAGTAACTTGGAGTATAAAAACACCACCACGCTCATCTGATCTTGAATTGTTGCCGAATGAATCGACATTTCAAGTCACTGGTAATGCATACATGCATCATTTCCAAATTCACAATTTTAGGGTCGACCAACCCCAAGAAACTCTAAAGCATTTTCTTGACGTTTCATGTTAACTGAAATCGATTATGGTAAGGAATAACATGAGACAGATTTTAAGTGACTTAACTCCTTTTTTATTTTAGCATATTAAGACTAAGGAAATGACCATTTAACCCCTTAGTAAGCCTTTCAAAAATGGGAAAAATGACACTTTTGGCAATTATTTTGACTCAAATTACCGTATAATGTACATGTGTTAAGTTTTAAGAAAATAGAAATTACAGTTGTAATACATGTGTGTGCAGACCTACGAGTGTGTGTAAGTGGATGAACGTTGTTATATATGAGTGTAACTGACTTACTTGTCTCTCAACCAATGATGTCCATGGAAACCAGTCACATCCTCAATCCCTGCCATTAAGTGGTCCATTAACTGTGAACAGAAATAGAGAGTGAACCCTGAACACAGTTGTGCCGATAATGAATCTGAGTAGGCGAGCAAGACTCAATTTAAAGCGAAAAGACTAATAACAGAGTCACTTCTATCCCCGATTTACTGACCATAAGGACTGTCACGGTCCATTTACGTAATCAAATTAAGGCTCAGTCAAGGCCAGATAACATTCAGTAAAACATCGTAAAGATTAAAACACATGGGATACAAACTCAGAATGTGTTTGGAATTAAAAAAAATAATTTCAGGTATGATTTGTTAGAGTGCAGTAGTACTTAGACTTAACTGTCTGTCACTTTGGACTCAAAACTATAATCTTTCATATAAAAACCATGGAACCCATCTCCTTACTGTATCTGTAGATAGTTTTTCTGTTGCTTGAGTCGCCTGAGGACTAAGTAGTCCAGGTAAGTAAATGTTTATTTTATCAGCACTGACCCCAAGACTTTTACTATAATTGGTTTCCCACAAAAATAAATAAATCAGCATTTCAGGACCCCATTATCAAAGCAATCACTCAGTAACAAAATGAATACGGTAAAATCTCACCAATTTAGGACACAATATGGCCAACAAGTGAAATATTATATTTAATTTTCATTTTTTTTAATAAAAGATAAGTAGCACCCATTAAATGTTAAACCATTTTAAAGAACTATGTCATACCTACCTTCAGACAATGTTTTGAGAAATTGTGGACATTTGAAACAATGTTGGGCGCTTTTGAAAAATGACAAAAAGACCAATTTTGGCATTTTTTTCTGAAATTGGCGAGAGTTTACTGTAACGAAAACCGCAAAGCATGAAATCTCACGATCAGAAGCACTATGTCAATCAGTTATATCAACTGTCATCTCTAAATCACAACACATGTGCTCAGTTATTTAAATCAATGTCAATGTAATTTTAGACAACACAACATTACTCTTGAAAGTGCTGCTGCACATCTTGTCTGGCACCTACATAATGCCGGGCAATTACCTTTAGTTGCGAGTGATATGTATTTAGTAATATGCCGTCTTTCACTGCATTTTCATACTATTTAGAACAGAAACTGACTGACTGGTGTGTAATATTAGTGAGTAGAAATTCATTAGCGATATGTGGCGGTTACAGTTAACTGTGGTATTTTATGCCACAAACACACACTCACCCTCTCATGAATGTGCTCATTCATTGTTGGTTTACATTTTTCCTGCTTTTTAACTTTCAGTGCATCAACAAGTGGCTTAATGGTTGTTCCCTGAAAAAGAAGACCATGTTAACATTTTTGTTATTAAAATGATAAGGAGAATTCTTAGAGACACTAACTCAGTACGTTTGGACTTGATAGTCTGTCAAGAAGTACGATACTTTTAAGCCAGTGCTTCGGATATCTTTTTAAAGGCTGACAACAGTGACCTTTGGTAACAGAGATGTTCAGTTAAGCTTCTTGTACCATTCAACAGAATCGTTGAGTAATCCAACACAATTCATGGTGGTAAGGTACACAGCACTACCCACAGGGGACTTGGGACTCACCTGAATAAACACTGTAAAGAAAACCACTATAAGTGTGGTTGTCATGAACATGGGTTTCTCCGGTATGCTACGCCGGTCTAGCAGCGACACCAGAGAGAATGCGATGGCACCACGCAGGCCTCCATACGCCATGACGAATTGGTCGACCTTACTTAGCTTGATGAGACGCGTCCGATTGGACAGCCATGATAAACCGATGACACCTAGAGCAGGAGTGGGAAATTACAGGGTTAACTTGAAGCAAGAGACTGTGAACCAAGCAATATAATGGTAAGGTTATTCTTCATATATTTCGCACAAAAGTAATAGCCAAAATCACAATTTTTCTGTTTTAAGGTCGATTACTTTAATGCAAATATTAAAAACTTAACTAAACGTTGTTTTATGACATCTGCACACAACAAACTAAGCCAAAACCAGATTGAAATTTTCTTAATTGATATTTATTTTTGCTAAGAAATTTGACAAAATAAAATTTCACTTGGTGACGTATTACTGCACCATTCAGTGTGAAAGGCGTAAACACACTGCAGCATGTTAAGTTATGCAAGTTCCTACAAAAAAGTCCAAATTTGGCTAACTTTGAAACACGACATCTCAGAAACGGATGATCGCATCCATGAAATGATCAGATGCTATCGCTTTACGCCTCATCCTCCAAAACATGTTTTTCAAAATGTTCCACTTTTGCATGAGGAGCTATCAAAATATAGAACTTGTATGATTTTCATGAACAAAATCAAGGTTGCATAAAACAAAAATGAAATGATATTTTAGAAAACTGTTTTTGAAATCTCACTTTGGACATTTATATCAAATAAAATTTGATCATGTTATTGTTTTGCTATCAATGTACCTTTCCTTTCTGCTAAGTCTTACTAAAAGACATGGTCATGTGACCAAATTAATAACATAATAGTAAAAACTGTACATCAAAATAACATTGCGGTCAATGCCCACAATTTTTCAAAAACACTGTCGGGGAGCAGCTATTGTTCAAAACTTTGAACATAGAAAAACAAAAAAATTGGTGCTACACATCTGTCATGGGAAAAATGATGAAATAAAATTTCACTTGTGTCCTGACGTACCAATGGCTCTGTAGAGCAGACAGAAGATGAGAGTGAAGAAGATGAAGCCTACATTCCAGACGTGTCCCTCAACGACGGTGGACGTGCCGAGGAACATGAATATGACCGTCTCACTAACGCTGGCCATCATCTTCATGAAATACTTGATGGTTGTGTGCGACTTGTGCGAGATGTTGTGCTCGACATAGTTCTTCATCGTGATGCCGCAGAACGTGATTCTACACACAAGCAAGAGAGAGCGGACATCGAAGATTACCGTTAACCAGATGAACAGATACTATGATGCAAAACCCAGGTTGGGAAAATAAGACCGTCAAAATTCAAATTAAACAGAATTTTTAGTAAGTTATGCATAGAAAAAACTCAGATTCTCTGGTCTGGTACAAAAATTTTTCAAGCCCCCATGTCCTTTCATTCTCTAAAATTAATCGCAGAAAAATAATCTGAGTCTCCAGAAAAATCTGAAACATTGGCAACTTTAAGTGAATCAAACGTTCTTGATGGGTTTGTACAAAAAAAATGCTCCGCGAAAATTCATAAAATCTTGTCTAGCTTCAAACCTCGACAATTCAAAACCACTCAAAAATAGCAAAAACAAGGATCAGCAACTTTAAACACTAAGTGCGCAGCAACATAAATTACAGCCCTTTATGCAGGTATTTAAGTTCATCCACCTATGTTCAAAATAATGTGTTATTTTTTCCAAGTAAGTAGCTATGACACTAACTCGAACATGTTGAAGCATTATAATTTGGGACTGCATATCTTTTTGAAAAAGGGTGAGAAAACAAATCTAATTTGACCGCCATATTGAGTTTTGAATTTGAAGCGATTTTACTGTAACATCAATTTCACTAAAATGCTGTCATACATGCTCCTAGGTTTCCCTAAAATGCTTTCATGCATGTTCCTAGGTTTGACTAAAAATATTTTGCGCACAGGTGTAAGTGTCCATTTTCAAAAATAGGAAGAGCTTCACCAGTGGGCTTTTGGATGATAGCCGGTAATAGTCATGTACAAGGATCCCACATTTTGAGAACCAGTTCTTTCCACTGAATAAGGTGCATCAAACTGGTTCTAAAAATGCGGGATTCCTGCAAGTGACTATTGCCAATAGCCGTACAGTGAAAACCAAGGTTGAAATAAAGATCGTAACCTATCGTCGGCCTGGTTATATGCTATGTAACAGCGCCACCTATGAACATTCATTCCACAAAAAACAAGGTTGTTGGTAAGGAAAGTTCCTTCCTTATTTTTGTTGAAGAATTGATCAAATCAAATCCTACTTTTACGCCCACCGCGTGCTAAGTTGAACAGAGAAAAGTACCATGTCCCAATCGCAGCAAGGAGAATTTCTAGAACAAGTGATGTACCTCGTAATTCATGATCACAAAATAGTGCGTATTTTACAACTTTGTGAATAACACCAGCAGAAGTGAAGCTTCTTCCAAACAAGAACGAAGCAAAAGGAACCTTCTGCATCGATCACTCTCCCAAACCATGAGGTATGAAATAGCGGCACATCTCAAGATACGGCAGGCAGGTCAGCAGCCTCACTTTCGCTCCTATGGAAATTCACGTTAGCATCCGTCGTACGAATAATTTATATTTTATATATTTAAGTCATGCCAGGAAAGTATTATTTCTGTGCCGTGGGCTGCAATGCCGATTCAAGCAAGTGGGATAGGCTGGATAAATATCCATGGCAGCGGAATGTCACAGTTCCCGACAGTTCCGAAGAACAAAAGACAGCGAAGCCCATCATGCGCACAGCGCCACTGTTGTACAATCAATATAATCTTACCTCACGACTGAGAAAAGCGAGAGTGCGGAATATGGAAATTACAGTACATTGTGCCTTCTGTTTTGGACTCAACCTCAATTAGCATCGGCTGAGCCATTTCCATAAAAATTAAGCCCGTTACATCACTAGACTTTTTTCAGATAATTATAAGTATAAACTTTGATCAACGATATTAATGTCTAAATTGCTAATTTCCAAGATTACGGAGAAAATTCTCCACTTAGGAATAGTAAAAGATTGATTACTTTGCCGAAGAAATTTTATAAACAGACAATATTGGCTGTCCCAAATTCAATAATTACAATGTGACAAAGGCTAGTTGACATGACTTCATAAACAGCCAAGTCAATTTTCAGACTTTGTTAGTATAAAACACACTGCCCGATATTTGAGAAATATTACAAATGCCAAAACTGCCCATGTCCCAATCTTAAGAATTAAGAAACTTTAATTTTGGCTTACATTACATGTCCCAAATTTTAATGACCGCCCATACTGGAGAATTCATACCGTATTTACGTGAAATGACCCATCTGAAGATTGCACGTGCATACGTACGCCATGATGCCAGAGAAGTGGAATATTTCAGCAGTCAGGTAGGACAAGTAGGACATGACGAAGACAAACAGTGGCTCGATGACTCTCACGTGATCTGTGTACTTGGTGATGAATGCCGTGGCCAGACCAAACAGAACACCGATGAGAGTGCCCCCCAGGCCCACGATGCAGAATGAGGCGATACCCGCGAACACGTCAGCCGTGTTGATGTTCTCCTCCCCAATTTTCTCATACTGTTCAAACATGTGGTACAGGACCTAGAATAGATGCAAGAAAAGGTACAGACTTGAATTATCAAGTTAAGGGTGACAAAGGGTGGTTAAAGGCACAAGACGAACATTCTTGGCCTTTGTCATGTTTAAAACGCTACTTTTTTATTTTTCAAGCACTTTTTACAAATTGGTGTCAACTTGTTCCTTACCAGACAGGAAGCCATTGTTGGTTTTCAGAAATACGAGCTATACGCTTACGCTTTGTACTGAAGATGATGGTTTTCATGGGACAATACATTTAGGCTAACAAAGCACAAGTTGTGAGCACTCATCCCCATTTTGACTTACAGAATAAATTCAAATCAGGCTGATGATTATCATTGAGAGCATCCTACCTAGAAAACCTCTTTTGATTATTTATTATTGATCAGCGATTTGTGATAAACCCTACATGAAAACCATGTCAGTCGCTGAATTTTTATCATTTAAATGATAGCGCACCATTCATATAAATTCATAGAAATGCTTGATATGAATTCAAATAGAAAATCTTTTAAATTATGAACAACCAAAATTGCCAGTGTACAACAATGGTGATTTGATGGCAATAGGCTGTTTCCCTGTCTGGACAATAGATGGCATCGCCACTTTACGAGTCGCTGGGTTCAGTGTGCCTTATACTTGACACTCAACAAAGGTCTAAGTTAGCAGTTTCAGAGCTAGTGTTTAGTTGAACGCGTGATGCAGAATTCATTCTGAGGCAATTCCGCCATTATTTCACACAAATATAATGAACAAAGTTCAATGCTTCAGAGGTTGTCTACCTTGATCCAAATAATTAAAAATTGATCGATTTTCAATTTTCAACCTTACTAAGATTTTACGGCAGTTGCACAATACAAGTCACGCTGATGACAAAGTAGAAATTTCTGAATGACAAAATTTTGAGAAATTTCGCTTAATGGAATTTTCCCTACACACCATTTTGCGTGCTGAGTAGGTGAAGAATTTCAATGCTTCATGCAATGCCCGAAAAAAACGAAATAACTGTAGCTTCCTCACCAACACCGCAACTCCCTTTTAGCGGAGTTCTGCTCTTTGGGAAGGCATTAACTTCCGGACTTAATTAGCCATAGCAAAATAGGCGGATTAAAGTGCAGAGTTGCGTATACACGCCTTGACGGCAAAAGTTATATCTACTTTGACTGGAGTAATCGGTAGAGGTCGCGAAGTCAATCACACGGGACTCAACAAGAGATTCATAATTTCCTTGTCTTTTATTACCAACTATCAAGAGTCGCATGTAAAGGAATAACAGAGATCCAACGGAGAATAACACCGATCAGCCTGGCATCATTCATATATAAATGGCAGGAGATGTTTATTAAGTCATAAGTTCAAGAGTGTGATTCAAATACACCACCTGGTGTTTCAATCAGAAAATTAGGGGTAACTGCCAGTCAATGAGACAGGTAAGTGGAGTTGAAGTGCAGTTACGATAGACAGGAGTTCCTCATCGCGGTGTTGGTGCGAAAGTGATTTTAAACTGCTGACCAGGGAATTGGGCTTACTTTCCGACGAAGAAGCAACAGTTGAGAGCGTTGACCAATCAAAGCCATTTGCACTTGCACTCGCCACTATGTGTTGCTTCACATGATTGGTCAACACACTATTGCACCTTATCAGTTCTCATTATCTTACATTAGGAACTTGGCCCTGTTTCATGGCACATACTTTGGCAATAGACTTGTATAATTCAAGCTGTTGTCAAGAGGCCTGTTTATCAGGGAATCTCATCTTAAGGGCCTTTCATACTAACGTCGACGCGTCAATGTTTTGAGGAGTTGCAGTCAGTATGACCGGTCAACTTCAGTCCCATCGCAGTCATCGCCATTTGCCACTGTTATCGTCAACAGTTAAATGGTAGTGTAGTCGCTAATATTTTGATCGAATAATGACCAATCGAATTAAAAATAAGTTTTGTGTCAATTAGCACATGTAAATGTTCCCAAATTGTCAAATTTAAAAAAACTTAGCGTGCAGCGCCACTTTGCAATTACTTTGATGGCAACAGCGTCACCTACCGTTTACTTCGATGTCCGTTAACTACAAAAGCCAGTATGACTGGCTTCAGTCAACTTCACAGTTTACGTTGATGCTCCTCTCAAACCGCAGTTAAGTCGGTATTAAAAGGCCTTAAGACCCTGTTGTGTGGTGTAGAGCAATTATGCCATTAGCAAATTGAATGCTCTCAAGGCACTGGCTAAAATAAATTGATGTATCGTGGAATAAAGCTGGTATTTTTGTTAACTGTTTAACTTCTGAAACTGAATTTCTCATAAAAAAGTCAGTCGAAATCATCTTAACCTGAAGAAATATGATAAAAATTAACCAAAATAGATGCGTTAAGATTTCAATTCTCTGGTACCTGTTGACGAAGGGTTTTCGTAACTCTTTGAACAATGGAAGATAATTGAGAAACTGCGGAGTTGAAACCAAATTCCCTACTTGCACACGCTACAAAAATGACTGTTGTGCAATGTTGTTTAGGCCACAATGCCTTTTAGCATTGATTTTAACAACGCAAAAGTGAAAGCGTGTGTGTTCCAAACATGCTGAACCATAACGTTTGGACACAATACGTTGTTTTCAGCCATAATGGCGAGTTTGTGCAAGTATTGAATGGGAGGTTTTTGTAATGTTCAGCAACTACATCCATTGCATTTAACACCTGAGAGAAATTTCAGCACCTTCCCAAAACAGCAAGGTAGATGCTGTTCATGTAATTAATCAAATGTAGTAAACAGAATTTTTTTAGCATTACAATAAAATCTCATGACGGACATGTGAAATTTTAATTTTCATTTTTTCTTGAAATATAAGTACAGGGCTCCATGCTTAGCACGATGTCAACTCGCAAAATGTGACAAATTCCCAGGTCACCAAACAGGAACTAAGGTCGTAAAAACCCGTTGGCAAAAAGAGCCAAAATTGAAATAAACGAGACACCTGAAGTGAAAATTCAGCGAGCTCGGCAACTGTCAGCATTTTTTGCTCGAACCAAAAATTAGGAGCAACTTGCCCGCTTGTTGATGACCAAATTCCCCCTTCAAGCCCACCTCCTGGAGCAGACGAACACGATTGGGTGCTTCCAATTTTTTCCAAACCATTCCCACTTCCGTCTGTTTACTTCCCATAGTATTTTGAATGCATGCTTGGATGAGGTGAGGTCTGATTTTTATCGGTTCTCAAAACAAAATCTAAGTCCCATTGGTGACGACATACAAGTTTTTAAATCGAACCTTGAAGTAGGACCAAAATACATCCTTATCATTTCAATGCGACAATAAACCCGTGATATGCTCTAGATACAACCCCTTTAGTTAATCAAAAAAAATTGTCTTCTTTCCTAGAATTATGGAAAACGACAAAGCAGCCAGTCTGTTGATTAAGACACAAAACTAGACTGCCTTTTTTCTTTGCTAGCTTGTATAGATGACCGAGCCCCAAAAAAACTAATTTGAAAATCATGTACGTTCCTAAAACTACATATGTTGCTTATCGGATGACGTACATTACCTTGCTTTGATTACAATCATTAATTTACTAGTCTAGTCACTTTTTGAGAAAGAAATTAACAGATTCAGATTTCACAGGCTAAAAAAGACCCAGAGGCTGATTGATAAATGAACCATTGAGAGAATTGAATGTGAATGGTTTTGAGAACATATTGCCGCAGCTGTTTGCAGCTACTCAACTAGCGCAGTGATCAATTTAACACTTTAACGTTATCACGCTGCTACGCATCAGAAAAGTACCTTAACATATTAATTGTTTCTCGGAAACTGTCAGAAAAATAAAATAGTTTTATGTGTCGGTGCACACCATTTCACGATCAAAAACAACCATGGCAAATGATAAGATGTTCATTAGTTATTGCCAAGGCGGGTGAATTCAAGTACACGCACTCTGGGTATAGTGCCAACTATAATCCGTAGTCAACCACACCTTTATGTCCCACTTTCAGGTCCAAGGTGCCAATACAGGCCGCAGTCACCTGCATATTAAACAGGTTGAAGGAAGATTGTGTTTGGTGTACCTTGGTACATTCACACCGTGGGTTTTATCCGGAATACTTACTCTGTCGTCACAAGCATGCTCACAGGGGGAGTAGACAACAATTCTACCCAGTCCTGTTCTCATCACCAGTCTTTGTGTATTAATTAGAAACAAAACAGTAGTAGCCGAAGGGGTAATAGTCATTAAAAAAATAAAACAGTCACACATCTTGAGAATTTTTCTCCACTGCATAGCGGGTTTCAAACCCTGTAGGAGACTACAGTCACTGAAGGCGACCTCAAATACGGGTCTACGGACTATCAACTGTTGGTAAATAAACATTAACACTCACTAGGGGGTACGTAATCTCACACCTGTAACGGCTGCATTATTAGGCACGCAATAATATTACACTGAAAATCTGTCTTCAGATTTTCAATTTTGTGAAGTGCATTGCAGTGTTGCAATCCTTAACTAGGAGTTTCAGGATGGTGACAATGGAATTGCGTTTCAAAACATAGAAAATGGTGTTCAGAGACACTTCAATACTTCTTTGCAAAGCTACAAATTAATAGCAGACAAGAGCAGAAACTAAGGTGGAACAAGAAGTTCTGCTAAAAATATTGGAGGAGACGGAGTTATAAGGAGATGGGCCATTACCATGGAGACGGAACAACTCTTCAAGAGCTTGCAGCAACTTCCAGAAATACCAACAAAACCTCATGGAAAGGCAAATAATATCTAACTTGTTACAACCAGAAGTACGCATTGACACATCCAATGTCAAACTGAAAAAATAGTCCGAAGTGCAAGTTAACGATGAAAGCATTATCGGGGAATATCCTCATCGAGGAATGACTCGAGTTGCAAAATTCACATCTGGAGTGACATTGGCATAATTAATTAGAACCAGTGAAATTTAGTTAATTTGAAATTTTTCTTACTATCAGAAAATCATAATTCAAACAAAAATGACCGGTAAAATGGTTGCCTTGCTTTTTGACTAGCAAAGTGTCTCTGGGCAACAGCAATTAAAAAAACAATCCTGGAATAAATTCCCATGTTCCGTACAATTCATCAAAGATGATGCCTTGGCCTTTTCTGATGTAAAAGTATACAAGTACTGTGGGCAACAGACAAACAACGAAGCTGAGTACTTCACCTGGCCAGATGAAAGCTTATGTTCATCACCTGACCTTTTCTTAGAATCTTAGAAAGGATTTTTTACATTTCTTAATGATTCTTTAATACAGTTAATGTTGATTACAGTGTTTCAAAAAGAAACTTTTCAGTAGGACTCATTCGATTAATTATACATAGGCGTATTAAATGCTGGTGATCTTTTATGAAATTTGATCCTGCAACAAGAGTAAAATAAAAAGGCTGTGGGAAACGGACCAAACTAAAATTACGTGTGAAATACATTAAAACACGGTCAGTTCTTCTGGTGTGTATATGACCAATAAATAACTGAAGAAGGCAACCTTGCGACATGCGGCAAACAATTTTGTTTGTAGCAAACCAGCTGAAATGTTTGCAGGAGTTTGCCGCTACCCGCAACTTAGCCGCACACATTGCCACAACCTTGCTGCAAACGCTGAAGTTTGCGGAAAGACTGCTGCAAACTTAATCGATGAAAAAGTGTTTGCAGGAAAGTTGCAGGAAACTTTACTGATGAAAAAGTGTTTGCGGAAAAGTTGCAGGAAACTTTATTGATGAAAAAGTGTAATTAAGTGGAAAATATGTCTAGGATAACCAACCAACCTTATTTTAGCTCAAAATGACATGGAAAAAGGTTGCCTTCGCCTTTAAGTCGCACTTTCGGATGAGTCGGTCAACTTTTGAAGTTAGTTTTTGTGTTGCAGAACCATAATGGGTTCATATGTTGCAAACATGAAGCCTTCGCAAGACGCCATCTCGGAAATCTAAGCGAACATGCTCTCGAGGTTGTTTGCCAGCGCTCGCGAGTGCTAACGTAACCACAGCTGCTAAGGACGAGGGCGCTCAAATCGCTCGCGGGCGCTCACTCCATTGAACACGCTTCTGGGCAGTTACCTACGTTAGATAAGTTACCTAAATGTGACCTACTATTGGGTAAGTTACTTTGTTAAAAACAGCAAATGCTCAAAGATACCTAAATGTGACCCAAAACACTAGAGAATACAACCGCATCTGCATGTACTTTGTTTTTTATTCAGTCACTATACTTAACAAATTTTCAACTTTCATACTGCTGTCAAAGTAAGTATAGCAAAATATTAAATGCAATTGCTTTAACATAACAAAGGCAGTGTTACAACAAACATAATAAATATCAATACAAACCATACACAAATATGTGATCCAATTTAACCAAATGTGCAATTATTAGCATTTAGAGCAATTTGTACTTATCCAACATTTAAAATTATCTCATAATCAGGTGGTAGCAGCCACTGTAGCTACAGTAAAATTTTGTCTATTTCAGACAAAAATAATTGTCAAAAATTACTCACTTTGATTTTTCAATGGCAATTTTAGCATTGTTGTGAAGACTCACAAGTTTTCAAAATATTGTCCGTCAGCAGCTATGGTATGGACTTGGATATGACTCGGGATTCTTGTGGTACTGCACATTATTTATGAAAAAATAAGAAAATCAAATTTCACTAGTGGACCCTTACATTAATGTTTTATGCCTTTAAGGTTGTTGATTGTTTATTTTAATTACGCTACCCCAGTTACATGTTAAACTGCTAGGACTGTTATCAAGGAATGCCTCTTGGAATACATTAATGTTGAATGCCTCTAGAGTCCCATTTAGACTTCAAGTTTTGGCCCCGCGCAACTGTCACTGACACGGAGCAAATTGATCAGTGTCAAGCGTTCGTTTACACACACAACTCACTAACTGTGGCAAGACGGAAATTGCAGGCTGGAGAGACTGGATCGCACAAGCGCAGGTTTACAAATGACAAGAGTTGCGGAGACAAAGAACCCGTATGTTGGTCATTAGGCAAGCACAGTAGAGATGATCCTTTCCGCCTTGCTCCAGTTGCGCGTTTAGACTTATAATTGACACGGAACAAGATGTTCCAGCGCAAATTGCTCTACCTACCAAACGGGTGGCAAAAGTTGTCACCGCTGTGTCAATTTGTTTCGTGTCAGTGCAGTTTAAACACTGGAACAACTTGTTCTGTGTTAGCTGATCTGTGTCAACTTTTGTAGTGTAAATGGGACTTAGGGCTGTTGATTGTTTACTAAATTATGCTAGCCCAGATACATTTTGAACAAGGAAAGCATGTGGTTGTCAAGGTTACATGCCTGGGAAGTGACCTAAGCTTGCATTTTAACCATTTTCAAACAGTTTTGGTACAGCATAGACTACATGGATAACTGAAGAACTGTATGGATGTGAGTTTTGATTTTGAAATTGCATTTATGTTGATGTGCTTAAGAACATTACTGATTCAGCCAAATTGGAGGTTATAATGGTTAAGGAAAAGTACAGCACAGATTTCAAAATGAGTTGGGGTTGAGACCAGAACCAACTAGTTTCCAAACATTTTAAGTTACATGTAACTAGACCTTCTAATTAATCACTTTATTGAGACTGTAAAACTTAATTTTGTGTCAATTTTCATATCACTCGCTGACTGTTTGATTCACAGTAGGGAACAACAAACTTTTATTGTGGTTTAATGCATGGCAACTATTGGGCACAAAATAAGATTTGCATATATTGTATATTTATTATTAACTACCGGTAGATGTTTTAACTGCCATCAACTTCAGTCATACATCAGTTCTCAGTCTCTGCAGTCATACTGGTTAATTGAACACAAGTTCAACTGTCTGTTCATACATGAGCAAGAGCAAATTTTGGCTAAAAATGTAATTGAGATTCTAATATTGCTATCACAAATGCCTTTTTGTGGAAAGTGAAATAGCATTCATATTTTAGGTTTATGAATATTGAATGACATAATGTACCTGATGAAAGCCAGACACACTGCAGAGGTTACAAGGCAACAAGTTTGAGTTGAAAACACCGGAACAAATGGCATACACAGCATCTCAAGGTTGGTTAGAATACACAAGGAAGAAAAGTGGAGGATGGTCCCATTATCCCTATGGAACACCACTGATTGCTGTAATGCAGATTAGTCTGGAGAGTAGAATGTGCTTAGAACATCTACTAGTATGACTACAACTGGATAACCTCTGTAGTTGTTCTTTTCAACACCATGGTAATATTGTAGAATGGAAAGGTATAATTTATGTTTGATGCCTTAGATAAATAAATGTTGCTGCTGGATGATATCCCTACAGTCGAAATATTGCTAATTTCAACATACAAGTTCAATAATAACCTTTCAGTAGACTGATGTTTCATGAAACCATATAGGGAAGCAAAAATAGTAATCAATGAAGTATGAGACAGTTTTCAAGTATTTTAGATGAAAAAATAAATATGTTTATAATTGTTGAGACTGATTTTTTTCAGTTGACAAGTAATGAGGTAATTTAAAATAAAATACTTAAATATGCGCGACCTGCTGTTCTAAGTATGCCTTTCCACGGAGGGAGAGTCTGATTTCATGGTTTTCTCCAATGGCATTCGACATATATTGCGCCATTTTCAATGCTAATAAACACTCCGTTGGCGGCACAGCTGTGGGTGCATTTCAACGCTCTGAGTTGCTGGTGTTCGTTTAGGTATATAATATCATTGTTACAATTACCATAGATTTAGTTGCGCAGAGGACCATGCTGGATATTAGCCTTTGGCTAAAGCCTGTTTTGCATTTATTGTATTTTTATCCTCTTTATTATTATCATTATTATTATATAAAACATCTTGGTACATTGTAATTAAGGCTTGCACACATTCAAGTTGTTCTCTTTAGACACAATTTTGATTGTAATACAAGTATTATTACTAATTGCCACTGTAGACACTTTTATAGTTTCTGTTATTCATTGTCATGTGATTTAGGTTTCATTTCTAGTCATTATACACAAGATTGAAAACTATCATGTTAAATCCAGTATGCAGCTGATTCTGTAGTTTCTTGTTTTAACATTAAATTATTCATGCCACAATTCAAGTATGTTGTAGTCTTGCAGCAATTTTTTTTCAGGTGGTTCGCAGAAACTTCTATATAACCCCATGAAGATGTTTGCGGCAAGCTTGCAGCAATGTTTGTGGCGAGGTTGCAGGAACTTTGCATCCACTCTTTGGTCAGAGATGATTCCATGTGTTTGCGTCTGATTTGCAGAAACTTTTGCAGCAAGCTTGTGGCAATTGTTTGCAGGAAGGCCTTATACAGTTGCCATGTTATAACATTTTAAAACAGAGTTCACAGAACCTATAATCGGCTGCACTAACATGTGCTGTTCATGACTCATCTGACCTTGTGTTTCAGTTAGAACAAGTTTCTCAAGTATGAAGGGACATCAAAGGTCAGTTTCACTTTCAGACCATTGAGTAGTTAAGACCTTTCAGTTCCTGAATACATACAGTATCTAGCACTCCTTTACTTTGTTTATATCTCCCCACCGGTTGTCCATTTCCTGAAAAGCCGACTTTGGTCCTACACTACACATAACTATTTCTGAAAAATAATAAATCTCACTTGAGCACAAGTTATTCAGATAATTTATAGATTGTGATGCCTTCATAAATAATTGACTTAACTTTTTTCAGCAATTCGAAGCGGGAGAGTAAGACCAAATTTGTCATTTTCATGAAACAGACTTCTGGTGACAATAAACAGAAAGTTTGACTCTGACCCTAATTATTTAGTAAGTACAAAAAATTGGGTATTTATAATTAGTTGATGGTAACTAACTTATGAAGTGCTGTGTACACAACATTGTATCAAAACAACTGTCACCAACAAAAGGGTCCTTAGCTATCAAGGAAACATTCAGCTTAAAACTATTTAGCCATGAGAAAGTACAAGACCCTTTATAACCAAGATTAAATATCGTAACTAAAAAGCACTTTGAGTGTGCTCTATCGAACCATCATACCTGAAGGTACACCATAAGGCCACAGCACTCAAATTAATTGCTAGGTAAGCACAACTGAAAATGTCAAATTAACCTCCAAGGCTCCAACTCGCACATTTGTAAAGAGTGTTTTACTCTGCTATTGCAGCACCACAAGCACGAGCAAACCATTTTCACTGAATAGATGGAAAATAGATTATTTGATTGCCTCCCATCTAAGAGGCAACAGCCATATGGGCAGCGGGCAATGCAATTTTTTTTCAAACAAAGATCAAACCTTCTTTGTATTATTTGATGCTATTTAACAAACCAATCCTTAAAATAACAAGAGCAACGCGGAGCGATGAAATGCACCCACGAATGCACTGCAAACGGTGTGCTTCTATAGTGTTTATTTGCATCATAAAAATGGCCACTAGATAGTGCAAAATATTTCGAATTCTTCAAAAAACTGGAAAATGTCACCATTTTTTAACAGAAAGCTATTTACCACATTTCATGAAAATCCATCAAGAAACTTAAGCACAACGGAAAAAATAAAATTGCCACTAGGGAACAAAGGTTAATCGGATCCATCTGAAAGTTGTCGTCTTCTGTTGTCAATGTCATATACTGTTAAATACACTTGCTAAATTTAATAAACATTCTGTAGAGGACTTAGGAGATACAGCCATGGGCGCAAAAACAAACAAAACTGCTACTAGGAGGCACTACAGTAGGCGAAGTCGTCGGAAAATCATCGTCAACTGTCCTCTTCATAGTGAGAACACACATGCCAATTTTCACAATCATCCTTAAAGTGGTTCATGTGATGGCGGGACAGACGCCAAAAAAGACTTGAAAACAGTACAAATGCCTGCTAGGTGGCACAAAATACCTTGAATCCATCGGAAAACAGGAGGATAGCGTCATCTCATTAAGAGATGCCTATGTGCCAATTTTATAGAAATCCACCGAGGATCTTTGAAGATACAGAGATAAACATAAAAAAATAAAATTGCCACTAGGGGACACACCTGTAGCCCGATCTTTCTGAAAGTCGTCGTCGTCCGTTGTCAACTTCATATAAACACATCTGCTACATTTAATAACGATCCTTTAGAGCGTTTAAGAGATACAGTCATGGGCGTAAAAACAAACAAAACTGCCACTAGAAGGCACCACAGCAGTTGAAGTAGTCAGAAAATCATTGTCAGCCAAGAATATACATGCCAATTCTCGCGATCATCCTTAGAGTGGTTTGGGTGACAGAGTGGCGGACGCCAAAGAAACGGACTCGAAAATATTAAAGTAAAAATGGCCACGAGATGGTGCAAAATGCCTTGAATACATCCGAAAACGGGAGGATAGCGTCATCTCATTAATAGATGCCTATGTGCTAAATTTCATGAAAATCGGTTGAGGACCTTTAAAGATACAGAGGTAAACGTAAAAAACTAAAATTGCCACTAGGGGGCAAAATGGTATTCGGGTCGGTACGAATTCCGAAACCCGTCGTCCTCTGTCGTCAACCCCATAGGAATACACGTGCCAAATTTCAATAAGATCTTTCAAGGGATTTAGGAGATACAGCCGTGGACGCTATAAGCCGCACGACCAGACAGGGATGACGGCAATATAAATATATGGGTTCATAAAACTGAGTCTTACTTAGCTAATTCAAACTATTTCATGAATTCAATCCTGTTTGGAAAATCCAGTGCATCTAAACAATCTTACGTTGTCTCTAAGAATCGATCCTGTTTCGCAGACGCACTGAACACTTGTAAATTGTGCGAGTTTTGAAAATTCAATCCTGTAGACAATTAACAAAGCTAAAATATGAAGATTCAATATTTTGTGGTTGGAGAATAAAACTTGATTGTCACATGACTAAAGTAATTGGTGGGGTGCATTTTTCAATTTTCTTCTATAGATTTGGGAGGCATTTTCACTACTGTGGTATGAATTTGGTGTGTCAGTTCAGATTCAGTGGATATCAAAGTATGATGGGAGATCACTATTGCTTGGTATAATTTTGGTCTCATAATACTCTCCACAGTTTAAATGTTGACTCATTTTGATGATGAACAATTTTGTGACCTGTTGGCAGCATTTCATCAACCATTCAAATAATCTACACAGGGCAACAAAGAAGTTTAAGTTAGGACATACAAGCAATAGCAAAGAGATGACCAAATTCAAAAGTTTACTTAGTAGACATAATAAAATGGAATGTTAGTGTTTGGGGACTGTTGGAAGTGTACAGATTTTCTCAATGTTTTATCTCATGATACAAGGTCTTCATTAATTGTTTTATGGCCAAAAATGCATTTTTGGGATTACAGTTAGATGACATTTTTGAAGTTATTAGCTTTGACCAGAGCCACAAAACGATAAAATATGTTTTTTCTGATTTCATTACCGTACTAACCGCCAATTGTCACCACTGTCTGCCAGACACTCGCCAAAATCAAGGCTGGTGACTTGACCACTTAACTGTGTTCAAAATAGTCATGTGAGAACTAGCTCAGCTAGCAGAGCACATAGGTGTCGCTAATGTTCCTGGTTCAAATCCAGGCTGGGCTGTTTTCAGAAAATCATTTTCCCGCCAATAACATCACTTTACAGAATCAGTAGAAGATTGAACTACACCAAGAATTTGCACATAAGCGCAGTTACACTAGTGCACATCAGGACTTGGAATGACCAATGACAAAAAAGAGGAAAATTTTCCAGGTGATGTATCGTACCACAAATAACTAGGCTTCTGTGATAGAAATATTTTTTATGTTGTAAAATTGAACTGAAACAAACGTTTTTGCATGAATAAAGTCAACATAATGATAAAAACAGACAAGAAAGAGGAAACTGGAAATCAAACCAAAAAAGAGGAAATCCCCTTAAAAGAGGAAAATTCCAAGCCTTGGCACATGCTGGAATACTCACCACGGTGACGGCATCATTGAGAAGAGATTCCCCAAATATGATGATATGTAAGACTTCATTGACGTGAATCTCTTCGAAAACCGCGAGCACTGCAACAGGATCCACGGCCGATATCAGGCTGCTGAAGACTGAACAGTGTACAAAACTAACAGTACCGTTCTCGTTGAACCAATCACCAGACAAGGATAATCCGTACAGCGAGGCACTAATAGTAAGGGTGTTGAAAATTGTGCCGGCAACAGCAAAAAGAAGGATGGTGCCAATGTTGTCAAAGAACGCCCGGTTGGGCATGAAGTAACCTGCCTCGAGGACAATAGGGGGCAGGAGGTAGTAGAAGAAGGTGTCGGCACTCAGTGTGTAGTCTTCTGCAGTCGTGCCAGTGGCGAACAGGATTCCTCCAACAAGCACACCGAGGATAATAAGCATACAGCTCTCGGGGAAGATGGATGACAGTTTATTGTAAAGATGAAAACCTGAAAATAGATGAATAGCAGTGAGTCCGTGGAGTGTTTCCAACACTTTCTTTGAGATTGCAATCTCCACTGGTTGAAAAAGAATGTAACGATTACTAGACTGAGTACTTAAAAAGTACACGTAGTATTTAAAACCATGCAGATATGCCTTGAAATACACTCGTCATTCAGACAAGCAAACGATTTAACACCTGGCTGCTCTCAAGATCTCAGGGAAAGAAGGTGCTTTTGCAGAGACAACTGATGTGAAATGCTGCCCACGGTCTGGAGAACAATAACCCACCAAGACAGGAAACCAAAGTACCTAGCATTTTACCACTACAACCCATCCCTAAGCAACTGTTAGTGTAAATGCCCAGGACCAGTCCATAAGGTCAGAAGACCATCTCCCTGTCAGCAGTTATGAATCTCAGTCTTGCAGCAAAAAGGAATCATTTTATATTTCATACCATGAATTGTGAATAATTCATATTAGAGGCAATGTTTTCATATTAACAAATAATTAAAATCTCTATAACCGACCCTCACCAAACTTCAAAAGTTTGGAACAAATTTGAAAAGTCCTGATAAATGATGCTACATCAGTAAGCAAGAGACTTGACGCAAATTAATGAACAGCTCTGAGAAAAGACCAACCACTTCAAAGTGCAAAGATCCACTAATACCCCGTTCACAAATTGGCTGAAATGCTACCGCTGTCACTAGCACTATTGTTAGTAGCAAAATTGCCAGACAATTTATTGTGAATGGTAACAAGTGTCACTTTTGCAAGCATTTTGCTTGCAGTTTGAGTTACCCAAAACTGCTGGCATTTTGCTAGCACTTTTGTAGCCACACGTGCTTAATCAAAGTACACAAAACAAATAGGGGTGAGAGGCCTTTTTATAATCGCATTAATGAAGAGAGTGAATGTGTTTTTACACCAGTTTTCACTTTGACTGGATAAAATGTGAGAAACAAACTAACTGAAAATGACCCTTTTGCAGCCACCTGGTTTACCTGGTCTATCTAGCAAAATGCTAGCTTTTGCTAGTGTTTTTGAGTGTTTTTGGAAGTGTTTTTGCCAGTGAAACTGCAAACGTTTTCACCACTCATGTGAAACTTAAGTATTTGAGACACAGTAAGGAAGTGTAGACGCTAAAAATAGTTAATCTCTCAGGGGAAGTACTCAACGTACTACAATACAACTGTCACCAAAACAGAGTTTTTAAGTATATCACAATTTTCGAAGGGTTCATAATTCACTATTTTAACACAGCAATGCGAAATATTATCAGAAATGTTCTGCTTCCTGTCAGACAGGGAAAAAATTCACATTCGTGTTCTTTTTAATTAAATCAGTTTTTGGCCACAGTTAAGATTAAAAACCGGATGATTGCCGCACAAATAAAAAAGTTCATGTTCAATTCAACGTTGAATTGAACATGAACTTTTTTATTTGTGCGGCGATCGTCCGGTGTTCTTTTTAGGCACAGTAGTGACCGAGTTTAAGGGTCATGTGAACTTTACACAACTGTTTCTAGGCAACTCAATAATTGGTCTTAACAGCTTCAATAACTATTATAACTGACTGCAATGATGACTTCATTATGTTGCTGATGGAAAATTGAATAGAGGAGGGAAACAAGTCTGGCTATTGCAATATCTGTGCAGTCCTACGCTACAAACATGGCAATAGTTGAAAACAAGAGAAACGATTCTTCATGGTGAAATACCCAGCATTTTCTGATAAAAATACTCATTAAAAAGCCCATGGTTCTCCAAATAGCAGTCAGCAGTGGCAACCTGTATGCTTCCAAAAATAGATATTTTTTCTGTGAATTTGTTAATGATACAAGTAGGTTTTTGTGGAATTTTGACATTGAAATGTCATAATTGATCACACCTTCTAAGCTGAAGACCGAATACCAATGTCTTTGCCTTTCTGAAAGGGCCAAAACCTAGACATTGATATGGATTCATTTTTGAGCAAAGCGTAGAAGCATAAATATTTTCGTCAAACCAAGTATCAGTATTGGTGCCTTGTTAAAAAGCAAACTGTAGCAATCCTCAAATTGCGACAATTTGTGGTTTGTATGGTTTCACAAAACTGTCCTCAATTATTTGTGCACAAAGCATAAATTGTCATAAAACGCAATTGGGTATTGGGTACGGCAAGTTTTCAGAGTATTGGGGGATGGATGGTGGTGCACCCCCCCCCCTCCATCAATGTAGTTAATGACTGAGGAAGAGGCGAAACTCAAGGAGAACATAGGGACAAGATTATATCCCCTGCACGCCACAACATTGAAGAGAATGGCATTGTGGGGAATAACTGTGACGAACGAAAGACGAGTGTGAAGGCTGATTGGATGTGATTGACTTCCAAATAAATAAAGACATGGCAACAATGTAAAAACAAATGTCCATTGATAATGAATATTAACATGTAGAATGCAAATGATTGTCGTATTGTCGTCTGCCAGTCACGTGGTATGACACGTACTGCATTTACTCACATAGCTTAGAACTGTTATTTTTAACATCGTTGCAGGTTGTTTCAGAAATTCGACAACTTGTACTCTTAAGATGAGCAAATTGAAGGTTACAACAGTTAGTGTTACTTCACAAATCACTAAATATCACAGTTTGGCCATCCCAGATGTTGACTAACTACGGCAATTTGAGAGTAACAGCAGTTTCTGCACTTGCGACAACTTGTGGTCTAATAACGGCATCTTAAGGCCCTTTCATATTGACTTAACTCCGGTCTGAGCAGAGCGTCGATGAAAACAGGGCAGTTAACTGGACCATTCATACTAGCTTCGGTAGTTAATGAACATCGAATTTTTAAAAACGGTTGGTGACGCTGTCATCATCGAAGTTATCGCAAGGTAGCGCTGCATGCTAAAATTTTTTTAATGTGACAATTTGGGAACATTTACACGTGCTAAATGACATTAAACTTACCTTTAAATTGATTGGTTATTATTAGAGCAAAATATAAGTAGCTATTAGTGATGGCACTACCCTGCAACTGTTGACGATAACAGTGGCATCTGGCGATAATTTCGAATGGACCGAAGTTAACCGTTCATACTGCACCGCAGCATCGACGCTGCGCTATTAAATCCTCCTGTTAACTGCGATGTTAACTGGAGATGTTAACTGCGATCCATGACCGAAGTTAAGCTTTCATACTGACCGCAACTCCCTAAACCATCGACGTTAGTATGAAAGGCCCTTTACAGATGCGAGTCCACTATTGAATACCAAAGCGACACACCAGTGCTCATTAAATCTGGAATCCGTAACACCCTCATCAGACTTAACCACACTTATGTAAACTCAAAATATTCTGAGCTTTTGAAATTGCAATTTGCAGGCATAAAACCTGGATACTTTACCTTTAAAAGTTTCCCCGTGTTTCTTTCATAGCAGAAAAATGCTCAAGAATCATTCAACATAAATTTTAACTCTCCAAAATAACCGTACATCTGACCAATTAGCTCACTGATCTGACATCGAATAGGAGAAGATGTAAACAATAAGCTATTCTACAAATGGCACTTCATATTATATCAATCATATCTATATACAATTAATAACTTGAGTTTATGAGTCATCAGATAACTATATCTCCCTTCAAGGCTACAAACTAACTGTAATCCAATCAAGGAAATCAATGCATTCTTGAACAGGTAGGTTAAGCTGCTGTTCCAACATGACAATATTCTTTTAAAACGAACAAAACACAAGAGGACATGGAGGATGTTTGTGAGGTATCCCCTCCCATACAGGAAAATTCAGAACAAAACCACAGGTGGCCTTACCTGAGAGGCAAAAATGAGCTCCTTAGAAAATTCCAGAATACCTAGGACTTTGAGCTCCTTTTATTGACGATTGTTTTATACATAGATACCCCAGTTCCAAGTAGACCTAATTTACGGCAAAAATTCTCCAATCTGCGATAGCAAAACTTAATTATATTGCTTAAGGTTGGAGCTGGACCCAAATTCTAGAAATAAGCAACATTAGCTGTCCCAAAGAATTATCGGAAGACAGCAAAATAAAAGTCACTCAGTAGCTTGATAACTCATTATCCGAAATTTGCGAAACATGGTGAACGCCAAAACTGCCCTTATCCCAAATTCCAGAAAATTCAAATTTTGCCAGTTTCTATGTCTCAAATTCTAGAGACTGTCCCAAATTGGAGAAATTTTACCGAAAACTTTGTTAAAATTAACTCCAATCAAACTACATGTGTTTGTGATACTCACATATCACTATCGCTGAGTCAATTTTTTAAAGAGTTGCAAAATCAATTGAAAATCAAATCGAAGAAAGTCGATGGTTAGACATTCAGTTGAAGGTAAACTTTCACCTTCTGTCCGAGAAGAAAACTTTTAATTTAGACCACGTCTTTTCAAAAATTGGTCGCAACTTATTCCTTACTCAAGATGAGAAGTGATTTTTGGGATTGCAAAGAGATGACATTGAGACCATGCTGAACCCACAAAAATGACAAGTCTATAACATGTAGAACCTGATGTCAAACACCAACAAATGGTCAGATCTTTTGAAACCCTGATATCATTTTCAATTTGACAATGGGACAATTTGATATCAGCTTATATCTTAAAATGTTCCAAATCTTAAAGATGCATAATCTCATTAAATTGTAAATATGCAAATGAAGTACTAATTTACAAATAACCCCAGGTCCTCCAGTGTGCCAAAAACCATCCGAAAACCAGTTACCATTACAATCTCGTGAAAGTCTCGTTTTGTGAGACCATTTTTATGTAAAGGAGTATGGTAATATTTCATTGCTACTCTCATGAAACAATGCACAGTTTCACTATCAAACATCGACTGCCGAATATTTGGAATTACTAGGATTTTTTTATATGTTCACACTTGTTTTTAAGAGTATTAGTTGTAGTGCTTTCTTTAAAACCACAAATTTATTTACAAATTGTTTCTTGATTTAACTTGTACACGTAGTTCTCCAGGAAGTCACTAGGTGGTTTTAGAGATCTTGTTGTTAAGTGAAGTGATAACAGGGGACATCAGTAGACAGAGGAGCAGCTTTAGGATCTTGGAAGCTCTAAAAATTAAAACAGAGCATCCCTTAATAAATTCCCAAGACACTGGTCAGACTGGAATCCCTCAATTAATTTAGTGTCACCTGCTGTTCAGTAGATGTCTCTGTAGTCTTCTTTACTGGGTTTCACACTTGCTGTGAATGTATTGCTTGGCAAGTTGGCATCCCACTCAGTGTTACTTTTGTGTTGTTTTCCCACCTATGTCATCCTGGTGGACTTTGCTGCCTTTTCTAGCATTATAGTCACTCCTTAGATGACTAAGGAAGGTAGCAGTATACAGAGATGCGTGTGATCATTTTAAAAATTTGTCTCCTTTTGGTGTTGCATGTCTCATGTTCGAATTAGACACTGTGGGACTAGACGTGTTGCGAGGCAATACAAGAAGTTACTGCTGAAACTTAAAAGTACGGAAAATAATTTGGTTTTCAATGAGAGTAATACCATCAGTATTGAAATCATGTCCAGTGGAGCACAGGTGGCTAAAAATACCTGAATCAGAAGCATCCCCGAAACTAGGATGACGATGTTGTGACCTATACGCATTTTAATGGACTGTTTCATTTCACATATGTAACTGTCTGAGCACTGGGTATCCTTACACTGGACACCATAGACAACACATGATTTATTACACTTGGGGGTCTTGTCCTTGACATTAACCAGTTGGCTATGGAGAGAATTAAACTTAAACGGTTTCTGGATGATAGCAATGTCTAACTGTTTAAATGTCCTCTTGAGGCGGTCAGAAAGACCCTGGACGTAGGGAATCACCACACGAGTAGAAGAATTAAACTCACAGTAGTGGTTGTCTGAGTGTTTACTTTTCTCCTCTCTGATCTTTCTGCTTTGGTGAATGAACAACGTGGATAATTGCATTTGGCAAGAGCATCTTTAGAGTAATTCAGCTCCTTAGAAATGGCCGAAGGATCACAAACGATATCAGCCCCGCGGCCCAAAGAGCGAATCACACCCAGCCCGCGTACAAGAGTACGGTTCGAGTCAAATTGCAAACAGTGATCAGCGTGAGCACCCCTGCGGACATTTAAACAGTTTGACATTTCTATCATCCACAAACCATTTAATTCTCTCCACAGCCAACTGGTTATATTACCGGTAATGTCAAGGACAAAGACCTCCAAGGGTAATAAATCATGTGTTGTCTATGGTGTTCAGTGTAATGGTCCCCAATGCTTAGACAGTAACATAAGTGAAACAAAACAGTCCATAAAAATGTGTATGTCACAACATCATTGTCCTGGTTACAGGGACACTTATGAGGGGGCTATTTTTAGCTACCTGTGTGCCACTGGACATGATTTCAATATTGATGATGTCATTATCCTAGACTGTGTGGAAGCCTTCAGAAGGGGTGTAAAGGAAGCTCTCCATGAGCGCACTGAATAATTCTTTAAATAAAAGAGGCGGTTTAAGATTCAATTTGTCACACGTATGGGATGGTGTTCTGACGTCAATGCCGCACCGTCTAGTCAAAACGCCACCAATTGGCCAGAATAACGATAACGTCACAAGCCAAGCTGAAAAAAGTCCGTGAGATGCGGACGTAACGTTTTTATTCTAGTATTAGACTCAAACTTTATCTGTGCAGTACTAGGTTACTAACCTCGGGTCAATCAATACAAGAAACACCTTAATACTGTTATATGACACGATGCAGCCATGACATGGTCATGAAAGATTCACCTGTGGACAAAAAGAGGTGCGGAGCTGTTATTGTTTTGACTACTTGTGATTAGATGCGAAAATTAAATAGTGACATCAGACAGAAGTCTGTCAACTTGTAATTGGTTATCTAAGTTCATTAGTGACGTCTAAGGTCTTCTGACTTGTGACTGGTCATTAGTGAGTCAGTCAGCGACGGTAGACAGAACTCTTCCGATTGGTTACTGTGCAGAGGCCAGGCAAGCTCTTTCCGATTCAAAATTGGTCCGGTAAACTAATTAGCGGTGTCAAACAGCTCTTCTGCCTTAATTACAAACGAGTTGTTCCCACTCGCAATTAGTCACGTAACAAGTTAGGGACGTCAGACTGGTAAATGATTACGTTCATTAGTTCATACGTCACACAAAACGGTAAACATCTTTCATGAAAAATAGAAAACACCATCTCATTTTTCTATGAAAAGTGTGTATCACCTAATTAAGGTTATGTAAAACCTTAACGAGGAAAGTCGACTCAAAGTCTATTGCCAGAAAAACTAGTGAGTGTCAACCAGCAAAATTATATATTTTTTGAAAGACAAAGGATTATAAAAATATGTTCGATACTAACACATTCATAGCACAAAAACCTCGCAGTCGATTTTAATGAAACCTTCTTTAAAAACAGGGACCATGCATATCCTTAATATTTTTCTATGTTCAAGCTCTGTAACCATAGAGCTCTACCAATAGACAATATTTCAAAAAATTGAGGACATTCACAATGTTAGAAGACCTTGAAAAATGAAATTTTGGTGGCATTTGCCAAACTAACATTTGAACACATGCTATTTTCGTACAAATGTAACAAAACTGTGAAATTTTCTGGGTTTTGAGAAGTGATGGTGGACAATGCTCCCTCAGACCCAACATGACAGCTCCTAAACAACACATTTGCTAAACAATAGATTTGCCAACTGACATCACAAACAGACAACTTTGATAGTGGATACGTGTTAGTAGTGACTAGTGGAAACTGCAATCTGGATTAAATTCCACTTTCAAGTTTTAAACCCAGTGTAATAGCCGAAGAGAGGCAAGCATTCATCAAAACCATTCTGTCTTCAGCTTAGTCACAAACTGGCTAAGACACTACCACTATTTCTTGTAGCAAAAACTGTCACTCTCTGGACAGTTACAAGAGTCACTTTTGCAGGCTCTTTGCCAGTGGTTTGAGTTATGTACCCCAAAACTGTTGGTGTCTTCACTAATACTTTTGTAGCCTGACTCCGCTTACCTTTAATTATTGTTGCATTAACCAATTTATGACACAAAGTGAAGTGTTTTGACATTAATTTTCATTTAAAAGCCACTCGATTTGGGTGGTTAGGAAACGGAACTAACTGTTGACGAAAATGACCTACCGGTATTCTAGGACAGCTAAATGTCTGCCTGGCTAAAACGCAAGTGTTTTTGCTAGCATTTTAGTCGGTCACCTGCAAGTGTTTTCGCCACTCGTGAGCCTAGTACGTGTCTGATGTTGGCAGCTTGTCCGATTATCAGTGCTATGAGGTGATGATAAAAGTGGACAGTTCATTTGGGATGTGGTTTGATCCAACTACATGTGTTATGAACTTGCACTTTTGTAAGGCTTTTGTAAGCTTGGGCCTCTATGCCCCTAAATTTAGACAACAATGACGCAGAAAAGAAATTTAAGTGAAGGAAGCACGTTCCTCTGCGACTACACTACTGAATGGGCGTTTAGTGAATGGTCGGTTTTCTCACGCATATGCCATTTTTTAAACAAGAGTGTAATTATACGAGCAAAAAAATTATCTCCTCCTTCAATCCAAAGAGCCTATTTCCAAACATGGCTATGACTTGCTCTAAAAACTGAGTGTTCGTTTATTCATTTTGGGAGCTAAAATTCTCCCGAGACAGCCATTCACAAAAACAATGACTGTACAAACTGGGTGTTAGCACAAAACTGGGTAGGCATTAAACTGAATATGGCAGTTAACCCTGACAAGAAGGGTACTTGTTTTGTTCAAGTGACCAAGATCCCATGCTTTCAGACACAAAATGATATTTTCTTGAGTGGATCTAATATGGTAAGAATGCTTGGGAACCTGAGGATTTTCAGAGCATAGTTAGGTGGGACAAACAGATTGTAATTCAGGGAGGTACAAACTGGTGACTGGTAAACCTCTAACACTCGCAATGGGTTAACCACACCATCATGTATTTTTACAAACGATCCCACGACATTTTTGGGTTTTATAGCTGGACATCTGCTCTTTACAAATAATTCCAGACATAACATTTTTTCAATTCAGGTGTCCGTTTTTTTTTCATTTTCGAATGTTGGCGACGATTGGGTCGTCCATGAAGGCCTTGTTTTGGTGAGGCCACTTCCCGTTCCGCGACCTGGGAATTATGACAGGAAATTACTTCCTGAATGACCCATAAATTCATCATTTGGATTTTTAAAAACTATTTTTCTTACGCGGTGTTGTATTGCTGCCGAGACGCTGAAGAGAAATGACACTTATCTCGGCTCATCGTGCGCCACTGACAGACGTATCAGAAAAATCAGGCAGTACGAGTGAAAATATGGACGAATGTGCACGAAATGTGAATAAGACACTTCAAAACAAATCGCCAAATTCCTACAAAGAGGATTAACACCCGATTGACGGCATCTTGAGGAATGCATGGCGATTAATCCACTATCAAAAAAGCAATGTGTACAGTCAACCACAAGCAGTTTATACCTATTGTGGTGTAGCAAGAGGGCATTTTGTATTTAGTTATTATACTTTAATCAAAGTTATGATAATAGTAACTCTACTAAACTTTGCCATTTTTGACATCAAAGTGGCATCATGAATGTGCAATTTACTAAGTTAAAGTAGATTTTACAATGAGGAGTTGTCACTTGTTAATTACACTTCACAAACTTACACATATAGTGAGTGAAGAAAATCAGATAAAATCCCATCTGACAGTTTATGTAAACAATTGCAATAAAAACAACAACAGATACATGAGAGCACATCCATTCACAAGATCTATTTATTTTAGCAGCCACTGGAGAGGTCCCAGGAAACCATGAATGATTGAATATCACATCACACTATCCAATGAACCCAGTTCATGCCATGTACTGTACGCAAACCTTCAAGGTTAAGTACTGGCATAGACTGGATTCCACAATACCATTCCACACCAAAGTGCTCAGACAGAGATCGCCTACAACGCTTAAGTCCTTAAACCACGGACAACCAATATGGTAAAGCCAGTGTGGTAACTTAAAAACTGACACGCTACATTTTACCGTCTTATCAATTCCATGCAGGCGAATGGACAGGACATTGCTCTCACCAGATGACGAGCATTGCATGCTTGAATTCAGGAAACTGCCTGGGAATACTTGTCAAGGCAATGTGCCAATAGCTTTTGCTGTGCTGAAGATTTTTGTCTATTCAGCAAGATTTTTGTTAAGTATTTCTGTCACGTGACCTTGGGTAGCTAAATTGTAGCACAACAGCAGTGTTAATATGGTACAACTGTAGCTTACAAAGTATTTCCATCCATGGCGTTGACCTAAAACTTTAAGAGAGAATTATTGACCAGACAGACATGAAGGTTTAAACAAGGTCTCATGAGTTTTGAGCATGTCTGTGAACTCTGTAATAAAGTGAAAGATACCCTAGTGGATGATAATGCATTTTTATTCAGCAGACTAGTACCAGCTTTTGTTTTTGCCTAGTTAAAGCATATCACTTGTTACTGCTGAATCTTCACAAAATGGTAAAACATTCCAAGAAAAGTCATATTAGATAATATCTAATAGACCAAGATGCTTAAAGGTTACGCAGGGCACTTGAAAAATGGCCAAATTTTCACATTTCGGAACATCATATCTCAGAAATGACTCATCTTCAGATATCGTGCTTTATACACTGTTCTACAAAAAGCAGTTAGGAATTGTTTTTAAAATTTTCCACTTTTGCATGATATCAAAAAATAGGACTTGTGTAATTTTTATGACAAAACTCAAGTTGCAAGAAAATAAAAACAAAATGAAAATTTAGAAAACTAACTTTTGAGATTTCACCTTGAAGAATATTATCAAACAAAATTTAGTCAAATATTATTATTGATTGTGTTGCTTTGTAATGGATGAACCATTCTTTTTTGCTAAATTCTACTAAAAAACATGGACACGTGACCCAATTAGGAGCAGATTAGTATAGAGTCGGAAATCAACTTCAAGCTATACTTCAAGAAAATACTTTACAGAAGTAAAATCTATATTTTGGTATTTGGCTAAACACACTGACAAGTCGATTTAAAGGTCCTACACTACCTTAAAAGATTGAGCTTTTATAATCTGTTGTTCATCAGCCAGTTACTTTTCCTTTTGACATGAATGCCTTTATATTGTAGAGCACAAAATTACAAAACTTGATTCTACATTCAAGCTAAAATTCTTAAGATAAAATGCCAGGTGATGACCTCACTAGGTTTGCAGGTTAACACATACACAGACCTGGGTAGTGTTGTGTAGACACAACAATCTTGCTAGGGAATAAGCAAGTTAGTGTGACCATGTGCTTCCACTTGAAATACATTGGCGAAATCTCGAAAAGTCTTGCGCATTCTATGAGGGGGAACACTCCACATTTTTGACGCAGCTGGAAAATTCGGATATACTCGAATATACCGGGTAGGTAGGCACCACACAGTTTGTTCAAATATACAGGAGTGCCTGTAGTAAAAGTGTCAACAAAACCCCTAACTTGGTTGCAGACAGAAACCAGAAAGTGTGTCAGCTGGTAATGAGGAAGTACACTATTTCCAGGTAACCTGAAACACCTGAGGTGAACTCTATCACATTTAATTTCAGTCACACAAAGAGACATTTTACCTGATTAGGAACAAAGCTCTTAGTCAGACCTTGAGAGGACAACTTGTTCTAAGAATTTCTTTGTGTGGGTAATAAAACCCCAAGCACACAATGCAGTAAATTATGAAATTACATTTTTGTGGTTAAGTTAACTGCAGTTGATGAGGAGCAGCTGCTTCTTGTATTCATTTACATATAAGAAAGGTCATTAGAACTCTTAAAATCAAGGCTGTTCTTATGACCACGACCTTCCTACAAGAACAGACCACCATCAAGCGTATCAAGATTATTGTACAATCCTACCAATTTTGCTCACAATACTGTAGATGAGTGAAATTTTTTTTTTCATAAAAAAGAAGCACCAAACAAATGCATTATCATTTTATACCAAACATCACACAATGGTTACCTTTGGAAATTATTGTCGTCTGAACTTGATGCGATTTTACCCCACTTATAGGCCACAGTAAATTGTGAACAAGATTAGTCTATGCAGTATAAGATGGTCACTTACTTAGAGATGTGGTAAGTTGTTTGCAGACATTTTCCACCTGGTGCGCCAGGTCTTTGTCAATGAATGAGGGATTTTCCCGAGTTTCACTGGTTGAGAATGCTTGAATACATGGGAGGTAAGTGGAGGCCTTGGTCCCGATTCAAGAGGGACCAGGTCGAAACGTCTGCAAATAACCTACCACGTCTCTAAGTAAGTGACCATCTTATACTACAATGCCTCTTGAGACCAATGACGAACCTTTTCTCCAAGATTAGTCTATGCACAGATAATAATTGTTTTTCTTAATATCTTTGTGTTTACATGGTTCCATGTTTAGCATAAAATCATCTCGCCAAAGGTGACCTAGAAAAATTCACAGGTTGCCAAAGGGTGAATAAGCTCGGCAAAATAAGGAAACCCCGTATGCGCCGGTGTGATAGCCCTGGTCATATTTATAAGAAAGGGTTTGACGTGACACATACGTACCTATGAACAGGTTACACTAATGCAACTTGTCCACACACGCACGCACGCACACACACACTCACACACACAATCACACACACACACACACTCACACACACACAGTGTCACATCCAATAACTAGCGCAAGGCAGAAGTTGTTGCTTTGGGCACGACAACGAGCAGCTGGCACGAATATGGCACACAAAAGAAGACCCGTCTCGTCATCGACTGTATGTAACTGCAGTTGATAACGATTTCCGCCTTGCCCCAGGTTTGCGACCACACAGCGATTAGAAGTGGTGCAAGTTACCCAAGAACAAGTGAGCTACACTGCCTCGATATGGTGCAGTAAGTTGTCACAAGTGGGGCAAGTAATGCACTACTATAAATAGCATAAACAGCCCCAAAACCTAGCTACATTACTCGTTCCAGGAGAAACTTATTCAAGGGTAAGACTATGTGTGGACGGCACTATAGTTAGCAATATTCGGAAATGAATAGGCACTATAGTTAGCAATATTCTGAGGTGAAGAAATGAGGCATCTGAATTGGAAAAGCTGGACATCTGAAACTAACATTAAATAGAAGATAAGTAGTCCTGCACTTTTCTTTTCCTTTCTCTCCCTTCGTGTGTCCCTAAGGATGGGCATGAGCTATCTTACTACATCTCTTATGGCGCTTTTTATTGCCCATCTTACCAGAGATTACCTATTATACGTTATTTACCTATATTCATTAAATTGTAATTGTATTAGTATAATAAATGACCTTATATCGCCTACCTCGGACTCCTTTTCATCTCTGGTAACGAGCTTGCGATGCACGTATCATTTATCTTTATTCGGGACATATGACGATCATAAATAGAAGAATTGTAAAGGAAAGGTATTTTACCTGGGAAGTCACCAGAAATTTCAAAACGAATTACAGACGAATTCTTGTTTGTCTGACTTTTGACTTTGTAACGACTTGCCAGTGCCAAAATCCGGCAACTTCGTGGCAACTCGGGATTTTTACCAGGTCGCGAAACAAAATCTGAGGTCACATTGGCAGGCTGTTGGTTGCCAAATTGAGTACTGGTTTATCTATATGGTACGAAAATATCTTCCTGAGCTTCAGTCCGTACGTAACGTATTTTCAAGTGAGGTCAGTCCTTTGGTTTACTGGCAGGTCAATGTTAAAAATGCAGTGCTTGACGTTCAACAGGTAACGAACCCCACGTAAAAGCACTGAACAGAAAGGCCCATTAAAATTGATAGCAACAGCAATCAAAAACCCACAAAAAATGAAGATATGAACCAAAAGTTAGTTATAGCAACTGCAAAGGAAAGTTCACAAAAGGTATATAATGCACAAGAGACAAAAGAAACACAGGTTATAAAAATCTCATCTCTGAAACTATTCCTAAATAAAGCATTATCAATCTCCAATACCATGGGACACCCCCACTGCCAATTGAGTTTAACAAGGATTAAGTAGGATTTGCTTCACAGGAAGAACAAGTGATTAGTGAACCGCAAACTTTTAATTAATCAATGTTGCAGGGTTCATTCAGCCACATCTATTAATAGAAGAACTACAAACACACTATGAATGAATGTCTTGTCACTGGTCTACAGATCACTCTGCACATATTGCTGGCACTTTTCAGTCCAAAGACATGACACCTCTTATTCATGGTTCATCCCACAGGCAGCATCAGAGAGCCATAGACTATTGTTAGACTGTACTCAGCTTATCTGGGCAGGGAAATTGGTTTGCGCTAAAATGAATATCACAGCAAACTTCCCAATCGCGCACAAAAATGACCAAAATCAAAAAGGTCACAAATGTGAGGTACGGTTCAGCATCACTTTTCTCCATCAGTTAAAAAAATTACAAAAAGGATCTCCGATTTCAAAACTGAAAGTTGTGCCGTTAAACAGGTCAGCAGGATACGGAACTCTTTACAGGTGACCGCACGCGCACATCAACCATGTGCACGAATCTTGTCCTTGTCTTAGTAAAGTGTAGCGCTTTCGTCAGTTTTTTATATATACCAGGGTGGCGTTATAGATAGACTCGTATAGATCATTGTTGTGAATGACCACAATTTCTCAAAACATTGTATGGTGGTAGCTATGGTATAGAAGTATTTATGACAATCCTCCTTGTTTGGTGCCACTTTGTTTATGAAAAAAATAAAATGTTGTGTCCTTGCATATACTACTGGTATTTTCCGTAGATAAGCCCATGGACGTGTATTTGGATTTGGAAAATGAATATTCAGACATTTTCCGAAATGGGGTCGTGTAAATGGAAAGTCATAGTTTTCCTGACTTTGACATTTTTTACTTAAAAGTGTGTTTTTAAATTTTATGATAGTAAATGCATAGTTTGCCAGCACTTTGCTCGTTTATGCAAATGATAAATGCTCCACAAAACTGAATTTGCCCCATTATCTGGACACTTGACACCAGAAGTTGTAAGACCAATTAAACGCCCATGGGCATTTCATGGGGTGGGCTTATCTACAGAAAGCCCTTGGTATAAGTGAGATTTTATGATAGTGTTCATATGCAAGAGATGAATTGCTGGCACGCACGCACGCACACACACACACCCACACAAGAATTTACCAACAGCCCCACTCACCTACTCCCCCTGTTGAGGGCTTTGGATTTGCATACGTATTTGGCTAAATGCCTGCGTCCAGATTTTCACTATACCTTAGTTCAGTTCAGCTTGAATTAACTCTCCCATGTCAATTTCCTCAATAAATCTCATGAGAATAGACATGAACAAGTATTATATATATGAACCAATTTTATATATACGAACAAGTATTACATACATGAAACCTTCGTAAGTTGTCTAACAAGGTATGAGATGCCGTCAGAAAATGGGACGATTTTTGCTCTGCTCCTCTATGATCTTGATGACATCATCAGAGCGCCTTTCCCATACTATGGATACAGAGGGTGCTCATGCACATTCAAAATTTAGTTCTAGCTTTTCGTGCAAGACACTTACACCATAAATAAAATGCAGCTGCCAACTCTTTAAGTGGTATATCAATGAAGAATTTTGTAACACAAACATGAATATTGCCCAACAGTAAACAAACCCCTATTATACAACCATGTACATTCTGGTCAAACAGGAAATTTCCTCATTACATAATGATCCTTACACAGGCAACAGTACTGAGTTCAATCCTTCACCTATTGCAGTGTTCATTAACCTACCTGCCACTATCACCACAGGATTTGAACCCACAAACAGGAATAGGAATGCACTGTCACATCAAATTTTCAAAAATTTTTGCAAGTCTTGGATTTTTTTCAATTCAGTTAAAACCATGAGGGCAATTTAGGACCTGAACTATGTGTTTGGATCAATCGGTGTACGTGCTCAGACAACAGATGCACCCTTTGTTTGCTCCAGAGTAATTGGGAAGGATTAAGATTGACCAAGTTCATACAGCATAATTATTGTTATTAGTTTTTAATTTTGGTATTTAATTTTATTTGGCTGTGTCCAAAACGTCAAAATAACGTGACAATGAACAAGCGAAATAGCACGCAATATGTCAAACAATTGAAATTTGATTTTGTCAGATTTCTAAACAAAATGCGTCGGCATTGTTTTCTTCCAACATTCAGCCTAAACACAAATCATGAAATGGGATGATTAAATCTAACAAATTGGCCTCTATTTTTCCTAGACACCATAGCAAATAAATTTCTAATTATTGTAGATTATGTGTTCACAACCAGAGTTAGATATCTCGGTCTTCTTTCGATCTGAATTTAAGTTCGATCATGAAACTGAAAAATTAATGCGGATGGCTTCTGGAATAAGCTGAATCACCCCATCATCCTGGTAGGGATATTCAAATTGGGAACGGATAAGAAGCCATTGTAGTCTATGGCCAAACTCTGAGATCTACAGATGGTAAAACATTTTATTACCACACTTAGTTTGTTCTCAGTTAACAGATGAGTGCAAAATGTGGACCATACTACTGATAAAATCCAGAGATGAGTGTATATAATCTTATCTATATATATCTTATGTATAATCTCAAATAAAACCTACAACCAGTAATGATTTCACTTGAGGAGTTTGTTTAAAGAGGTCAAAGTTTAAGTACGACATGCTTCAAGTGACCTATAGTGCTCCCAGGAGTCAAAGCAGACATGTTTCTGATATTACAATCAAACATTAAAGAAATTTTATGAGAATCAAAAAAATTTTCATAAAGACAATACTCTTCATTAGCAGCAATCAATATTAACTACTTAAAAAAACTGCTCACTATTGCAAATGAAAATTAGGTCACACAAGGAATGTGGTGGGACAGCTGATTTATTGTGTTGGCCTTATTGTGTGGCCTTGTAAGTGGTGATGAATGGCTGGCTGAGATTTTAGCTTAGAGCACACAGACACTCACAAGCAACAAGTTCACATCCTAGTGGATCAACACTATAAATTCACAGCATGCTTGAAGGATATTAATTTTAAAATCTGGTTTAAACACACTATCATCCTTTTCTGTTTCCATACTGTAAAAATGTCAAACTCTTGTATACAAATCACTTATTGCTCTCTTGCCTTTGTTCACCCAGTTGTTTCTTACAAACATCTTACAAACACGGGTTAACATAAAGGATATGAAATCCCCTTTGCTTTACCAGAAAATTTCACCAATTTAGGACACAACACGGCAGACAAGTGAGACTTAATTTTTTTCATAGAAAACAGTGAACACCAAATAAATGCTTTATCATTTGTTCTTTTCCATATCTATCACCAGGCATTGTTTTCAAGAATTATGTGAATTCACAGCAGAGTGACTATGGGACTTCAAAAAATGAAAAAAAAATTCTGATATACATTGGCGGTTGTATACAAAGCCTATGCCCGAAACGCACACCATGGCACTTCACGAAAAGCAAATCAGTGACAGGGCTGCTACCTTAAGTATATGTTTTGCTGATCTCAAAAACCTGCAATATCTTGTGTAAGGGTGCTTGACCTCAAATATGATATTTCAACTCCCTCATAGCAGCAATGTCAATGTAACAAAAATTTTACCACCTGTGGGGATTTCAAAATCCCAATTGACATTACCCACCCAGTGACCCAGAGTTCTGCACAGAATACTGCATGAATTCTTTTAAGAAGCTTTAAAAAGCCCCATATAAACTCGACCACCTTTGAAAGTCGCCAAAAAGTAGGGAGATCAGTTTATAGTTTTAAAGACAGTAAGTTAGGGGTGAAATTGATGGGCAAAATCATCAATTAAAACTTTTGTAAAAATCAATCGCAAGTTTTCCCTAAAGTGACGAAGCTGCATCGGGCTCCTTTTGCTAAAATTACAACATTAGTTTTCTAATAAATTTTCTTCGAGTAATGTATGAAATCTGGAACTTCCAACTGAATTTCTATAGCTAAATACCAATAGAGTTTGAAAAGCAGTAATAGTAGAAAATTTTACATCACAGCATTACTCCAGTCTGCAGGAATTAACCGATCCTTTTTTCTCAGAACCAGATCTAACATGTTGACATAGCCTAGAAATACATATGTATACAATACCTGCTGCCTTGAGCAAAAATGGGCTTGAATTATACATTCCCATTGTAATTTACAGTGACGTCAACCAGGTTATTTTAGTTTTGGGAAGTACAAATATTTAAGAAACACAATACCACACAGATGGGCATTTGGAGAAGAATTTGAGCAACACAATGTCACTTATGCAGTCCAGACTCGAAAATGTTTGCTACACAGATGAACATCAAAAATAGAATTTCTTCAGAAGCCAGATTGGCAGTGTTTCGTAAACGCTGAAATTTCAGGATAAACTGTGATTTATCAAAGCAATAAAATATCAGTAATAACGATTCAGTTCATTATTTGCATAGCATTTGTCTAGGTTTTTAACAGCGGCAACCCCAGCCTCTACTGATAACGTCAAGAAGCAGTGTAAATGTCTAGATCAACTGAAAGAATGGAAGTTTTCCACCAGCAAAAATATTGATATAGGTAATACCAACGCAGTAAAACTTTCAAAGTCTCACAAACTCTAACAAAAACCTTGAGGTCTTTGAATTGTTGAAAATGTATTTACAGTGAGTGCGACCATAGACACTTGTCTTGATACAGCTGTACAGAATGATGACGGTGCATGCTATACAGTCACAGAGCTGACTCACAACTTAGAGTACATGGTAAGTGCAAATGGCTCATTAACTAAAGCCAGGGGCCTCGATGTTTCAATTTTGGAGCAAAATACCTGGCCCCATTACCCTATGAAAAATATTTTTAAAATCATGTGCATGAAAATCCCCTCATCAAGCGGGAAAATTACCCTCCATGATTAAAATTCACTCAAGATTAGAACAACTACCGGTACTTCAAGAGGTACAGGAACCTTTCTCCTTATTCATCAGGCTAGGTGTATGAACAATATTGTCAAAATACTTAGTATACTGCTTTGCACAATGGCTACTTTCCCCTCAAGTGGTCAAGGTCCCTGGAAGGAAATGAAGTTTTCCACTAACAAAAACTATTGATAGAACCAATACCAATGTAGTAAAAGTCTCTGATATGCAGACAAAAACACTGAGCTCCTTGAACAGTTAAAATGTACACAGTGAGACCATAGATTAAGCATAGATACTATCGACGATACGTATGTCTCATGCCCTCATGGCACTGTGTCAGTGAGTGTGTATCACAGCACTGTTACAGAGGTGACTCGAGTGCACATGGTTAACAAAACAACTTACCAATTTTTACCAAGCTAGCTAGAAGAATCCACACACCAATTAGGTACGGAGCTGAAACATGATGGAAGTCAGCTGAAAAAACGTGGAAGCGAACTTCGTGCTTTCCAGAGTCATTGCCAGTACCATTTCCAGACGTTGTGTATTCCATTTCCAAGGGCAAAGACCTCTCAGTCACTGCTGCCTCTGTTTGAACAATACTCGGTCGAATAAAACATAGGTAAACTAAAAACCAAACGTGTTTAAAGGCAGAAACCATTTCAGAGCTACTGAAAACCAAATACGTATACTATTCAGTCAAGACTGATTGAATATAGTCGTCATCCTCACAGAGTTCACAATCAGCTGGTTCGCCGATCGACTCCATCTTTGTCTGCTTCGTTCAGCTGAGCTGCGTGCGCAAGACCCGGCAATATTCTGATTGTCAAAGTGAAAATCAATACCTCAGCACTGCAATCGATAGCAATCAACAAAATATATATGAAAAGAATAGAGTTGGCTCAAATTTGCGAAATTATATGCTTTTGCAAAACATTTCTGTCTCCATTTTTCTCCCACAACTGAAAAATTGAGCGCCACCTAAAGTATGTCATGCACAACGGACCCTGCACAGCCCGAGGCTTTCCATTCAGTCATTCTTACCACATGCAAAAAGACCCAGGAATTAGGCCCAGTCCGTTGTTGATAAAAATCGTTGTCTGTTAAGACTGTAACCATAAAGCACCTCAAGCTATGAACAATCTGCTGCTTCGGTGTATAGTAGAGAAACTGATACATATTGAAGTTGAGCAGCTGATGTTTTCCACGTTTTTTAAATCTTTATTTTTCATTGGTATAAAGAATATAAACGCAGACATGAAAGACAAAAATAACCATTCTCAGTCTCACCACACACGCACGCACGCACGCACACACACACACGCCCCCCTCAACATACCCACTCATTTTAGCTAGGATGTTGTCAGGAAAAGTTTCTCCATATGCCTGGTAATCATTTGAATTGCCATTATTTAATAAAATAGGTTTTTACGTTTTTTATGAGAAACGAAATAGAATCCTGTCACAGTAAGGAATATCATGATGCCGGTTTAAAAGTGTCAGTCAATGCTTAATTCATTTTTTTTTTGTTTTCAGCCAGCTAATAAGGGCAATGACGCAGCTTTAAGTAAAACCAACTAAGGAGATTTTCAAAACAGCACGTGACTGAAGCTCAACTTATCCGTAACGAAACGGTTGACGGTTGACGTGTATTCAATTTAACATCAACGACTTAAAATGAAAAGTATTAAAATTGGACAAAAAGACGTCACAAAAGCACCCAGTTTACCACAAGAATAAATACAAAGGATAGGTGCCTGAGCGCCAATATGAGAAACACTTGAGCAAAAATCCTTTGAAATAACGCGTTATTTCGGATAAAAGCGCATAGGCACTTTAACATAAGGTCAAAGATTTTATAGATATAGTATCTTTGATAAGGTATACATGTGGCAAAATGGAATACGTAGGCCCGCATAATTTTTGGAATAGTTACATATTTACTGAATAATTAATATTTCTTCAGTAACTTTATCTCATGAACTAAAACATACAAACTTAATAGCTGTGGTCAGTCGAGTAAAAATTTGCGCAAAATACACAAAATGATTGTAAACAAGCTGATATGTACTAGGTCTACAATAACTGGACACCCTGAGCTGATATTCAGTTCAAGTTTACTTTCGTTCAGGTAAAGATTTAGCTGTTGCGAAACTCATTTTTCTTGCTGTAACGAGAATCGGCACGCGCAATTATATATGCGAGACAATTCACGTTCACGCCGCTTTGCTAAACCTCTCTATTACGTCACTAACGTTATCTAAGAACTAAAAGCTATGCTCAGTCGAGTAAAAATTTTGCACAGAAGCCACAAAAACATTCCAATGAACAGGCCTAATAATGCTGTATACCGTAAATGGAACAATGTAGAAGGGTGACCGCTAGCCGACTAGATATTGGTGTTGTTGTACCAATTGCCACAGTTCTCCAAGATGGCCTGGGTAGCAGCAGCAACTAAAATCGCCAGTACACGATGGCTAATAAATGTATATAACACGTTCTGGTGTTAAAAGTATTTTCTGCGTTGAACTGTTGACGACAAAAGGTTGATTTAGCCAAACTGAAATCTGGAAATACCCCCAAGTAGCCACATGGAATAAAAATGCAACGAATAAATGGATTACAAAGCTTTCAACATTCAAGATGTTTGACCGAATGCACACGTGAGCGCGATACCTCTCTGTGTTTGTCATCAGTCGTAGTCAACAAGGCACTGGTGTCATTGTTTCCAGGTGTCACCGACCATCTGCTTGCGTTACATCAACATGTCATTTGTATAGACACCCAGCTGTTTGGTTGATAATATCAGAAAATCAAACGTACCGTAAATTCTGAGCACCAGCTAGCAATTTGACAAACCATCAATTTTATTTTCGTTCGAGCTCACACGGGGAAGGGGGGAGGGGCATAAGTACACCCTTTTTAGGGGGTAACGCATTTGTTTTTCTTTTGGAAAATCTTTTGATGCCTCCCTTCTCCACCCTTCGCGACATCCTGAGATCTGCCGGTGGAGAGGTTTTAGTTTTTCGCACAATATCTAGTAAGGTAATTCATTACAACCACACGTTGCCACGAAACCGTAAACTCAACCTCAAACACGCAAGATAATCTGTCGGAGGGGGTTAATAATCGACAGAGGCTCACTCCCTCGCCCCTGAACCCCGTGATCAATCGGCGTGGAGTATTGTACTTATGTATAAGACATCTGGATACTCTGACAGCTATCGTGATGAGTCAGATCTAATTAAATAAAATTAAACGAAAGTTATGACCGTTAAAATTCCTTTGGTCGATTTTTTACACAAATGATTAAATGAATTTCAAAGCTGTACTTCGTCCTGTTTAGCTAGCTAAAACATAAATTTGAGTTCTTACTATCATACAAAATCGTGATAGGATTACATTTGCGTTACCAACTCAAATCACAAGCAACTAGATTGTATATGCGCCACTTTCGAATTCGCAATCTTTTCAGGTTGGCTAACCCCAATTATCTCTAAACATTTTTCTCGAGACCCGGATGGTTTCGATGTTCTTGTTGGCACAGATAGGAATATGAGAACGATTTTAAAAAAGTAAAAGGCCTAATTCGATTTTCGTTTTTTTTAGCCAGTTATACAAGGCGAAAAGCAGCTTTGACGAAAGGAATGATCCAAATGCAAAATAGTTTAAATCAATTTCGACTTCAGGTATACCTTTCGTTAAATTTCATTCAGTCATTCGCGAAAAATCGTCTAAAAAGCGCACGTTCACAATCACTGCAACCGTATTTCACACAGTGCTGGATCCATTTAGGGTAAGTTGAAGTTTCACATGGCTCACGGAAACGGGATTTTGTCTCGCAATCACAAGACCAACAAAGTTTTAAGTGTTTTTCTATCGAGTCAGAACGACCGAAAGATCATTTCGAAATCAGCAGGGCCTTTGTAATACAGAAATCGTTTGCTATACTGGATAACTTGGAGAAGTTATTTTTTCGAGAACAGTGTTTCCACCAATCTCCCAATGTCGAATATAAAGCCTACAAAAATCCTGCAGTATCCCAAGAAATAGTAACCACAATGAAATGTTCTTTGGATTTTTTTATTTCGTAAGGAAATTGTGTCATTTGTTTTCCTCCAGCAAACGACCATATTGAGTCGAAATATCTTTAATGGCCATCTGGTATAGAACATGATTTTTTTGTAATTTTTTATTTCTGTTGTTTTCTGTTATCATCACAAGTACAGTTACACCAAATAAACTTTTTAGAACTTTTCTGTTGTCATTAAATGTTAACTTCCAGCAGAAGAGCAGAACAGAATGAGTCCTACAGTGTAAAAATTGAACAGGCAAAGTTAAACCAATTATCATTTTTCATGTAGGAACCAAAGAAAATTGGAACTGTTGTACATAAGAAAACTAAAAGAAAATACTCATCTCACAAACCTCATACATTTCTTAAAATTGGCATTGGACACTCATTACTTTTTATAGCAAAATCAACATCAAAATTCCAGTGTCAGTAACCCTGCCTTCATTGCCCAAAATTCAAAGAAAATTCAGAATTACTTCAAATTGATACATTTGACAAGACAGTGGCATAGACTAAACCAGAGTAGAGTTCAGTAAAGTTAGAGTCTCCCTAGAAAAGCAAGATCTTGCAAGATATCGCAGTGTATTTTCAATGAGAGGATGTCATTTTCGATTGATTTTTCTCGCTGCAGGACAGTTGAACTTGACCCTGTCTATCATCTATACTAAGTATTATCTATACTGTAAGTGTAAAATCTCCATGTTTTATTCATTGCGCCATCTAGTGGTGTGATGTCACAAACAGAACACAAGTACACTGAGCAGTACTCAAAAACAGTTCATTTGCCAAGAGTAAGTTAACATGAAATTTCAACAAGGACAGAATAAATAATTCTGCTACAGTAAAATTAAACTCACATCAAATTACAATTCCATTAAATTGTCACACCCTTAGCAGATATCCCAAGAATACAATTATTCTTGATCAAATAAGAGGTGATTTTTCTAAATTTCCCACATGTCATCAGGTCACGGCGTAGGTACTAGAATATTTCACATGGGCTTCCTTTCTTTGGAAAAAATGAGCGACTTGATATTCACTAGAAGATGCCAATAAACAAAGTCACACCTTAAGACATCTGGTTAGCTAGAGAGTAGAAAGCAGTACTTCTGCATGGGAGTATCTGTGTGATAACGTACCCACTCGATTAACATGAATGCAGGCATTTCTACAAGAAAGTCCCTTGTTTCATTTGGAAAACAGTATTTTGAGTTCCACCAGCATTAGAAGTGAAACAGGCACAAAAATCACAGCCTACACACAAGTTTGCTTCAGACCTACGATAAAATCATGGCCTAGTCCATGAAGTAATCCCATACCATTCGAAACAAAAGTTATCCTTTCAGTTTCAAGGCTAGCTAAAACGTTGTCCCACAAGCAATGGCCACCCAATCACAAAGTCAACAAGCTTGCTGCCTTAAGTCAGACCCAGTGCATGTAGTTTGTCGCATATCATCTCAGCACTTTGGTTTCAGTTTGTTATCCAGTATTGCCTGCCTTTGTTCTTTCTCTTCCTCAAGTTGTGATCTGTGTCTTTTCTTTGCAAATTCCATTTCCCCAATCAAGCGCATAGCTCGCATCTACAACAGACACGAAAACACCTGTGAAATGGAACCATCTCAAGAGGAATACAGAATAATTACATACAGTTAATCTGCTGCTATGCTCTTGGGAACAATTTATAAAGTTTGCACTGCATGCATCCGTTATTCACTGCTCACAGTCGTTATGTATTCTGAAGGAGTTGTTCACCTTACCAAAGAAACTTGAGCGGCGATCCCAGGGTTTTGACATGGAGCCATGCAAAGCCAGATTATCCATTAGGCTGAAAGGGTAATTCAAGGCCACACGGAAAATAGGGGTCCCGCCTTGTCGGCACAGAGCCCCGTGAAAGTTGTGTAAATGTGATGACCAGGAAAGGTCAAATTACTATGGATTCCAGACCTTTTATAGCTCAGAGGCCCCAAGAACCTCAATCCGACCATACAGCCATGTTATCAAACCTCATTAGCATATCATAATCGCATTTCAGTCCTGTCTTGATGTTAACAGCACCAGTTAACTTCGCAGTAAGCAAAAGCGTCGACGCTGCGATGCGGTATGAACAGTCAACTAGGGGCCACTGCTATATAGTCAACAATTAAAAGGCAGTGTCATCGCTAATAGTAGCTTATATTTTGCTTGAATAATTACCAATCAAATTAGAAATAAGTTTCATGTCAATTAGCACACGGAAATTTTCTCAAATTGTCACATTAAAAAAAAATCTTAGCGTGCACGGGATGCATCAGCGCTACCTTGCGATTACTTCGATAATGACAGCATCACCTAACTGTTTACTTTGATGCCGTCAACTACCGAAGCTGGTATGAACGATTCAATTAACTTTGCAGTATATGTCGACATTCCACTCATAGTGGAGTTAAATTAGTATGAAATGGCCTTACAAGAAAATAAAGACAACAGATGATGTCATTTCCATGCTAGTTTGATATCTCGACAAAATATTGCCACAGCCTGCTTGCCTGCTGCGGTACTGCAGTTGCCACTAGCTATTACTCTCTAAATTCACAGGAAAATCAGCAAAAACTGGATGACTTTTCAGTCAAGCACAATGGTAAAATAACTAAACTGTGTCCATTATTCTCCTTAATTAATATATAGTAAAGTCTAACTAATAGTAATAGCAACAGAATGTAAAATCCAAACTGACTGATAGTTTTACTGTTTTATCATTGGTGGCCCATATAGATAGTAAACAGACTTACAGCTAATTTTCTGTTTTCCTCTCTGCGTCTCAAAGTTCCTGCTGGCAAGGGTGCTGGCCTTCCATCTAAAAAACAAAAACACTTTATGAAGTGCAATTCCCGAGGTTTATGCCAGTAAAATAAGCACTTGATTTGTACCAAAATGTTGCCGTTTTGAAGGCAATGTTTGTCAGTTTGACACATTTTACTTAGTGCGAAAGGCATTTTGAAACTCTTTAGTTGATTTTTATAAAACAAAATTTAATAATTTTTCAAACCGTAAGTGTGATGCTGTGACAAAGCCGCACAATGTTAAATGTCAAATTGTTAAGTACTGGAGTGGGACTAAAAATTGACGAGTGTTTTGACTACAAACACTTACTCAAACCAGTTGACATTTTTGGAATTGTTTACTGTATTACATTTCTGGTTTGAAGAATTGCTATTTCTAATTATTTCACTTTAAGAAATTCAATAGAAAAGATTCAAAATACTGTAATAAATACTCTATTTTCCCTAACAAGTGCCCATGTCCTTATGAGCATCCCCTAACTGGTTTTTGAACTTCACAAATATAAGCGCCCTCTCTTTTGGTTCAACAGATGACGTAAAACGGATGCTAACTTGCGTGTCTTTTCACAACTGTTAAAATGACTTCCAGTTTTTCTATTAATCTTGGTGATCCAGTAAATATCTTGCACTAAATTTCCAAGCCTCAGGGCTTGGAATGACCAATGACAAAAAACGCGGAAACTTTTACGGCCCAAATCATGCCCGATAACCAGCCTTGAAATGGTCAATGTGAATCTTTCCCCGACAAAAATCGGGAGGACTAACTAAAAAAAAGGTTACCTCCATCAGAAGCATGCGTCTGCATCCTTTTAGCTCGCCCGTCCACTCCCAACCCACACATTTTTGGCTGCAGAGCGGCAGTATTTGTCGCCGCGCTTAACAATAACACGAGATGCCATTGAAAATCACACCACGCTGTCCCAGATGCCCCGGCAATGTTGACAATTTATGTTCCTCCAAATCATAAAGAGCAACGGCAACTTCCGCTTTTCGAGGTGAACGTCGTCTGCAACGCCGCGGTAAGAAAGGAATTTGCCGCAGTTTCCGCAGAAAATTCCAAGCCCTGAAGCCTGCAGCCTCTCTTACACGGCTAATGTTTATCAGACACAAAGCAGTTCAAAACTTCCCTCATGTTTCAAGAACAGTAAATACCACATGATTTCACCTCGACCAATCATAAAAATTGTTATGAATGCACGCTAACTGCAAGTGGCTTGATGAGATAACAGGGAATCCCTATTTATTACCCAATCAGAGTTCATATTGCATCTGATTTCTGTAGCAACTGATAACAATTTAGCGGTTTGAAGGTTAACAAAATATACAAAACATCAGATCAATAAGTTTGAAAGCTACATAACACAACTGCCAGGTAATTTTTTTCAGATTAGGCTCCCCTTTTTACGACTTTCCTAATACCTTGGGTGCTTATTAGAGAAAATACGATAGTAAGTATAGTATACCAAATTGATCAGAAATGTTATGTACAAAAAAAGGTTTCCCATTAAGATAGACTACACATGTACATCTGCAGCTGAAAACTAGCTTAGCTATCATATTGGGTACAAATGCATACTAAAGGCGTTGTTTTAATTTTGCTTTTGTTCTGAAACGAGGTGAGATATCACTTAAAAGTTTTCCACAACTATACTGTGTCCGCGAGGAGCTCAGGCGGTGTTTTTAGCAGGTTACACCATCTCAAATATGTTTCATCTTACTTTAAAGTTGCACATATTTGGGCTACAGAGTATGTGGTATGCGAAGCTGTGTCCCTCATTGTCCCAGTAGACACTTAAAAGTCCAGATAAGACCCATGTATTTGGTGCAGAGCACAGTTGAATGGGTTAGTCATGCCCAGTATCCAACAGGTGGCCTTGTCATCTTACATGAAGATGATTTATGAAATCATATGTAAATTGAGACTCTGATCTTGCTTCTTTAAAGGAGTATTATTGTTTGCAGTGGAATAATGTGTCATATAAAAAGGTTATTTAAAGTAGCCACAGACTTACTTCACGAAAACTAATTTTTAATTTAGACCACTTACCATGATTATGAGATTGGTTACTTTCTTGGAGAGAATATGAGTTTATCATGAATGGCTGCTTTATGTGAAAATGTGGCATTTCCTTCATAAAGAAAAAATGCGTATTTCATTTTAATGAGTAACAGTAAAAATTGCAACGTTCATAAATGTATGGTATGTTGTGATGGATGTAGAATTATACCTGCGTAACTCCAATCAGAAACTTCTGTCAATGGCCCGTACTCATAACCTGTGGCTGGCAACCCATGTCTAAAATATGAACACAGTTATCAAACAAGGAAACTCTGTGATCTTGATCAAATGTTTCAGACATAAAGGAAAAACACCGATGTACAGTGTCTGCAAACTAGAACTACCGTACTCATCTGTATGCCCTAGGCACTTAAATTATCAACAAACTAAACAAGGACAACGCGGGGTGTTGAAATGCGTCCATAAATGCATCGCAAATGGTGTGGTTTTAGGGTTATTTATTTGTATCATAAAAATGGCCACTAGATGGCGCAAAAATGTACAATCCATCCAAAAATGGGAACACGCAATATTTCATAAAAATCTATCAAGGAACTTCAGAGAAACAAAGGAAAACAGAACAAAATGAAATTGCCACTTGTGGGCACAGCATCCGTTGGATCCACATGAAAGTCGTCATCGTCTGTTGTTATCTTCATATAAATACGATTACTAAATTTAATAAAGATCCTGCAGTGGGTTTAGGAGATACAGCTATGGGCGCAAAACAAAACAAAACTACCACTAGGAGGCGCCACAGTAGTCAGTGGGCATCATCAAACGTCCTCTTCACACTGAGAACATATACGCCAAAACACACATGCCAATTTTCACAATTATCCTGAAAGCGGTTTGGTTGATAGACGAGTGGATGCCAAAAACAGACTCAAAAACAGTAAAAATGCCCACTAGGTGGCGTAAACTAGGTCAAATCCATCTGAAAACAAAGATATAACGTCACCTTAGTAACAGATGTCTGTATGCCAAATTTTATGAAAATACGTTGAAGACCTTTGAAGATACAGAGGTAAACGTAAAAAAATAAAATTGCCACTAGGTGGCACACCAGTATTCAGATCTGTCCGAAAGTTGTCGTCCTTCGTTGTTAACATCATATAAATATATTTACTAAATTTAGTACAGATCCTTCGAATGGTTTAGGAGATACAGCCATAGGTGCAAAAAAAAAAAAAAACTGCCACTAGGAGGCGCCACAGTAGTCAATGTCTTCGGAAAATCATCGTCATCCGTCCACTTCATAGTAAGAACATACATGCCAATTTTCACAATCATCCTTTGAGCGGTGGCGCAAACTACGTCAAATCCATCCAAAAATGGGAGGATAGCGTCATCTCACTAATAGATGCTTATGTGCTAAATTTTATAAAAATCCATTTAGGACTTTTGAAGATACAGAAGTAAACGTAAAAAACTAAAATTGCTACTAGGGGGCAGACCGGTAGTCAGATGTGTCCAAAAGTTCGCTCATACCGTCCCATCCATGGAAGGAACACACGTGCAAAATTTCATGAACATACGTCAAGGCGTCTTGGAGATAGAGTAGCGGACGCCAGACGCCGAATGGACGGCATAATGTGTACACATATAAATATGTGGGCGCATAAAAATCAGGAAGAAGACATTAAGCCGAGCATGAACTGGTTATACCAAGCTGGGGAATGCAACTTCACATGCAGCAGCCAAACAAAACATCTGCCAGATATAGACATACACCGTTTGTTAGCCACGGATATAGACATACACCGTTTGTTAGTCACGGATATAGACATACACCGTTAGTCACAGATATAGACATACACCGTTTGTTAGTCACGGATATAGACATACACCGTTAGTCACAGATATAGACATACACCGTTTGTTAGTCACGGATATAGACATACACCGTATGTTAGTCACGGATATAGACATACACCGTTTGTTAGTCACAGATATAGACATACACCGTTAGTCACAGATATAGACATAAAATCTCTCAGCATTAGATCACTATCACCAAATGTGATTAAGGTTATGTATGACCCTATCCATAAGCCTGTGTGTATTTAGTCAAATATCTACAAAACTATAAAAATATATTTTCTGAACTTGGAAATCATAAACTAGAATGAACAAGTCGGTCAGTAATACTAAAGCAAAAAGGGTTCGTTCCTAGCAAAAGAACGGTAACAACATGAGCAAATTTCGTTTATATAAATGTTCAAGACGAAATCTCAAAAACGCTCAGCCTAATAGTTTTTTAAACTAGTCGTTTCTGAGATACGATGTTCTGAGGTTACGGTCCTACACAACCTTAAAAAAACATAACAACATGGCTTGCATACTCAATGTTCCATAGTCTCTTAGTAAATACGTTGTTGTCAAAAGGCCTCGGTGTCTTCTTTCTTGCATATAAAGTGTTGAGTGTGGAGAAAGACCTGTGAAAATTGCTCACCAGTTTGCAGCGTGGACATGCAATACCTGTAAAAACCAGCAAAAGCAGTAATTACCGACAGACCTAGAAACGGGCCGCCTATCATATTAGCAGCTTTGTTTTGCTACAGTACATCTGTAAAATAAGCAGTTTTTACACTATGGTAGAAACTAAGACTTACAATCATTATTTTGAAATAGTTCCAGTTCCCGTATTCCGCACTCCCGCTGAGTGCCGTTCTTCTTGACCGTGAGGTAACATTATAACGATTGTACAACAGTGGCGCTGTGCACACGACGGGTACATTTCGCCGTTTTTCGTCCTTCAGAACCCTCGGGAAGGGGTCATCCCGCATTCATGGATATTTATCCCGCTTATACCACTTCCTTGAATCGACATTGCAGCCCACGGCACAGCAGTAATACTTTGCCGGCATGACTTAAATATGATATAAAACATAAAGTGTTCAGACGACAGATGCTAATATGTAAATCTCCGTAAGAGTGAAAGCAAGGCTGCTGACCTGCCTGCCGTATCTGGAGGTGTGCCGCTATTTTGTACCTCATGGCATGCGAGAGCGATCAGTGTGGAAGGCGAGTGTTGATAAAAATTTAATGTTGGCAGTTCAGGTGACAATATACCATGTTCTGATGACAAAACAACTTTATTCAAAAGCATAGTTGCTCTCTCAAAGCAACTTTTTGGCGAATTATGCCTCACATTGATTAAAAAATCACGTTTTTATAAGTACCTTTTGCATATAGAGGGAGAACTTAGGAGTCCGTCGATGTCTTTAATTCCTTCCAACTAAAACTTTTTCTTCGAGCAGTCCTTCATTCAGTTCCCAAAATCGGAAACTGGCCATTTTTAACAATGCGCGCGGCAGGTGGTATGATGTCATATCCCCTGGCGTGCGAGGGACTGCTCAAAGAAAAAATTTGATAACGGGAATATTTGTTTGAGTTGGAATAGCCGTGGTACAAAGCGGTAAACTAAATATACAGCTTTGCGCTGATGTGGGTAAAAAAGTGGTAAGATAAAATCTGACACAAAATTAGCGTAATTAAAACTATAGTCTTCCTTGAGTAAACTAAATTATTTAACGGTGTTGAAATAAATGGCGTTCTACCGTTATTCTGTAGCTAAAGTTGTGGAGAGATCTTGTGCGTCGGCTTTCAGCGCCATGAAATATTGCATCACCTATTGGCCAGTTTCTTTTTTCAATGGTTCTTCAATCAATTGTTGTTCTTTCACGAGGTTTGCATACATGTCGCAACAAATTATTTGAACTGGTTTCACTTCATTATAAGTTTTTAGAATTTCGATACTGAAAAACCGAATTTCAGAACAAATTTTGCTGCTGCAAAGTTGTCACAAAAATTTAGGAAATGGTGCGTGTGTGTGATACGAGTGTACTGTTTTCAAAACAACATACTTTTCTTTGTTACAAAAATGACGTTTGTTGCATTGTTTTTCGCTTAAACGGTTGTAACGGGCAAGGTGAGTGTCAGTTGATTCACAGATTTTGCATGCACCCTGTCTGGTCTTTAGCTCTACATGTTGATACAGGTTTGATGGCGAGTTGATGAGCAGAACTACCCTGGCTGAGTGCAATTTCGCGGTTTATGGAAGAAATACACACAGTGGTACCTAGCTGTACGACAGCCTTCATACAGCTAGCTGGCTAAGGCTAGAGTTGGAAGGAATTAAAGACATTGATGGCCTCCTAAGGTGTCCCTCTATGCGCAAAAGACACACACACGCACATGCACACGCACACACACACATTTTGAAAAGCAACGATCTAAAGAAATCGTAGATTAGTTAAGTTTTTGGTGACTCCTTCCATTAAACATGGCGGTAATTACTACCGTGTACCGGGAAATAGTGCGAGCAGAAATTTCACGATAAAATATTAAAATATTAAAAGAACGGGGTAGGAAGAATTTCTGTGTATTTTTGGAAAGATAACTTTGAAAAGAATTAAACGATACCAAAATCATATGTGTAAGTCAATGTCGTCATATTTTAAACAATTACTTATAACTCTACATCACATGTTATGATGTTGATAAGTTTCACGACGAGGAGACGAGCAAAACTACCCGGCCGTGAAATTTCGAAGTCTACTGGAGCTGAACACACACTCCTAGTGGCATTTTGACGATAGTCTTCATACAGACAGCTGGCTGGCTAACTCTTAGACAGTGATCACCGTCTGTAGTTGAACTACAACTAGAGACGGTGGTCACTGCCCAGCTAACTCTCACCTAACAAACCTATCCTTGTGGGGGCCGCCATTTTGGAAATAAGTCTGATAGTTAGCGTCATCTGGCGGTCAAAGTTCTGACGCGAATCGCCGGGCTCCGATGGCATTGCGGGCCCGGACCACCCGAAAACTATTTTTTTAAATAGGGGCCTATAAACAAACTCGAAGACATGCATCGTTGGTATATAGTGAAAACGAGAAATGCAGGTGAAAAGGCTTATAAAATACAACTTGCCGCCCTTCGGGGTGGGGGGGCAGGGACTCAGTAGCCACTGCATGACTATGTTGCTCATGCGCGCACCCGGGGGGGGGGGG
>NMRA01000809.1:96511-136324 GCA_002633005.1 Phoronis australis
AGGCCGGTGGTGGTAGAGGTGGTGTGCTTGATCTTCTTCTGGATACGAGACGCTGGCTGGATGGCAACAGCGTTACTGACATCGTAGAGGTGGAGCTGGCTTGATGGCAACAGCTTAGAGTTGGTTCACATGAAGCCGGCTTACTGGCAACAGCTGTCATGCTACTGATTGCTTGTCTTTATACTGCCCCGTCGGGACAATGTCGATCATAAATGGTATTTCACTCGTTAAATATATTTATGTGAGCATATGGACTCGTCTTACTCCTTTTCCCCCTCATCTCGGTCTATTCCATTATTCCTTTGTGCAGGACTACACGTCGTTTCCCAGCCTTCGCAGTGGTCTGCTGTTATCACGTGCCTCGAGTTTGGTCACCTCTTGGCTCTTATAGGCTGACGATTGTCACGTGTCTTTAGGGGCGTTTTTCTTTGTTATTGTAACCTCTCTTTCAGTTCACCTTGTTCCGGCCACATTGTCGTACGTCAAAACTCATTCAATTTTCCCACCCTCTTCCTCCCAGTTTTCGTCATTCTCTCGTACTTCCACGGGGCCGGCGCTTTTTATTGCCCATCTTACCAGAGATTACCTATTATACGTTATTTACCTGTATTCATTATATTGTAATTGTATTAGTCATAATAAATGACCTTATATCGCCTACCTCGGTCTCCTTTTCATCTCTGGTAACGAGCTTGCGACGCACGTTATTCGGGACATATGTCGATCATAAATTTACGGTACAGAAAACAATTATGAGCTTGAGCTTCGCTATGAGACGGGTCTCCAGCGTCAAGTCGTTTATGAAGTCTGTGATAGTTTTAACATGTAGGATTTAGGATTTTTTGTTTTCGTTTTGGGAAAAGCTACCCGCCTCACTGAGCTCTCAGATTTTTACTGGACACTGCAATCGAGCTCGGCATCGAAGCATCACAGGCCACGTGACATGCTCAAACTGCCTTAGTGTGGCGAGGAAGCCGAGACTCCACTTCATCTAATCGACATTTGCGTCACCTATGAAACACTCGCAACCTACTAGGATACGTGATGAACACATAACCTGCTTGGGGGAAATCGCTAGAACTCATAGTAGCATTTCAACTCCGTCCTGAGGGAAACTGACAGATTGGAAGACTTTACCCATGCATGAGTAACTCCGAGTTGGCCGGGGTCTCCATGACTCATAATCAGTTGATCAATGGGCCGACCCTTGTGGGCTAGAAAGCACGCTTGGTGCACCGCAAAAAGCATCAGGACACCTGCCTACCCTCTGACATAGCGCTATCTATACTGAAAAGTGGCCCTACCTTTCGTAGCACTGTGAAAAAGTGTAGGCGGCACCTGCCCCTCTTCTTCCGGTATCAACAAACAATCGAAATACCAATACTTATATGTTGGCGCAATTAATGAAAATTAGAACTATGCATAACTGTGAAAATAATAACAAAACAAAGTGTGGATTAGTGCCAGAATAAAAACAAGTTTTATTGTTTACTGAGTAAGCTTGTTGTTCGAGATGTGACTCGTGAACATCTCTATTGTTTCTGAAGAGATGACATGTTGTGGGAGTCTATTCCAGAGTAAAATAGTAGATAGGAAGAAAGAATATGCGTACTATGCAGTGCGGATGTATGATCTCTCAAAGGTATGAGAGCTGGGAGTTCTAGAAATATGCCGGAAGGTATGTATGGGGAATGGCAACCAGATTGTGTACGGCCTTGCACATGAGAGACAGTACGCCTTTTGCTAAAAATTATCTGTTCACCGTCAGTATAGACATTGTCTTTAATCTTTTCATCAGAAACGACTTCTGGCCGTATCATGTCAAATTATTGATCATGGACTCCTGCAATAACCATATGTCAGCAAATTGCCGAAGCCACAAACCATTTACAATCTAATTAAGGAATAAGTTGAGATTTGGCAATTTTATAAAGACATTTCAAGTGATCAAAACCAAAGTTTGTTGACTTAGGCCACAGAACTGTAGAACCCTATGCCTAGACATGTCCAAATGAACTTTCTAGTCACGTCTTGTATACATTGTGAGCTCACAAGTTTTCACCCATGGATACAGATTCAACGAACGAAGCACAAGATCTTCGGAACCATATCAGCGTAAGATGGTTGCCTCTGAGTTTGTGAGGGTTTATTGTTAAGTTCGGGAGATGTAATGGTTTCTGTTCCATAGGTGAAGATTTCTTCTACCCCAGAAGTTCTCGAAAATATCTTTGACTTGCGAAACACCACCATGAGCCCAGTGCTTTGTGCTAGCAGAAAATGGTCAGTTATTTATTGCGGTCAAAATGTTTTACAATAGAGAGTTGCAGCTATCCGTTTTGATTCAGGAAAAACGTACCAATGGCTATGACGTAAACAGGTAATACAGGTAAAACTTAGAAGTAAGCCGCTTTATAGGTTTGTTAGCCATTCAGATTTTGGACATGTTTTCCGTAACCACGAGACCAGTGACATCTCTTTACGTCACAGCTTTCCCTTCCCTTCCCTTGAACCGAAGCTGAAAGTCTTGCTTCCACTTCCCCCATCATTGTTGAGAGTCGTTCTTGCCTCTCTATTCGCATACAAAGTCCTTTCTTTCATCTACACTTTCAACCATAGGAGCTGAAAACAGGTAACCATATGAAGAAACAGTGCTTGGAAAATGTGAACTAAGATTTCAAATTTAAAGATACACTTTCTTTACATTCATCAATCCAAATCACATCACCAGCTTCGTCAGAAAGTTTCCGCTAAAATGTAAACACTTCAGCCCTTTTTGAGTTTGCTTTCTTGTGCTATCATTTTTAAAAAGTAGGCGGGCTTTCCAAGGAAGTCTCAATACGTATGGCGGCAGTTGAGTGAGTACCCATACTACATGAGTCAGATGTCACCCGTTTTCGGTGGTGGTGGTGGCGCACAACCAATAATAAAAATCAAACTAAAAATTTATATACAATTCTGTTAAGTTTAAAAATATTTGGAATTTTATTGAATGAGCTTTATTTGGACTTAGTTTTCGACTAAACTAACTAACGTTAAAATCGATTTCTCGATTTTTAAAACTAAAATGAAGCGGAAATGGTATCTTTAAAATCAGAAAACGGATATGAAATTTTCATACATGAGTGGTTGAAACCGCTGTTATTGAATCAATACCCCTTTCTTGTGCCAACAAAATTGAAATCGATGAAGTGTATGATACCGCAACAATACTATCTTACAGTAGCTATTGATTATCAAGAATTTTAATAGATTGCAAGACTGAAACGAAAAAACATACCTCATCATACGCAAAAGTCAACATTGTCAAACATCATTACGAGTCTTGTAGAAAGTTTGCTTATCATTAAATTGGACTGGTTAATTACGAAGATTTCTATAGCCAATATTTGAGAAGACTGTAATTCTATTTGAAAGGGTTATCATGTTGTAAGCAACCGAATGGTTAGAAGCCAATTCGGAAATCGGCGGTGTGTAACGAAATAACAAATGACTTAACCGAATGTGTTGTTTTAACACTCTGGTGAAAGTTTAATTGCAACAAGTTTATACAACCCATCCCGAAAAATACGTTTTAATTATATTCGATTGTGTAACTTCAAGCCACTGCTTTGAGTACAGCCGTAAAATATATCAATTTCTGTCTCGAGTGCATATATTGAACGGAAACTAACGAATACCAGATCAAGTTACTGAAGAGCCAACAATGGCATCTTAGGAGTCTGAACCACAACTTTGGTAGATATCGGCGAGTGCTGTGGCAATATTAAAATGTGTGCTTTTTCAGTATTTTCTACTTTCCTTGTTGTTGTTATTGTTGTTGGGCACACCGTAAATGGCTTGCTAGAGACCGCACAGTTCCAGAGGAAAGATAATACCCGCGTTATTTTCCAGACTAATCGCATCAACTTTACTTCACCCTCAGTTATACACTGCGCGTCGTTTTGCCTGCAGCACCAGAGAGATGACGTGGTCAACCAGTTTTCCTGCCGACACTTCAATTATCATATAACGGAGAAAATTTGTGAGACTGGAAAAGGACTGATCAACATGGCGTCTACTGAGAACTGGTCGGTGTACAATAGGACCATTGACGCGCCTTCTTCGGAGTCTGTTCTGCTGAAAAACAGTGAGTAAATTTGAATAAACACGCGTTCAAATAAGTTAACAGAAATTGCTTGCTAAAGTTACATAATTTTTAGCCAATTATCACTATTTTTTAGTCCAGAAACGCAACTGGAAGTTTAAAGTACAAAAAAATGTTTTCTCTGAAAATAAAGAACAATATAAGAGACATTTAGTTTACGAAATGACGCAAAGCGGCTTGCGTTTTTAAGTAATTAAAATTGTAAGAAGTATTTTTAATTATTGAAAACATTTCAAAATAATGTGCAGTTTTCACAACAACCACGTTTATCAGCCGCTTAAATTATCACTATAACAACATATAGAGGGTATCCAATAGCTACCCAACATGGCTGACGAGATGGCACTTTCGGAAGAACTCACGTCTTGGCAATCTAGAGGCACATCAATGCACTTCATCTAAGACTTTGACATGTTCGACACCAATAGACATCATCAGTAGATTTTTTTAATTCACACGCGAAAATTCCCTGCAAAGGCGCATGTCCAAGAGGTCTAATGTCTGTCAACCATTGCATATGTTCGTAAGGCCGCTCACATTGGATTGCCAAATGTAGTAGGTGTTGTTCATTGACAATAGCGACAAATGAATTGTGATAACACACACACACACACACGCACAAGCACGCACACGTACACGCACACGCACACACACACGCATAGCTCATCCAGATTGCTAATAAAAAGATAGTTTCACCATTTCTTTTCTAAATTTTAATTTTTCCGAGCACTATGTTTTTCACTTAAATAGTATTGTTCCATGGACTTGATCAAGTCTCTCAAAAGCAGTTTTTCGAAACAAACTTCTGACAAAAATTGAACTGTTTACCCAATAGTACTATGATATTCTTAAAAGTTTCTTGTTTGTCACAAAATCCCAAGATAATCTTTTTTCATTAAATACCTTTGTCCAAAATAAGTTCGCAGTTTCACAGTCTCAAAATGGAGTACCTCAAAGTCTCTGTAGATTGTCCACAAAAGGAGCAAGAGTCGTTTCAACAGCTTAAACTGGAACACCTGTGTCTAATGTCTCTTGTTGTGTTGTATGAAGCGGAGTAAACATCCTCCCAAGAAAAATAATCTTATGCTTACATTCAATTCTTTGGACCATTATGACGCCGCTCCCTTTGATACTTCAGAGCAGAAACTAAGTTGAGCACAAATATGTCGACACACTCTCCCATCACTTCTCAATTTCATTAAAAAGTTGGCATGACAATAAGCATCAACGTTCACAACTCTAACAATATTACACTTCTGTTGGCACTAATATACACCGTACAGTTAGTTTTGATACCTAAAACATATCTGATAAATCTGTAACTCACAATGTTGTCATCTGGAGAGAACAAGTCCTTAATAAATACCATGCCTTTGTGAAACCAGTTCTTGTAGAAAATGCATCGGCTTTCAGGTCGCTGCTCAGCTATAAAGGTCGGTAAAGAAAATTAGCATGATTCGTGATTTTTGAAATTAGTTCTAAAGAAGATAAAACATTAAAAAAAATTGTTCCAAAAGCGATTATCAACATTAGACAATTTTGTCTTAAAGTCAACACCATACTTGGCGAAATTTCTGATTTCAGAAAAAAAAAATAAATGTAACAAGTGGGAAGACTTAGAGTGATCGTCTATAATCAAGTTTTTGCTTGAAATATTCTAGAACATAACAGACTATATACGCCATTTGAGAAAAAATATCAACGTTAATAAAAGGATCTTTTTATATGTACATTGTACTAAAGGCACCGGATCTCAAGCAGGAAGTGTGCTACATTTTGACTGATATGCAGCAACATATAACCCAGTGTGTTTTCTGTATTAAATGTGGCCAAATATATAAATGAGAAGTGCTTATCACATAGAATATCCCAAATACAAGTTTCAACTGCAAAAAAGACGTACTTGGGGCAAGATTGAGCAATGGTTCACAAAAGATCGGTAGGAACGATGAACACTGCATCCTAAGACAAACAATCATCACGAAGAATTTGTCAGAAATTCTGCACATTTCTAGAAATCTAACAAAAACTTCTGTTCGTTAATAATCGGATGAATCCTCCCATAGGAAGGTTATAACGGAAGTCATAAACGACCTAGAACATACCCTTTGACACAGCGCCAACTATACTGAAAAGTGGTCCTGTGGAAAAATTGATGAACGACACACGGAATTCGATCCGTATGTGGACATCAATGCGCATGCCTCTGTCTGAAGTATATCTATCACATCGCTACCACTTGCACACGCCTGTATAGGCTGTACTTGCTTTGGCTTAAGCCACTGGATCGGGGTTTCCTTGGTTTTGTTTACTTCGATCACTGCCTATTTTAACTATTCAAGTCAATGGTGGTCGCCATACTATACGTACGTAACAGTAAACAGACAGGGGTTTCACAGATTTCAACCAATGACAATGGCTGAATGTTATGACGTCGGTTTCATTACTTTAACCAATGAGAAGTGTTACCTTTCGTAGCACTGTGAAAGAGTGTACCGAGAATTAAGAATGCCCGTTTTCTATAGCAGACAACGCGGAGCCAGCGCGCGACTATCACATGACCTGAGAGAAAAGACGTTAAAGGAGAATGCCAGCCGATTTAATTAGTTTTTTGACCATCTTAATCGGTCTATATCCACATCACCTCGCATACAGTCGATTTTACCTCGCCAAGAGGTGGCACGTTAACCTTTGAAGATGGTGAGAAACAACACAGCGACGTCAGCGGTTCTTCTGCAGAGTGAGTGCCACTATGGTGTGGTGTATCGTTCCCGCTTGTGCGAACTATGAAGCTGCGAGGAAAGCAGGTATATCGTTTTTCGATTTCCTCGAGAGCCCATAATGCTTAGGAAGTGGCTAGCGGTAGCGAAGAATAGTACGCCGTTAATACCAAGTATGAGGCCGTGAAACTTCTCCGTGTCTGTCAGTGGCCTGCATATCGTCGGATCGGTTGTTGATCAGTTTTTGATTTTAGAGAATTATAGTTGGCCATGAAAACATAAACAATTACAATTAATTCAAGGCGTGAGAACATAACGTTTTATATAACCTGTTTGATGACAGACTCGTCCGTGAGGCGCTTCTGTTTGGTCCCCTCTGGGTGTAGAATGTTTTCACCTGTTCTTTTTCTCAGCCCTAAAAAAACGTCGTAAGCACATTCTCTGTTTAGATCAGGATGATCCGTGAGACACGTCTGCATTTCTCCAAGAAGGCGTTTCACTTGCGGAATTTCGTGGCAGCAAACGCAAGCGTCAGTTGTTTCCATTATTGTGCACTTGATCACTGACACCATGACAAGTCATTCAACTACCCACATGTTCCGTTCAGTGGCGGATCTAGGATATCACAAGGGAGGGGAGGCCCAACATTTTGTCTGAAAACATTTGCGCATAGCACCGAATGGGGGGAGCCCCCCTAAATCCGCCTATGCCGTTGCCTGTGCACTTTCACGGAACCTCTCTATTTTTTCTTGATCAGTGTAGTCCGGTTCGAAACTGATACCCTGTGAAACCTAACGATCGACCTGTGAAGTCTTCTTCGGATAAGCACTCGTCTAAGTCGAGATTGCATGGTAGTTGCCACGTTGACGTTTATTATTGTGCGTTCTGTTTCAAAATGAATTATTCTCACCGTAACCAATGCTCATATCAAACTGAAACAAATCCTGTCTCATCAGATACAATTTGTAATGCCTTGGAGTGTTCATGAGTGCAAATGTTTTGAGAAACCAGCAATGAATAAACCACTGCGTTACCGGCTTCAGACTGATACAATAAAGGTAACTGACCCGGCACCGAGGCCGTGTGAGCGCATGCTAATTCAATGTTTTCTGACAGAAAGCTGTTGTGAAACATTAACTCGATTTTATATCCTATGGTCAGATGTTAGGGGAATCTTTATTTAGATATTCATATACATTACTCGAATCATTCTTACTGTACAACTTTTGCCCTGACGGTTCTGTGGAAGGGTAACCTGACTTCGCGGCCCTCGACGAGCTAGTAAGTATATTTGCAGTTTCGCGGCTAATTCACCAAAATAATCACGGGCACATTTTTTCTTTGGTTCACTAGTATAGTCTTTTCGTCACTGGAAATTTCAACTTTGGCTGGTTTTATGTTCGTGATATCTTCAGTCCGGCTGCGATGGACCTGATCGGGTTCCGAGCCACTGGACGGGATAGCAAGCGCTTTGTGAGTTTAGAACTGAAAAAATCGCAAGTCTAAAATTACAACACACAGGTATGTTCTCCTGTCTGTATTTCACGGACGAATAACTTGAATTTATCGCCGAACAGACACCAAACTCCCGCGACCGACCTTGGTAAATTGGCCCACCGAACTTTGTAGGCTCCGGTACGTTCAAATACCTAAAAATCCGTAACAGCGAAATAAAATAACACGTTTGTTCAATAACTCGATGTATTTGTAAGGGTTTTCTATCGAATTCTGATGCTTTATTGGTGTAAAACGATGAATTCAAGCGATAAGCTGACACCAGTAAGCGTATTGTGAACTGCTGAACAGCAGACTGCATTCGAACCTCTGACGTCATTTGAGGAGGCAGTGTGGCCTGGTTGATAAGTGCCCGCTTTCTTTACTCGAGGTCGTGGGTTCGAGTCCCACCAGGTCACACTGCTAAACCCTTGAGCCAGGTTTCTAGCTCCTCAGCTCGGTTTTAACGATATATCAATAAAGCATAAAAATATTTCCAGGTGATCAGTGCAATGGGCCCACATGCGAGGCCTGCGCACGTCTGGTACAACGTGTATCAGACCGCCTGCAATTATTTTTTTCTGACGTCAATGGTTAATTTCAACACCTCCGTCTGCCGTCAGGTGTCAGGTAAAATAGCTGCACTTGCTGTTATCGAGTGGAACTACTCGATCTTAATTGATACAAGTTAGGTTGTTTTTGGGTGGCATTCTCCTTTAACCTCTCTACCGTTTTAACGTTAAAATTTTTGGCCGGGGAATCTACGGTCTCTGACCAGAGTTAGAGGCAGGTAGCGACACCATGTTTTTCGAGCTGTTTGGTCTAACTTGTGTTTCGCTTTGTCCAGGCGTGCGTTCAGTAGACGCTAGGACCCACGGTAGGACCTAGCTAAAACCAAGGAGTGTACGAGTATAGGAGAGTTCACTCCGCCATTTTACCATTCGCCGCAATGGTTACCGGTCGAAACACTAGCGCTCCAAGCGGTGAATAATCAATACTTACGTAGGAGCGCAGTCCGAACAATGTAAACACTGATGAATTCATACTTTAATGACGTTCNGTTTCGCTTTGTCCAGGCGTGCGTTCAGTAGACGCTAGGACCCACGGTAGGACCTAGCTAAAACCTTGTCAAAGTCACGTGCTCTCATTTAAAATGCACGGCAATATCTCACGTAATCTCGCGAAGTCTTGCTTTTTAGCGAGGTCCTAGCGTTACTGAACGGCAGGCTGGTTTCCGCCATCTACTAGTTGCAGTCGACTAAAATGTTGTCACAACAACCACGTTGTTAAAACACCGTGACAATAATGGACTCTGCGCGTGCGTATTACTGGATTGTTATGGGAAGTTACTGACAGTAACCCCTTTAACAATATGAAAATTAATTCTTTAAAATTGTAGGAGAAATTATATGTTAATATTTTGATGACCTTTCCACTACTTGACCTCTTCCGGTGCGTTATGAGCCCCGATGAGAGAATAATTGTAAACTAGATTAAAAGTGTGGATAATGCTAAAAATCACAGATGTTTTACTTTAAGCACATCAGAATACAAAATGAATGATTTGGTCAAAATTCAGAAGGACAATGCACAAAATGACTCTATGGGTGCACTAAATGACATCAATCGCAGTTAGTAAACAGATATGTAATTTTGAAGTCTCTAGCTCATAAGTTTAGTTTGCATTCAATGACCTTTGACCTATTTTTTCTGATTGGTTAGGCCTATTGCGAAGTAAAGTAGGGTATTCAATTGGCATGTTGACTTACACCACTGTGTTGAAATTGAAAAGAATTCCTTGAAAAACGTAAGAGATACAACATTTTGAACGTTTCATGACCTTTGCACTAATTGACCCTATCCGGTGCATTATAAGCGTCTTTAGAAGAATTATTGAAAAGCCCATCAAAAATGTGTCTAATGCTGAGAATCACAGTGGTCTAACGGTTGACACATCAGAATACTTGCTGATTGAAAAGGTCAAATTTTCAAAAGAAAAATGCACCTAATGACACCATGTTTGCACTAAATGACCTGAAACTTTGGATTCCGATTTGATTTACCTGTGTCAATCAGACCTGTCAATTTCAAGTGTCTAGCTCAAAATTTTAGTTTGCACCTAATGACCTTTGACCTATTTCACCTGATTGGATGAACCGATTACTTAGAAAAGTAATTTTTTAAATTGCCATGTTGACTTATACCTGTGCACCGAATTTGAAAAAGATAGCTTTAAAACTGCAGTTGCATTTTGAAAATTATATGACCTTTGCACCAAACGACCTCTGGAATATGATTATATAACCAATCAAAATTTATATACTGTCAAAAGTCATATGCTGAATTTAAAGACCGTACCTGCACCCAATTTGGAGTTATTAAGCTTCAAAGTTGGTCGGAAGAAGAATAAGAAGAAGAATAAGAAGAATAAGAATTAAATTGAAGAAAACCCAGGAACAACAATACTCTGTGCTTACACGCGCAGAGTAATAAAACTGAAGAAAACCCAGGAACAACAGTACCCTGCGCTTACACGCGCAGAGTAACAACTATAGTCACATGGACTTTTTTGTATGCTTTTCAATTACAAGCAAAAACACGGAGGTAACTTACTATTTTCAGTACCAGATACATGCTACACAAAGCATGTTCAACTCGCGCCTCCTCATTCAGCCGTCAAACGAGTTGTGGGTTGATGAGGAAAGAGCTACGCCTCGTCAAAAAAGCAACGCGCAATTACGAGAAAAGAATGGTGCAAACAACCGCGTAGAAGATAAGAAAGGAAAACTGTTTACGGTGTGCAAGCTGCTTGCAGTCGATTAACTAGAAAAAATGCTCGCTTGCATGCAGACCTTGGAATTAGCTATTCCTCTAAAAAGTAGTCCATTTGGCACTGTGGCGCTGTGATCAAATGTACATTTGTGTTGTAAGTCCATTAAAATTATTTACACCATGTTTCTCTCTTACAGAATCCAGTCCAAATGTCTGGCAGTTCCTACTGGAAACAAGTGAAACCGGGATTGAGATTAACGGAGCTAAGTATTTTCTGACGGATGCTATTTTGAAGGGAGCTCAAGTGCGATTTGTTATAGAAAATTGGCGTCAAAACGAAGCTTCGTTTGTTGGCGAGGCCGATAATTTGTGCTTCACAGCGCAATCCGGTGACGTTTGTGCTCAGCACGTGCAGAGTGTTGGCGTGAACACCACCTCCGGGCACATTGCAGGTAACGCCACCTGGTGGTATGGCATCATGTGCACAAGTGGAAAATCACACACCAGAGAATACATTATTGGAACGGATCAGGTTGTTACAGAGCATCACGGCCACTTCCGAGTCAGATGGTTCGCACGCATGCCGTGCAACAAAGAGGGCGTCCCTGTGTTTTATAAGCGTGACACCTCAGGGCTCTTAGTGGAAGGAGATTATAACGCCTATACTTCACTTAAACTGAGCACAGCAACCCTAATTCTTGGTAGCGAATGGAGCACTTCAGCAATTTCGGCTCAATACCTCAAAGAGCCAATGGTTTTGTTCAATAGGGCACTCAGTATTACAGTGAGCGATGATCGCGTAACGTTTAATGATACTGCAGACTGGGTCTTCATGAACGTCAACTTAAAAAAGGGATACAACGACGTACTGCTCTATGCAGTTGACCAACCCGTGGTACGAGGCACTCTCTTATATTACCCTGACTTCAGCTGTATCTCTGACGACTGTTGGCAGGTTGATGCAGTGGTTGACCAAAATGGAGTTTTAGGAAGTGCAGACACTACTTTGGATAGTTTGATATATAAGATCTTGAATGGCCATAGAGTCCTGTACAGCATAAATAATTCGGTCATGCAACAGGCAATTCATTTGTGGGTACGCGACGGTAAGGTATTTGCACTTGCTCTGGTTCCGGCTATAACATCAGATAACAAATTAAAGAACCCTAATTACTATCTGTGGTCTATCATATCAACTGACGGAATCTATCAGAGAATTAGGTATTATATCGGCTCCAGTAACCATCGTTCTACCTCACGTAGTCATGGAGCTGTTACGTGGGCAACTGACATTCAGTCGTGGGAGCTTATGCTCGATCGCAACTCCACTGGTCACCTGGTTTCAGGAAGCCAAGCTACTCTGATTGTTGCGGTAAGGTCAGGGGCAGCAGTTCGAATTGCGCTGTATAACGAAACCGAAAAAGCATACAAGGTGTTTTCAGCTTCCAGCTTAGAAGTGAAGAAAGGAAAGAATGGGGAGTCGCACGTGATAGCCCAATTTGTTTCCTCCCTCTCAGTTTATTATGACTTGACAGTTAAGGAGTACAAGGTTGTAGAAAATCCCGCAACTAGAGTACTGCAGTCATTTACATCATTGGGAGAGAAGTACGAAGCCTGGTGGACAGTTGGCGAGCACGAGATGCAACAAGAATGGACAGAGAACGTAGCAATGAAATGGTTTGCTAACTTTTGAAGGAGCACGAAGTCGCCGACCACGCTTCAGTGGTTTCTTGCTGTCATGAAATTCGTGGTATATTCATGATATATTTTACTTATGTTGGCTTGATAGTATTATAGACATTATTTCTTTACTAGCAGATTGTTTATGTTTATAGTAAGTTGTTTTTGGGTTTCAGCTGGTCGTTCACAGAATCATCGCCTCAAGACAGCTGACCATTACCATACATGACAAACACAATAGAGTGGTTCTTATGATTGTTGTGAAAGTTCCTAGAGTTGTTTACTGTTATTTCCTGTAGAACCTTGAATCATGCAGTTTAGTGCATGTAACCCACGCATTTGTAACTTGTATATAAACCTTTCACGGTTGTCTAATAAAGAGAGTCCTCACTTTGCTACTGCCAGTTGCTATTACTAGTGTAATTGAGTGGTCTACACTTAGTTACGGAATAGAACCATCTCATTGGCGGACCGAGACAAACCACACAACACAACGCTGCTGCTAAGTTCACTTCTACTCCTCGAGTTATACTACACTTGCTCTGTGGATTGTGGAATCTTGGCCACTCCCGATCAGTAACAATGTTTGTTTTTATCGGTTTGGTGTGAGCTTTGCTCCTTCACTTAACACAGTCGTGTAATATCCATTACAAACACTGCAAGCATCAGCGAAAAACTTAGTGTTTTACGTGCAGTTTGTTTTCGTAACTGTAATCTGGTAACTAACGTAGTTCGGATCAAACTTAGCGCTGTTCAATCAATGTGCGTTACTAATTTGACTTGCTGTTATACACGTATTACATTTTTTCTGTTTTTCATATTCTGCAGACTTTTTATTTTTTTACAGTAATAAAAATATGTACACTGTCAGAAGTTGACTGTATGTTTTATTGAAAAGGTAGGTATGCCTTGTGATTGTGTGTGGATGGAGAGAGAATGATTATTTAAATCCAGTAATAATTTTGTTATATAATAACCACTAATTAATACAAGTGAATCCTATTGTTTATTAAGTACACTAACAATGAAGAAGAGCAACTATGATAGGGCCTTCTGTAAGGATAATCCAATCAATTAAACATAAACATCAAACGTCTTATCTTTTTTCAAACATTTATTGTAATAAACTAACAATTACAATACAAACGTACATAAACATACATAAACATTTACCAGCGTTATAGTTGTGCTAAGTTCCATTTTTCGTTGTGATTTTCTAATGTACCATTGATTTTACTAATAGTAAATTCCATGTTTCTATAGTTTTTCAAAACTCTAGTAACATCAGTTGGTAATGGAATTTTGTTCTGCATTCTACATTGATAAAAGACATTTTTGTTATTAAAACTAAAACTAAAAGGCCGTTTAAAAAATCGTTCCTAAGGAAATCATCATAAACTTTGCTCCACAACTCTATAGTCCTAGCTCTTACATATCTGCATTCCACAAATAAATGTAATATAGTCTCTCTATACTCAGAGCGAACTGGTAAAGGGTATCTAACCAAAATTAATTTGCGGAAGTGACATCACAAACGTCTTGCCTGCTAACTAGTAGGCTGTAGGAGTCGACACTCGTTAAATGACCGTCCTATTGGTTGATTCTGGCTCGTACTAACACACACTGTACTGCGGCAATGTACTTGCTGGTCCCCACAGTCTAACTTCGCGACGCAACACAAGTCTGTAGCATCGCTCTATCCACGATACACTACGCTGGCCACATCCCTTCGTGATACAACGACACGTGTAGGCAGTATCTAACTACCACACTTTCTCTTGCTGGTCACAGTCCCTCATGAAGCAACACGTGTAGGCAGTATCTTAATTATTACCCACGATGCAAGTGATAAGCTCTTAGTTTAAAGGCGAAAGCAACCTGTTTTCATGACACTTTTAGCAAAAATAAGGTTCGTTCATTATCCCAGACACATTTTTCATTTAATTACAGCTTTTCGTAATTTGATTAATTTCTCGTCCTCTACTCCGGAAGTGACGTTTTGGGAGGCAAGAGTTTCGCGCCAATTTCTTTTCATTATAGTCTGACTGTGAGAGCTGTCGAGTCAGCCATTGTTCTACCTGGGTTGTGATAAATTCGGTCGTCGTTTGCTTTTGTTTATAAGTCAGTCAACATGCCACGCTGTTGCTGCGTGCCGGGATGTACTCATTATGGTCTCACACGCGCTTTGGGTACCTTGCGTCGCTTTTCGAAGGATGGCACACTTCGCCGTACTTGGCTAGCTCGTTCATGTGAAGAACGCAGCGCTACCCGTCCACGCAACGTACAAAGCAGTGGAGGGTTACCGAGTGTGTGGCAAGCATTTTCTGCAGTCAGATTATGACAGAGATATGTACACTGAATTGATGAAGGTCCCTGCGAAACAACGCCTGAAGAAGGGTACCATACCGTCGCTGTTGATTCCCGGCAGTGCCCCGTCGCTAACCCCGAGAAGTGCGTTTTTGAAGCGAGAAGCCTCGCGAGCAGTTGCCACACAGTGACTGGAGGCACTTCATCTACTGTCACCCGTGCCTCCGAACGTACCCCATTGCGTGCAATTCCGGGAACTAGCAGTGATTCGCCCTGTGCTGTTGTCTCTAGCTCAGAGCCTGTAAGCAGCCCTGCAGCGATGTTGAGTAGGGGGAGTGAATACAGGCCCAGTTCGACACCCAGTGAAGATGACAGTTCGTCATCCAATGAACAGATCTGTGAGCTTAAGTCTGATAAGTTTATTGTGGACTTGTATTGGAGCTATTTGGAAGGTGCCAGGTGTGTGGCGAGAGAGTCACACGGCGGGATGTAAGTGCAGTTTGGGTGCTCAGATCACCCTTCAGTGGGAGTGTGTCGCGGGACACTGGGGCAAGTGGGACAGTTCTTCCTCTGTACGTGAGACGATAATGAGTACACCCCAGTACGCAGCAACAGCGTGGCATGACGGACTGGTAAGCAAAAGCAAACGACGACCGAACTTATCACAGCCGAGATAGAACAATGACTGGCTCGACTGCTCTCACAGTCAGACTTTTTGAAAAGAAATTGGCGCGAAATTCTTGCCTCCCAAAACGTCACTTCCGGAGTAGACGACGAGTAATTAGTTAAATTACGAAAAGCAGTAAATAAGTGAAAAATATGACTGGGATAATCAACGAACCTTATTTTTGCTAAAATGACATTAAAAAAGGTTGCTTTCGACTTTAAAGTTAAATTCCTGTTCGTTAAGAGGGCACACTACAATTCCTGTTCGTTAAGAGGGCACACTACAATTATTACAGGATTTTGGCTGCCGAGATGAATCCTTTCCTCACGTCCTTATCAAGAGTCTGAAAAAACAAGGGGTTTTGTAGCATTTCCAACTCCCCAGCACTACTCATGATAATTGAAACTCAGCATAGAAAAATAGGACCAAAAACTCCAAATTTGACAGTTTCATTCTCTCCAAAATTACCATTTCCCTGCAAGTGCTAGAACAAATCTGACTGCAGCATGGCGCACCCAGTGGGGCTCGGCGGGGGCTCGAACGAGCCCCCCCCAATTCGTCAAATTGGTTAAAATGGTCCGCCTCAATGAAACAAAAGGTCCGAGCAAACGAGACAAAAGTCCACAAAGTGCACAATTCCTAGGCCTGAACCTCAAGGCTCCGTCTTTAGTCATTGATTTTATTCAGTAAATGGTCCGCGTACCGGAAAATTCGAGCCCTCTATAATTCAGGCTAGGTGCGCGCATGTACAGATTCAGCCAGAATGCCCGATCTCTCCAGATTCTAAAATTGTGTCTTCTTGGCAAGTTTGATCTGTTTGAAAGCCACTTGAAATCGCACCCGGTTTCTCAGGCGAACGCAGAATGGTTGACCCGTTGACCCTTTTGCCCGCCTGACGCCACACACGCATGCTAGCGCCCTCAGTGGAGGTCATGAGATGATGTCACTGTCCTAGACTGTGAGGAAGACTGGTTCAGAAGTGGTGTAAAGGAAGCTCTCCATGAGCACATTGAGAGTCCCTCTTTAAATAAAAGAGGCTGTTTAAGATTGCCACACGTGTGGGATGGTGTTCTGACGTCAATGCCGTGCCGTCTGGTCAAAACGCCACCAATTGGCCAGAGTAACGATAACGTCACAAGCCAAGCTGAAGTCCGTGACTGAATGTGGACACAACGTCGCTAATTTTTGTAAGCTTTTATTTCAGTATTAGACTCAAACTTTGTTTGTTTTCTCAACTGAACATCTCAAAATTTTCATGCTTTTATAGCCAGAACTATTGACAAAAGTTGCTCGAAAACTTTCCGTAGTCGGTGTTTCATGTTAAAAAGACACCGGCCACACCCCATAGCCGGCAACGTTTCACAACTCCTAACTGGTGACTGATAACCATTATATGACGTTTACAATTATCTACATGAAGTTGATATTAACATTCATTTTTTCGGATATTAAGTTCCTACAAAAACAATGACTCAACGTCCTACAATACAAATCGGTTCGCCTGTCAGGCTCCATTGCCACTAGGCTTTCCACAAAGGAGTGTTGGTACAATACTACGTACACTCCTTGTTCCCACTAACTGGTCCATGAACTCTGTTCGTTGACCTCCACTAGGGGCGCCAGCGTGCATGTGACGTCAGAGGGACAAAAGGTCTTGGTCAATAATCCCCTTTCTTCTCAGACAGCAGGCGACAGGGGTTGGAAAGCAAACTGCATCCGCCATTTTGCATCAAAAGTAGGTCACTGCTAAAACAGTTTTCTCATTCAAAAGTACAAGCTGGAGGTTTAGTTTCTAACTCAAGCTTGTTTATGTTCGTGTCAGTCCCGGCGGCCGCAACCTGCCTGATCGGGTTCCGAGCCACTTGGCTGGCCGGGAAAACGAGTCAGTCCGGTAGCGACGGGCCTGATCGGGTTCCGAGCCATTTGGCGGGATAACAAGCGTTTTGTGTGTTTAGAACTTAAAAATCACAAGTCTAAAAACACAGATCTAAGTTCTCCTGTCTGTATTTCACGGAAGAATACTTCGAATTTATCTCCGAACAGACCCCCAAACTCCTGCTACGGACCTTGGTAAATTTGCCTTCCGAAATTTGTAGGCTACGGTATGTCCAAATACCAATAAATCCGTAACAGCGAAATAAAACAACACGTTTTTAAAGAACTCGGTGTATTTTTAAGGTTTTTACATAGAAGCTTTATGATTTATTGTCGTTACTCAAACGATGAGTAACCCGGCATTGTTGTGAACTGCTGAACAGACTGCGTGTGAAACCAATGACGTCATTGGATAATTTCAACACTTCCGTCTGCCGTCAGGTGTCAGGTAACGCAACCGAACATGCCGTTATCGAGTAGAACTACTAGATCTAAATTGATACAAAATAGGTTTATTTTTGGGTGGCATTCTCCTCTAATTTTATTGAATCATTACCAATTGATGGTTTTAATGGGATGAAAGTGCTATTTAACAGATAACACCTGTCCTCATCCAAATTAAGAAATAAATGCACCGAGAACTGTACAATGCATCCGAATTAAAATTGTATGGTTGTTCATTTATGGCTATCATCTTTCCGAATGCACGTGGTTTGGCGTTAATGGAGCAGATAAATCAAACAATCGTTCACTTAATGATACAGGCATAAAATTCGGTTAGAGTATGTATTTTGCCTAATATTTCCAGAAAAAAATGCTTAGCCACTTACATGCCAAGAACTGTAGGATGAAACTTGGCTTACCTCAAAATCCAACTCTGCCTGGACTGATGGTTTGGTAATTGGCCCAATTATGTTGCACACCCAGCAAAATGAACGAGGAACATATTATTGTAACAGTAAACAAACGTTTTAGGTTGTAAAAGTCAGATTTCCTGTTCAATTTTCAAAATTCATAACTCTAATCCCGCGTTGGGTCCTCGGTCTGGCTAACATCACCTCCGTCTTCTTTAATGACTGCATTGTTCTGTTCGTGGGTTTGATCAATAGCCATAGAGGAAAACTCTCTGACTGACTTGTGAACTACAAAATTTACCCCACTGAATTCTGTGCCAACCCCTGGGTGTTGCTTTTCCAAGTATAGCGTATCCGGAAGATAGACTGTGTTGTTGTCCGCGTGTATTTCCATGCAGATAAAGTGACCTATAGGCCTGCATTTTTAATGTGCACGGCACGTGATCACTATTCCAAACATGTTCAAACTGTTCTTTCCATTAACCCGAAATACTGAAACCAGGATAGATGTTCATGCTATGGAACAACGTTCTTGAGAACATTCCATAGCTCTTACTTCGTAGATATCGACATTTTGGAAGTTGTACACCTACTTCGAACTTGACAGTGTGACACCGGAGTTAGTTTAGGAGCTAATGCACAAGACCATTGTTTACTTAAGTTAGATCAAAATTTTGAATTTGTTTTGTTTTTGTTTTCTTTGCAGGCAAATTTGGCTTCTTTCAAGGGGTTGGATATCACAATTCCGTATAGAGCTCCTAACAGACAGAGCACTAAATAGTTGAGTCGAAAAATGGCCCCCGTGCACCCCCCCCGGACTTCAACTCCTAAGTTACATTTTGCGAAGAGAAATAGGAGTGAAAACCGAAGAAAGATGCTAACAAGCCGAAAAAGTGTCCCACATGCGTTTTTTATGCAAATTAGTGCCGCCATTACCGAAATTTCGTTATTTGACGATATCGCACTTTGTTCTTCTTGTAATTGAACAAATCAAGAGTGAAAACTAATATTTTGAGGGTCAAGCATTACGTAGGAATATTTTTTTTATAATCTTATTGCATGTGATTTGCATTATACGATTACTTACAATCAATAATACACTGAAAGCATACATAAGCCAATATAAACATCAAAATAATGTACAACTTTCAGTGCTTTTTAGTGAACCGCATTTCAACAGAAAATTTAATATCTCAAGGAAAAAAATGCAGGGAAATGATAGCAGAAATGTGAGCAGTCATTAGGGGCTGATGTCACTGATTACATGTTCCATCACTTCATATGGACCTGTTTTGAAACGATTCTATACTTTCTCAGAACGGTACCAAAGATTCCCATGCTCGTTCCCTTTTAGTTCCTCAACGAAAAGCAAACGGAAGGAAGAGATCTTGATGAAATCATTTTGTTGGACGATGTGAGCTTTAAGCTGCGGTAGTTTTTTGCATTCCTGTTCCTCAGCCCATTTTGAAGAATCATACAGATATTTGATGAAGGTTTCTTCAACGTGTAAGTGCGTTTTGGACAAAAAGTGTATTGTGTTGTACCATTGCTGGGAATGCAGTTGTCGGCACATATAGAGTATGAGGCTCAGCATCAAATTGTGATTGAAATAATGAATGTGATTGCAGTAAGTTTTCATCAGCCTATTCTTGTTCAAGATTGTGTGGGAATGTAATATGCTATTCACATACGCATCAATGCCCAATAGTAGATGCCACGCATCATTTGAGGTCACGAGCGCAGCCGGCACATAGACTGGAGCCTAACACTGAACAGATATAATCGACAAATCACAACGGTACAAAGCTTTCATAATTTTGGAACAGACAAGACGAGTATCCTTTACCAGAAATAAAATCCAGTTAGCGTCGTTCCTGACAAACACAAGCATTCGGCATTTGAAGAAATGAAATCAATGTCAGCTATTCGCAACTGGGCTTTGGCAGTCAGGGTAAAAGCTTGAGTAAGATTTACAGTTCAAGACACACACTATTCGGCACTAAAGTGGTTAGAAAATTAAATCGTGATTCAATAAAACGCTTTAATTACCACTATGAAATTAGGACTGTCTGCACACTGAGTAGGCTCCGACTCAGCTTCATTCTCTGAAGACGCCGGTGCGGGAGGGTTGTGTTCGAACGGCCTCAAAATCGCAAAGTCTGTCGATATGGCGAGGTCTAAGTCATTACCTGTTTCACATCCATCTTCATAATACTCGTCAAGCTCGCTCTCTAAGTCTTCGAAACTTACAAGTTCACTGCTATCTTTCATTGCATATATATTGTCAACTGATCAAGGTCTTCCACTCATGACATCACGTGGCGGGACACAAAAAAATCACTAATTTTTCTTTAAAATTCAAAATTCCTCAATTCTTCCCCTAAATAAGTGCTAGTCTAGTTATTATACACGATCTGAAACCTCAAAAAGTACCAAAATCCATTGTGGGAACGCTTTAAATACATATGGTCCATGCTTCTACCATAAACAATTCTCAGAAGAAAATTATGTTTTTGCTTTTGTATTAGTTGTTGCAAATCAATTTTCAGTTTCACCCAACACTTATTGACAGATTCTGATTTGAAATTGAGTACCGGAAGGGTTAGAAAAGTTTAGAGGGCTTTTTAATTATGCTTTAGTGGATTCCACCTGATTACGGCCATTTTCCTAACAACCGTTTCAACACAAACAATTGGAGTGTGTCATTGTATTAGATCAGAACATACATTCGTGGCCATGATACCATATAGTGTGTACCAGTGGCACGATAAAGGGAACAATTATCCCAATAGGCGGAGCCGTTGATGTATAACATCTTGCGAAAAGTGTTTTCATTATTCACCAAATATACAGACCACTATTGAACTGAAATGTCCGACAGCTTAAGGACAGCATCTTTTTTGTTTAGTGCAGGCTTTCCTTGTGGTTAGGTCTGCACTAAGTTATTTTCCAAGACAGTTTTGCCTTCCGCCATTGGTCTCCTTCAGCGAGCAAGGCACGGCTCGCCTAAATGCTGAAAAGTCGCGAGACAGCGTAATTGTGGAACGGAAATAGGAACATTATCACAGTTTACACACCAGTTTACACACCAGTTTCCCCCAAAATTCAATACTCCCAGAATAGACCTGCAGTTACTTACAATGGGGGTACATACCCTGTGGCAAGTAGGTTGCGAGTTTGGCAAAATCACACAAGATCATGCCAGTGAAAGGCAAGATTTTGCAGTTGAAAAATCGCTGACCACCCGCTGAGACCATAGATTACGGGGATTTCCGAAACAGCCCACTGTGTTTCGGAAGCACCCATTTTCCCGATGTGATTGCGGAGGCTCTTTGGGAAAAATTGGTGGAGTTCTTCCGAAAACTTGTGTTGCTTACCACAGCGCTCTGATTGAGCTGTGGGTGTTAAAAAGAGTAAATGGAGTAAGTGACTCTTGTTATTAAAGAAATTGAACTCGGTGATAGTGGCATTGCTGGAGGTGATTTGTGACTACAAATATTTTAACCTTCATTGACTTAAAACGCCAGTCAGGCATCACTTTAGCAGCAAGTGTAGCTAGTCTACGTTAGAGTAATCCGGCGACGCCACCGTTGACGAGCTATTGGTATATCTGAACTTTTTTAACGATCCTTTTAAGGACCAAAATTGAAAAACGAGGACATTTTGCTGCAATTTGCATACATTTGGCCCGCTCCAGAAATTCAAAACGATTCCGAAAGAAACTCCATGGAGGCTTTTTTGGTCCTTGCTTCAGGAAAAGCCTGCATGGGACGGATGCTCTAGTTCACAGACAGCGAAGAATTTAGGCTTAGTCAAATAGCAATAAAAATAGCGGTTAAAACGTCCATGTAAACACCCAAGAAAAGAAATTAAACATAGCAGTCTATAGCGACTAAAGAAGCAATTAAACTTTGACTATGTAAGCGTAATTTTTATAAATGTTAATATGATCTTCCTTTGTCATCCTCTACCACAAACACAGTAGCATGTGTTGAAATCACAGAACACGTAAGATGTCGTTAGTAATAATTGTAGAGTTGCTGTGCTACTAATCATTTCCAAAAATACCTATAAAACAGAAATTGTGGTAGCAACACAATGATCAGATTTCGTTTTGATTATTTTAGTTCTTGAAATTACCTGACCTTCAAACTCTTCCTCAGAACTATAGAAGGTCTTATACTGCATTTCCTTGTATGTAGCTGTGCAAGCACGAAAAATGAAGTAAACCACTTACGCTCTTCAAATCAGTCGCTTGATATTCCTTACCCTGATAACACTTAATATTCTTTACACTGATAACACTTAATTTCCGTTACCACCAAAAGCGACGCAAGAAAAGGCTTCAGAATTTATTGTGGTTGGCCAACTCTAATTCGAAACGGCGTTTGTACGAATAATCTGCTACTTGAGTTGCCGGCTCCTTTGGCCCAATTCAATATAGAATAAGTACGTTTATATTTTTAAATCCCAAAGATCTTCTTCTAATAATTCAACAATGACAGCTAAACAGCGCCAAAATGCTCCTTTAAACAAGTGAATAGCAGTTCAGTGAACTAACATAAAATGTGCGAGTTTGCCTCTGCCATCACGAACGAGTGATTTAACTATATTTCTGTCAAAAAGTTTGGAGTCCTGGCAACATTTCCAAGTAACGAAGTAACGCAATTAATTGCTTGATGTTCAGACTTGGATGTTTGGACGAAGCCCTGCTTTAAAATAGCGATTGCTGATCATACAAGGCAACGGCTAAAGTGAAAACTGCATTCCACGCCTCTTTGCCAGTTGGTATAATTTTGTCCACATCTTGAATAAAGCCCAAAAAGTTGGTGAAATCTGGGAAGAGCTCGATAGAAAACGAATGGGCGATGTCAGCACGACTCCCTTTGGCCCAATCCATAGAACCGCCTGATATCTTACCTGCAACAGAGCAATTGTTACTGAAAGAAATTTCTGTGTTATTAAGAGGCTCATACTAAATATAGTCCCTTGCGGAAAGGTGTTTTGCTCAACTACCTTGCGTTTGTCTATTTGGCAAGTTTATGCAATATTTCTCATAGTCTTCAAGTTTTTCTTCATTCTGAAGCCACAGTCTTCGAAAGAACATATTTATGGAAGATACAAAGGATTGAATCGCACGCAAGTAAGCGAATCAAGCAAAAACTTCACAATTCTTCGAGAGAAGGGATATCAAATCGTAAAAGATTGAAAATGCAGGCAAGCCCAAATGAATCTAAAACTGAGCACAACACGTGGTATGCAATTAAGAAATCTTATTATTCTTACAACCTGAGAGCGTTCCGTAGAGCTAGCTTCTTACGAGGAAAGCAAGATCTCGCAAGACCTCGCAAGTATGCTTGGGAGCTTACTAGCCACTCATAGCAAAATGCGGGCCACTGAAGTAATTGGTCATCGCGGTTGGATTGTTGAATTCACTGTTTCTGTTCCATAACCGAAAGTTTTTCGTTTCAAGTGCAAGCTAATGTCTTGCGGTCTACCCAGCCTAGTGTTCCTACCTACTTAAACAATTCAAACGGTTCCAGAGCTAAGGGCCAGAAGGTCTGGATGAAACATCTAGAACGGGCTTTGAGTGTCCATTTACAACAAATTTGTGCCAACTGATCATGTACCCAAACCGGGTATGCTGCACCCACAAGCCCACTGTTAAGGTTATGTATGACCTTGACAAGTCTACGCATTTAGCCAAATATCTACTTACTTAAGATGACAACTCAGCGAAAATAGAAAGCCTGTAAAATCGATTCTCGACTTCTTACCAGTCTGCCGTTATGTGGGTCACGTGACCATGTTTTAGTGAAATTTAGGAGAAAATGAAGGCACCTAGATAGCAAACCAACAGCATCAAACAAACGATCAAATTCTATTTGATATTAATGCAGTTTTCTGAAATGCCATTTCGTTTCCGTTGTTTTTTCATCAAAATCATGAAAGCCCTATATGTAATATCCCCTAATGAAAAAGTTGGAAATTTTTAAACGTAATTCCTAGCAGCTTTTTGGAGAAAAGTGCATAAAACATACCACCATTTCTGATTTACTGAGTTATACAAATTTGGTCAATTTTCTGGGGTCCTACATAATCTTAGTTAAACCATTTCCTAGGCATTCGACCTGAGAGTTCAGTCTCCGTTGTGTCTTCTCGAGATTATGCCCGCAATACAAACAAAACACGTTATCACACATCATCACTCGCGAGATTCGGAACTCAACCGGGGCACTGAAGTAGAAAGAGGAAGAAAGTTTACCAAAAATTTCAGGAACTGACAGCGTCAAATATTCTGTACCACGAACACTTCCCATATGGAATGCCATTCTCTCTGCAATGCGCCTCTGGAACAAATTTATTAGTAGCAATAAGCGTTGTAGAGACATGTTGGACATGTGCTTGTAGATACCAGCCAAGTATGTTGATCTAAAATATCCGTAAGAACAAAAATTTCATAATTGTACCACTCTATAGAAACTAGAAAAGATACAATGAATTATTTCAAACCAATACGAACCGGGACTATGCCATATTTTGAATAAAATTTTCATTCGTAAAATTTCTTTATATGTGAATGTAGAAACTTAACAAAGCAGCCAAAATTGTCCTATGCAGAACACCTCTGTCATTTTTGTAGTCGAATTTCCCTCGGAGGTTTACGTTTATCTGCGCATGTGCGTACTTCAATCATATGCTCAATCATTCTTCATCTTGGAAGTTACAAGACATCTTGAATGACTTAAGTTCGCACATGCACTGATAACATCCAAGTCCGCTGGTAAATTTGAGGCTACGAAAATACCCGAGGTGTTACGAGGTGTTCCAACACATTGGAACAATCACTTTGAGGTGGTTTTAGTAACATCTTGTCTAAAATCTCTTGGTTCGTTCATACCAACATAAAGCCTATTCACACTGGCACGGCGTTTCAGTCGGCTATTTCTCCGGCCATCTTCTTGTGTTACAGCGCTCTTAGAAGAACGAGAATATGGTTCACTCATGGTGGGCACCTAGATTGTATTTTTCCTGGTAAACGGCGGTTTATGAACATGGGACGTACTTTTTGGTTGCCTGTGCAACACCCTCATCACTGGGTCAACAAGGGAAATGCGCTATACTGATATCTTCGAAGAATTAATCTCTGCATTCCATTAGGATGTTTGTACTCCTCCCTTGCTTAAAGTGTTGTTGCACTGCTTATTTCTTTTGGCCTTAAGGCCATGCATTTGACATTACCCTCCTTTAACGTGGCTGGAGTTGAAGTCAATGTACCGTTCAGTGCGAGTGTTCCTTTAGTAGATTGATGTTGACTTCTATCTCTGGCAGGCTGGTGGTAGCTTCCACTTCCACAGTGAATTCAGAATGAAGCCATCCTATCAGCAATGACGTCACAAAGAAAGTGGAGAAGGTACGAGAAGACCCTGTACAACAAACGATGAGCTTTCCTTACATACCTGGAAGCTGGACTGACAACCAAACGGTCCCAATTTCAAACTCCGCCGTGCACCAAGACAGAAATACAAATAGTTCCAGTGACTACCAGATGTCCGCACTCGTTCTTCAAAGAACACTATAAAACCCGAAGATGGCCAGAGAAATGACCGACCTAATCGTCTGCCAATGAACATAGGTTAGATGTTGGTGTAAACAGGCCAATACTGATAGTTTAGACATTCGTCTTTTGATGGTGTGGCAAGTACAATGTGCGCTGTCAGCAACATTAAGTATTGGAATGGAGTCTTTCATATTTTTAATTTCATTTCACACGAGTATAGGTAAATACCACACACACACACACACACACACACANTTTTCGTTTATAATTGCATAACAAACACTCAGATACCGTACAATACAGAAGCACGATTTAAAGTTTTGTTGAAAACTTCCACGCATGTAGTTTGATAGGTTGTCAAAAGTTCTTCTAATACTGGAACCAAGGAGTGTAGTTCCTTGCTGGAACTAAAAAGATATCTGAGGCTGGACTATTCCCGTCATGAAGTCAGGACCAAAGGTGGGTGCGTATAAAGAATAACCAATGTAATTGTCGGGTTTGTTGACTAATTTTGTCGGGAAATCGCTGGTTGTCTGGAACCGTAACGTAAGAGTCTCACTTGATGAACAAAAATGAAATTTGTATAGTACCTGTAGCCATCCTGGCATCCATTCTCAGAATGAAGCATGCCAATGGTGGATGTCTTACCGCAGAAACATTTTAGAAAAGTCGCTGTCTTTATTTAAACTTTACTCGTGTTCATCAGTGCGAGATCTTTCGGTAGAGTTCTATAGTTACAGTAATATTAACAACCCGATTTTTGGATTCCTCCGGAGGCTTAATAGTGAAACGCATATTTCTCTTAGAGCAACCAGTGCGTGTAAGTAGGGAAATTATGACGTCAATACCGGCGTGGATATTGCTTCTTTGGGATCTCTCAGTTTACGGTCAACGACGACTAGCTTCGAATATGACTGTCAAGTTACAGTAATTCAAATATTCAGCTAATATTTGTTGTTGCCATTTTTACAATGTTTACTGCCAAAGAAGGTATTGTAAACTGATAGCTTTCGTGTGTATTTACCAAACGTTCGTTGTCCTCTGGAGGCACCGGCGTGAATCCCCAGGGAACCAGCATTAGTTGTCCGTAGGTGTGAAACGATAAGTAAGCACCTAGTTTTAATTTGTGAAGAAACTTCTGGTTTAGCAAGTGACGTGCGAGGTTCGCCGACGCCATCGATGAAAATGCGGCATCTCCGATGTAACACTCGATGCAGGGATTTAAACACGGCGGGAATGTGGACTCTGGAAAAAAACCTTCGAAGTCAAACGATTGGCCTCATCGTGTGATACTGAAACAAAAATCTAAGAAAAAATTTAAGAACATTTAACGCAACTTCTATTAGACACTGACACTTGCTACTGCTGTATAAGTGCCTCCGCTGACAAACACGAGCATTATTTAGCAAGAATGCGTACAGGTTAAAAAGCACCAATTAATTATGCGTAAGCCTAAATGGTTTGTTCCGAATAAACCTTTGTCCCTGTCAACCTCCGTAATCTGTGCACAGGTAAAATGACATAGCTGCAGACTTAGATATACGTGTATGATATGCAAACGCATGTCCATATAATTACCGTTCCAGTGATGTCCAAAGTTTCGGTTAAGATCTGTTCCTACACACCGGTCTGTCTTTATAGTTTTACTCATATCCTTTCGCCACAAACGCCTGAACAAGTAGTCCAATCCTTGCACTTGTTTTGGGAAATCCTGCGTTACGAAATGTATGAGACATACAAGCAATGGAAGATAAACAAATAAACATTTATTAAAAGCATTTTGGAGTGAACTTCGATATCCTAAGTTATCACAGAGATGGCAGGTGGCGAAAAGTCTTGGGACGTTTTTTCGAAGTGATCTGTTTGGGGGTCATTGCGACAGAATTCCTTACGTATTGACAGTAAGAATATATTGTTTAAACATAGTAAACTTAATGTTAAAAACATAAACGACGATCTCACAATAACTGGCAGCCACGGCTTAACGCATGAATTATTACTTTTAGGGATTGAAAATCAACATGGCACAAGGTCTTGGACAGAGGAAGTAAATGTCTGGACGTGCTACCCTGACCTGTGAGAGTCGGGACCATCAGGTCTAAGCTCCTTACACCCAAGCTTGGCCCAATTAAGAGTACAACCAATCGCCAGTTTCCCTTATCAAGTCTCACTGACTGGAGCTTGATAAGCGCCATCTGCAGATTGCGCATGAGACGCTTCGCCTCATCCTCATTTATTGGTGGCTCACCATTCCTTGCAGTCACAAAGACACTAAGATCTTTCTTGGACACGCTAGCGTAAGAGAGCTTATCCACTTAAGCCACTTTGGTGGTGGTTTTGAGGATGTCCCAGGGATCGATCTGTCAGAATTGGGGTGTTTGACACCCTGATGAACATCCGTGTCTAGATTTTCAAGCTTCTTCTGAGCCCACTTTGTCCTCCACTCAGCATCAGCAGATTGGCGGTAGGAGCTGCCATCTTGTACAGTTGAAGCCTTTGCGCCACCATTCGCTCCTTGAGGAGTGTCCGCGGCAGGTTTGAGGTTCGCGTCAGCAGTCACCCTTGCCGCTTTCACAAACTTGGTAATTTCACTGTCCACTCCCATGGAAAAATCTAGCCATTTCCCAGAGCAAGCGTCCACGGTATGGGGTGCTTCCACTTGCCTTGTTCGAAACTCCTAAGGAGGAGTCTTTGAGGCGGACTTCCATGCCGCGAAGACCACATTCTGCCCTATTTACCGGTCACCCTGACCAGGGTGGTTATTGGTTTTCGCTGTAGGTATAGGTCATGATTCAGGTTCGCATCCGCATTTACCCTATCCACAACAAGGCCCCGCCTAAGGCCTTTCTTGCATCCGCAGACCTATAGGATGTGACGCTGGTTTCAATAGGTTCCTAGAATGGTGCCTCTACAAATGGATTTTCCAGGTTCGGTATGTCTACCTTCGAGTGCCAGAGCCTCGCTACCTCATAGGGCTAACTGTGCAGAGACTTGTCTCCTAGTGAAACAGATGTTGCTCTGACCATCGCGATTTGTCCAAAATTCCTTGATAATCAACGTTCTGTGTTGTCTACCCCCAGCCGCAACTGGCTTAAAATTCAAGAACCAGGGTATTAGTCCTCAAGGGTTCCCGTGTTCCCTGGCCGGAGACAACGCAGTATCAAATCGAATCCCAAGAGTTGGAAGTCAATATACTCTTGACCAGGCGCCCAAAAGGGGGATGATAGAGAGGCCTCCCACTGCAGAGTCAATCTCCCGGGAGCAGAAAATGCTTCCAACAGGGTTTTCGGCATCTCACGTTGTTCGAAAGGCGGCGGCTACCGAAGCCAGAAAGTCCCCTTCCCCAACCCGATCCCATACAGCTTAGTCTGAGTAAACCCAGTCCATGTGTTGCCATGAGGAGGCACTGCACAAGACTTGCTGTGGGAGAAGTTATGTACTGACAGTCGGAACTGAACAACGGGGGGAGCTGAAAGGTGAGCACTACTCAGGGCAGTAAGCAGAGCTAGATACTAGTACTACTACTAACTACCCTACAACACTAGACGCTAAGTACCACAACTTGTGGTCGAAGTCGCCAACACATTATATGTATACGTACTTTTACTTTGTTGGAATTGTGTGTAAAGTCATATCCGTCTGGGTTCAGAATTGGACAAATGTGGAATTCGTATATCTCCAGGAGTTGACTAATGTAGTGGTCGTTATCGGCATGCAGCAGCTGAAATTCATGCGCAAAACGTTAGAAATTATTATGACAATCAAGACAGTAGGTAGTTGCGATTCACAATTGTGGTTGATTTGACATACGCATCATTGAAATATTTCATCTTAATGCCGAGAAAGTGAAATCTCAAATCTCTCTATTCCTTCATATTTTGCTACCAGTGATTGAAAAAACAAAGGTAGAAAGTCTTCGAGATTTATCGTGGCCACGCACTATACACGAAGCACGTGATCTCACTCACTAGCGAGTCAGTAGCGCTAATCTTTGAACTCGAAACCGAACTCTAAATTGTTGTAGATGTTTTCCGTTCTACTTTTGTGCAAATTCAATACATGGAAGTTTGTATTACTCTGCTTGAGCTCACTACGGTTTACGCGGACGACATTCCAATCCTGGTTTCCACTTGATGACCCCAGCATTAACACAGTAAGTTCAGGTCTGAAATGTCGAGTTTGTACCCGAAAACTCTAATTTTTACGTGAGATTGTAGAATGTATAATATCCCGAATTCGATTTCGAGAACAGAGTTTGGACACCGGGACTTGGCCGGACGCTTAATTTTACCTTGTCAATTATGTAAATTGCTGATGTCACTGTAAGCCATTCTCTCGCATGAATTCCACCGTCGATGAAAATAATTGGTTTCCGTTTTTTTCTTATTCTGCGATTGTACTCAGTTACCCAGCTGTCCGTTACACCAAGATCCTTACTGATCTTAAATTAGAGTTAGAAATAAATACATATTAAAATGTTACATCACTGTGCCATGCTCTGTACTTTCTTCTATAAGTTCACATGCGCAGTCTATTTAGCGCAACTCTCAACTGGATTTCTGGGATTAAATCTCTTTTAACATCAAACGCTAGTGAAATATAATGATTTTAACTTCGTCAAGGTGCAATCTATTGGATAGTTCTGACAAGACAACAAAGCTAGTAAGAACACTTACAATAAAAAATATTTATGTCGCTTTTCAGTAATGCACATGAAGATAAAAACAGAGCCGGTGTCTTTGAAATCCGGAAAATTGCGTGGAAGTAGTGTTTCTCACCAATTTTTGTGCTAAGAAATAATACCGTAGAACACAATCTTCTCGCCGAACTCAACAGTACAATGACAAACAACTACGGTGGCTGTTTGACATCAGTACGAATGAAGCTTGCCGTGTATATGGGCTGAAGTAATCTTTGAATCGGCTCAAAGGTTTAGTATTGTGGATATACCGCTTAAGTTGCTTCCCCAGAACTCACTATGATGATGCTGCTCTATATGGCATCACCTTCAATGATTATAAATGATCAGAACACATCGTGAACAATCCGTTGCTGCAGTACTCTTGCAAAGAACTTCCGGTTGTAGGACTTCGTAACAGTAACTAACTATGGTAGGCGTGCCTAATGTACAGTGTATTTGACCGGTTCCAAGGTTTCTTCATAAAATCGGTCACGTGATATTCCATACCGCTGTAGGATTCTACTTCCGCTAGCTACTCAAGTCACAGGTAATGCGAACATACGCTTTCTTGAATTTGCAAAGTAAGGGTTGGCTAACCTCAATGAACTCTATTTCGAGTCGTTGATGATTTTAACGTTCTAGTTACTAATAACGGAAATGGAATCCTACTATTATAGCGAATGCTGTGAGACTGATTTTCTGCCTAATTCAATTTTCTTTTTTTTTCACCAGCTAAGCGGGACGAAATACAGCTTTAACTAAACTCCTCAGCGCCATCGCCTTACCTTCATTACCAACTGCCTCCTCCCAAGTTCAGTGTGACCCATCGAGAACACCTGTGTTATCTCAGGGTGAAGTTTGTGTTCGTGCAACATCCAGTCATAAACCTGCATCAGGACCAGGCATGAACAAGTAAACATATTTGAATGATTTGTAAACAAGACAATTCGGCGACCAGCTTACAGACCTCACCCGAAACGGAAGAAATAACACTAAAGGGTACACTTGGCAGTATCCGTGTGTAAAGCTGTGCTTTTCTTCACATTCTGAAGTGTTGCTGAAAGTCCGTGACTTACTTTCTAGATTTGTTTGGAAATCAGCTTGCTGTAAAAACTAACAAGACCAGTCCGTTAAAGGACGGAATAGTTTTAATAACAAAAATTATATCGCAGGGTAATGTATATCGCAGTGTAATGTATATCGCAGTGTAATGCATATCGCAGTGTAATGCATATCGCAGTGTAATGCATATCGCATTGTAATGTATATCGCAGTGTAATGTATATCGCAGTGTAATGTATATCGCAGTGTAATGTATATCGCAGTGTAATGTATACCGCAGTGTAATGTCTAAATGTTGCACACCTTTCAAATACGGCAGTCAAGAAATGGAGTAATTTTACGTTAACATTTCAAAAGTTCTTTCTGAAAACCACTTGACGATTTTTGAATGGTAGTAATAACGGTTTTAAAGGTATATAGAGCGCCGTTCAGGTGGTATAAGTAATAACATTACCAAGTGTCGAATGTTTTCATATAATTTGCGACAGTCGCAAAAATCGTGAGTCATGAAAAAAGGGAAGTTGGGGCTTCTTATTTTCTATGGTTATACTGTGGTCGGAATGGAGCTAATAGATTTTAATTTTACCTTAATAAACTGGTTCTTTCTTAGTCTGATCTTACTTTGGTGCTGTCCAGTTCTGACCCGCCAAAGCAGCACTCAAAATAATTTTAAAAACGCACCTCTTTGTAGGTTGGATATGTGCCAAGGATGTCGCATTTCTTTTTATGCTTTTTCTTTTTTTTATTCGATTCATCCTCATTCATCATTGAGGCCATTAGGTCCTGGTTAATAGTTTCACACTTGACGCCGTTTTGCTTGGCCTCCGTCAAAAAGTCCAGAAAATAGTCATCCATAATCATAATGATGCATCGCCGCCCTTGTCTCCATTTTTTCCATATATCCATCTGTAACACGAATAATCTTCACATTTCTTATGGTGATAAAAGGGAAAGGCGTAACAATAATAACAGGATTTCACAGTGCTCTTCTGTCTCAAACTATTACCTCGGTTGGCACTTTCAAACAAAGTTTTACACGTGTCAGCTTGAGTCCAGAGTTCGGCATGCACGTATTTGAATGGAACTTTCGGTTTTTTATTGAAATTCTATCCCCCACATTGGCGTTCCGTTACGTGCAGGTGGAGCACTGGGGCCTCCTGCTGCACTAATACAAAAAATTAACAGGCATATTCATAACGGAATCAATTTCAGACGAGTGCATTAGCAAAACAAGACGTGATGACGAAAATGTGCCAAAATGACAATAATGACGACAATAATGATGCGGTAAAACTATCCATCGAGGATAATATTAAATCTCCTGTATATCCCCGACGTGAACTATGCTTCGTCTACAACCAACGCATCTCCTATCGTTCACCGTTGCCTCCAGGTAGTCCGTTACGACAGCCTTTTTGTTCCCAAATCCTTATTTAGTGTTTGATTGTCCAGCAGTATTCAACTTTTAGTTCTGTGGGTGTCACTGATGTCCTAAGCAAGTAAGCGAAACGTCTGAACCTTCAACATAGTATATAGTATTGCCGCTAAATATAACATCGTTTGCTAAAGTGCTTGTTATTGGTTTTCTTTTGTTAATTTGGTCAAAAGGAGAACTGCCAATGAACCAATTCGTAACGCTTGATTAAGTGCTTATGAATGATAATTAAAAAAATGATGGAACTGCTACTCACCCCTTCGCTTTCTTTTCTCCTCATAAACATTTCTCCCTGAACGTCAAATGTTTCGCATTTTGCAAGTTTTGCGCTAAAATACAAAACCACACGAGCTTAAGACAACATTAATACTAAATTCTGCATGAAAATTGAAACATTCCTTCCGAAAAAGCTGCTTGGGTTACCACAGTTGATTACTGTTCCGAGGAAATGAGTTTTCCAGGGTTGTTAGTATTATAAAACCTGATTTTGTTTGGCAGTAGAAATACAGAAAAAACAGCGCGTTTTCGCCGGTTTATTGACGCTATGAAAACGGAAATAGTGATCATAGTAAACGCTCACGTCACACAGTTAATAGCACAATAAATAAATCTTCAGTCAAAAGCTGACCTAGACCGTTTGGCGTTATATCATTCTCATCTTGTTCCTCACTCAGTTTAAAAATGATTTCTAGACTGAGTGTTAGTCCAATGTTTCCTGTTGTTTATTCACACTCGAGGTTATATAAATACACGGCCATTCTAGGGTATAACTTTCTCAGAAAAAAGGGCACCACAAGAGGGAGGGAAACATGTTCCTTGTTAATGGTATTCACATTGCATGCTCTAGCACGTGACTTTTATGAGCAAGCCAAGTTTCCGCCCTGTTTCGTCTCCACACGGCTTCAAATTTGAAAATCTTCAACGCATGTATTAAATCGCGCTTCAATAACTGTCACTCAACAGTGTTCAATTGTTGCACTATCAAACTATTAACAACTTGAAGAAATCCAATATCGTGCGCTCAGTTCTCTGTTCAACGTGTATTAGATTACTAAATCAAGCAAAATTCATTCCTAATTCCTCCCCTAACCAGGTATAAAAACTTATGTATTTAGAAGTTTAAACGAAGAACCATAACGGGACTTTTGTGCTTTTAGCTCAGTTATTGGGTGTAATGGGCCAACCATGAGGCCTGCGCTCATCTGATGTCCCGGAAATGACATCAGGCCACCTGCACTGTTTTTTTTTTTATTTAAACAGATGAACCGTATTGTTCCTTTTCTCTAGGAGGCGTTTCAAAATTTAGATCAGATCGACAAACATGGCCTCAGAAGCGACAATTTACTAATTATTCTAAGCTATAATACAAAAAATTATGGTTATTCTTTCATTTGCTGCCATTGTTAAGAATCGTCTTCCTAATGATATTAAAATCATAAGAACCCTAAATTGTTTTCACTTGGCCGCTCATCAATTCTTCATAACTTACTGTCAATGTAACAGGTGCAGCATTCGAAATGTTTTAACAATAAAACGCTACCTCTACACCAGCTAGACTGTGTCACCTCATTTCGGCTTTGTGAAAGTATATATTATTGTAATGCAATCGTACACATCACAAGAAAACCTATCAGTTGAACATCTTTTTCTAGAGCGGGAGGACAGCAGATGCCAGAAATTACTCGTGGTATTACCTCTCAAACATTTAATATAGTACAAATAGGTTATAATAATGTAAACTAAGATGAGATGGGTTGTAAGAGTTCATAAAATGAGACAGTATAAAATAAAAAATCGTTTCCAGTACACAATTCAGAAAATTGTTGTTGCAAACCTACGTGATAAAGGATGTACGTATCGCGTTTTTGTAAATATCAGAAATAATGAAGACAGCCTTATAGTTATACTTGACAGTTTTTCTCAAGACATAACGTTTCCACATCATGTTGCGACAAAGGGTTGTGTGATATCCTGACCATACCCTAGGATCGCTGGAATATCAAACCGAATCAAACTAACGTGTTTGGACTGGAATTATATGAAACAGTTATCAAGATTGATAAAGTCAGCACTAGTATTGAAACACTTTTTCTAGACAAAAGTCATATGTTGGATAACATGCTCGGTATATGTTATTGAACAGCGAAGTTTCATATCTCAGGCATCGTTTTGAGGCAGAAGCCTTGGCAAGAAATATGATCATATGGGTGACATATCCTGATCGAATGTATATTGATTCATTCCTGCAGAGATTAGATATCCTCTTCAACCTCAAAATCAGTGACTTTCATTTAGAGTACTGGCATATTAACTACTGCATTCGGAACAAGCAGTAGACCCGTTCATCCTATGGCTTGGGCTGCACTTTGTGTCGGTGTTTTAAACGGAATATATTGCCACCTGGTCGACACTATGTATCGAGTGCGACAATCGGTGGTAACATGATGGCCATTTTACTAGAAAATCTAATTTTTGCGTAACTTTGTGTGGCCTTTCATTTCACTAATATGCAGCCACGGGGTCTCTTGAATAATTCGGTCCAATGGCCTCAAAAACGCCTTGTCGCCAGTTAGTTTAGTTAACGCGAAGCCCATGCACTAATGAGAAACGGGCTTCTTCTGGCTACTTTTAAGTTTAAAAATTGACTTTTCAAAATTTTTACGGATCAAATTTTCTGTTTATTGTACTTATATTTGTAAATTTGATAAATGTCACCATTCGGGGATTTTTCTTTACTTACTGTATGGAGTGTTAAATATTTTCCCTGATTATGCTTGGCAATCTTTAAAATTAAAAGCGCTTTTATGTGCCTAATTTGCGAGTTATTTGAAAAGACTTTAATAACGTGGCAAATCTTGAGCGGCCATTTTGAGACGTTACGATTGTCGATGCTTTTGGAAGTTAAAAACGTCTAGTTTTGCTTAGAGCTTGGGTAGATTTACAAAAAAATTCACACTTATTGAAATATTCTATGGCCGGAAAACATATCTTAATTTTTTCTTTGCCGTCAAATATCATCTATTCGTAAATGCAAGGAAATTGTTTTAAAACGCGATTTTGACTGCTTGTATTTTGGTTGTTTATTGGTAAATCGATTTTTTTACAAATTATTGGTTTAATATTGACTAAGAGAGTCCCAATTATTTTGTTCTGATGTACACTACACGCAAACTTTTAGTTCACAGGCGAGATAAACATTGAGACAAGTTCGAAAATAGACGGCTATATTTATATCCATGAAAGTACATGTATTTCACCTTCTCAATAGAATTATTGTTCTTTTGATGCATTCAACGAAACTTGTTAAAAATATCATAGAGGCGTCATCGTAAACAGCTGCTCGCCTGCTGAAGTTTACATCAAGAGTGTCTAATGCAGGAACAAAATAATTGCTAGAAAAATGTTTTCCCCAGAAACTTTCACTGCGTTTATTAAGCATACATTGTTTTATATGAGGAGAATTTTGCTTTCCAATATATTGCCGGTCGACGGAATTCCCCTGTTCACATAAATTTAGTCATAAGTTTTCTAAACAGAACATTGTTGTGTGATCTTATGACTGCAAGACATTATCAAACGCGAACGTGTTCTTTTGAGAACGTGTGTATTGAACTCATATACGAGTGCATGACACACGTGGATTACATTCGCTCTAACGAGTTCATAGCTTCATTCCTTCGCCGCCAGGTAAGAACGAGTAAAAATACACTCGTTTGAACGAGTGCATAGCGTCGTTCTTTCGCCGCCAGGTAGACGTAGGCACTAATCCCACGAGTGAAATGCATTCGTACCAACGAGTGCAAAGCTTTGTTCTTTCACCGCTAGGTGGACGATGTCACTGAGGAGTAAAATACACTCGTGTGAAATATGTTTTAGATGGGCCTGGCTTTGAGGCTACATTCATTACAAGGTGGCACTGAACAGTTAGACTGCGGCCACGGCCAATTTGCACTCCCAAAATAATAAAATCTAGGGGTAGGCCAGGCTAGGGGGCATTTTCTTAGTTAGGTATTGTATGTAGGCGAAGTGAATTTGGTTTTTTATATTTGTGAACATGCTGAGAATTAAAAAGGTCACTTTCTTGGCTATAGTTGCACTCTTCTTCAAGATGGTGGCCCTTTGTTGCAGTTGTGCATTGATGGGTAGCAACTGAGAAATTGGCCGCGATTTCAGGTAGCCCTCAAACAAGCCAGATTTGCAAAAAAACTAGTTAGTTGACAGTAATTTTGGACCACATTTTTGGAATTGGTAAGAAATTTGCTTTGGAATCTAATGTTGGCTTTAGTCGAGCATCAGCAGTGAAGTGGTCGTTTTGGGGTGAAAAGTACCGATTTTGCATTTTTTTGTCTTTATTTTTCTTAGTCTAGCTTGGTTTCCACTGGGAGTGAAAGGGTCAAAAATACAAGAGAGAACAAAGTTTCTGTGCTGATCATCTGTAGGGCTTGTGATGGGAAATGAATCAAAACTTTTCTTTATTTGCATGCAGTTTTTGGCAGAGTGAAGAAAGGGTGAAGAGTCCATTGACGTGTGGTCTGATAGGCAAATCCCTGTGAGAACTGTTCAGTGCCTTCTTAAATCGCTAAAACTAGTTCTTAGCTTCGTTCCTTCGCCGCCAGGTGAGAAGCGAGTAAAAATACACTCGTATGAACGAGTGCATAGCTTCGTTCCTTCGCCGCCAAGTCAACTCAGGCACGTGTGAAATGCACTCCTTCGAAATATTATAGTAGGCCTTCACGGTAAAATGTGTGCACATGATTGTTTTTATGTTATTATTTGTAATGTGACAAAGTCAGTCGAGAGATGACGACAGCAATCTTGTTCATACATAGGAGTGCTGCAATCGTCAGCAAACTGACGATTGCAGCACTCCTATGTATGAACAAGTGCCCGAGTTCACCTGGCGGCGAAGGAACGAAGCTATGCATTTCATTCGTATGACGTGTGCATTACACACGTTCTCAAAAGACCACGTTCGCGTTCCATGTGACATGGCCCGGTCGTGTTGTGTGTCGGCCCTATACTGTAGATTAGTTGATTATCTGACAAAGCGTAAAAATCTGGCATTCCCAGGCTATCTTCTGCACCCAAGGCATGCAACAAAAATCGTGTCCAACCACCCAGCCATTCGCCATACAAGCAGTCGCCTCCCACCCAACTCCACGGAAAGACAGAAGACATCACCCCCTTCGGTTGTACACACACTACTAATGTCTCGTGGGCTCACGCCGACTTTTTGTACTTCTGGACATGATCATTAGAAATGTGAAGGGCTGTACAGTGGAAACCCTGAGCTGGCAACGCTCATCCTGCGCAGACGGTAGTTCTGTCTACCCTCGCCATGGTGTCACTTTCTCAGCTTAGAGAAATTCTGTGTGAAAGCTATAACAATTACACAGTACCCGTTCAGCGTGGTGCACTTCTTCCTACATATTCGTCGGCTTCATATATTGTACCTCCAGATCTAGGAATGGTTAGGTGTTGAAATGCCTTCTATGGACCGGGAATGAAAAGCCAGTGCAGGTAACTTACTGCCAATCATTTCCAATCTGTATCCAGCTAATCCTCGTATTCCTGGAAGTCGTTTGTTGTGGTCGCAGGCATAGTAACAGTGTCGAAGTTTGAACATAGATTTAAGTTTCGCATGATATGTATCCCAATAGTACAAATCGTATTGCAGGGCCTTTAAGCCCATGGGCCTATATCCGAAATAATGCCTTTTTAGTGGCGTTCTCTCGCATATTGGCGCATGTGCTGAAGTTTCGCATATAAACCCAGACAATTTCCCCTGTATAGACACATACATTATTTCGCAAGTAGGCGCACCCGTGTTGACAAAAGTTCTGCCTAATAAGGGCATTTTTACGTTTTGCCTCTGTATCTTTGGAGTTCGGTGGCGTATTTTCAAGAAATTTGGTTAATAGTTTTGTATTACCGTATTGGTACGCCTTTAGGCCCATGAGCCTGTATCCGAAATGATGCCTTTTTCGCGAACTTTCTTTACTCACGAAGTTCGCATATTGGCGCAGTTCCGCACAGACGCCCATTGCCTAATGGCGCGGCAATACAGTGACAGTAAAAAGATTCAAGGCTTATGCCATAAAAAGGATGTTTTAGATACGCACTTTCACTGCTCACTAACATTTATGGAGTAGGGCATGATGAACCTCCAACACATGACCACGTGACTCTTGCCTTAGTGTTGTGTCACAAGTTGTGTTGACTTAATCAAGCCTTAGAACTATTTTATATGTTTCGTTTGAATCTTCCACCGACCCATCTTCCGTCTCAAATCGTTTGTTGTTTTAGACCACTTGCCTTTTTAAACTTGGCGTCAAAGTATTCCTTAGTCGAAACTGGCGCAACTTCTGGACTCGGAAAGAAGTTACAATTCCGCCGTCATTGCTCTAGACCACATGCCCAGAATTGTACGATGACACTTAGCTGGACTTTCCTCAATTTCCAGCTGTTGTTTATGAGCTTTGGTAATAGCGGATTTGCAGCGCAAACGAACTACGCATTGCGCATGTGCGAGTTACTTCCTGCGCGAAGGCTCATGGGATA
>NMRA01000081.1:5994-136227 GCA_002633005.1 Phoronis australis
GATTTTGAAAATGCAACCTGGGATTTTGGCTAGGTCGCAAAATGCAATCTGGCGATTTGAATAGCGTCGAGCCCTGTTTGGCTTAACTTTTTGCGTTTCTTCGGGAATTAACAAACAACAATGATTATGTTTTCAGGTAGAATTCAATTTCGGAAGCCAAGTTGATAGTGCGCGCGACAGTTTGATCTATTTCAGCCAGTTTATTACCAGTCATGGCTTCACGCTGACAAAAGGTACAAGACCGAAGTTTCTGATGCCGATGTGTTCTGTCTACCACCTTAGTTCCACATAAAATTGTGCGTATTTTGTATGTCCAGCTATCATAGCTCTAGTGATCTAATGACCCAGTGATCGCAGCCATATTAGTCATCAAAATGTCTACCTCCAGAATTCAACTTAATGTAGGTTTCGAACTTACATCGAGGAACGAGTCCCAGTTTTTGAAAAGGAATGTTTTCAACAAAAGTCAAAAAATATAACACGGTTGGTACCCTCTCGTTTACTGAGATGTAAGTCGCAAGTAAAAGACTACACTCTGAATTCAGTTCTTCATGGCAAACTACAGAAGGATATTGTTATACAAACAATACTGTGACTGCTCAGAGATCAGAAATAGACAATGTTTGAAATGACGCACTAACGCCTAAACAAGATTTTTAATCACACCCTCCTCGTGTCCAAAAAGTAGGCCTACTTTGCATCCACCGCTGTTATGACGTTTCTCACAATATCGTAGAGGCTGAACCTAGGAACCCTTTAAGCACTCGCTGTCCATTATGAGAAGCTCGGTGAAAACATTGTACCATGAATGAGATGATTTTAAAATTTTTGAGGACCATGATGTATTAGCACTTTGCTCACACGTGTTTTATTTATATTGCACTGTGTCCTTGTTAAATAAATTCAAAAATAATAAAAATAATAATAATAGTTATTATTAATAATATTAAAAATGATAATTATTATTATTATTATTATCAAAAATGATAATGATAACAATACCGATAACGACGAGTGATAGTAGTGAACGTACTAAAAGTAGTAATAGCAGTAATAGTAGTAATGGTAGTAATAGTAATTTAATAGTAATAAAAATGGTAATGGGTAGCCAGATTTATGCCGGGTCAGCCCGGAGGGCATTCCTATAGAAGAGGTGTACTAAAAGTGCCGCCCAAAAATTTTTTTCACACCAAAAAATACTCTTCAACTTGAGATGGAGCCATTTTCAAAGAAAAATAGTATTTAAAAGGGTGCCTTTTCTGAATTTCTGGAACAGAAATGTGAGAAAATGTGAATTGTTACACAAAATTAGTCTCTAAATGGGTTAATTTTGTGTCCAAGCCCACTCTCTAAATAAACGGGTAGGTATTCAAATTTCTCGGGCGGCCGTGTAAAACACTATTTGTTTTCTATTTTCTTTGTAAGATGACGTTGGTTTCGTAAAATGTAACAATGGTACATTTCTCTCATGTGCATTCGGCGTAAAATGTAACAACTTCGTAAAATGGAACAATTTCTTTCATTGTTTTAGGAGAGGCTTAGCATCGTACAATATACGGCGTATCACAGCACGCAGCGGGAGAGCTAGTCGGCGCGTGAGTGGAATGACGCTAATGAGATATACAGAGTAATTCGTCAACCAAATTTTCATTGGGACAGGTTTTGTACTGAAGACGACGTTCCATTTGTTTTTAATTGCCTCCATAGATAACTGGTCTAATTGGCGGTAGGCTCATAGTGATGGCTCGCGTCAGGCGATGTGAAAGGTCAGACGCTAGCTCATGGCACTGACGCCTGACGCGAGATCAGCCTGCCGCCAGTTCGAGCGTTTATCTATAAAGGCCGTTAAAACAAATGGAACACCGCGTTCAACTTAAAAAGAAAACGTTGCTTGCTTTCTCTCTAATTTGTTCTCTGCGTTATCCTCTGTGTGTTGTAGGGTGAACTGTTCTAATATTTGTACTTGTGTAGTTTCGCGGATGTATGATTGTTAGAAACGAGTATTCTGCTTTGCGCCAATAAACAGCTGTCCATCATTCAGTGATTATCCCCACTCGCCTACTGCTTGCTGATCCCTGCAGGACACCTGTTAAATTTTGATTTTTAAATTAAATACTGAAACCTGAAATATTGAATTAAATTTGAAAATTCAATGTTCAATCAAAAATTGAAAGACAAAAATTCAAGTCAATATATCATGGTTCAATTATTGAATAATGAACATTGAAATAATATTGATATAGGGATTCAGTTGTCTCGACTCCTTACACAATAGCCTGATCGTCGACCTTGAAACTATCTAAATGGCATTGGGAGACATTTGAGTAGGGGAGCATGTCATGCCAGTTTGATAAATTCCCAAGTCAGTAATGAAACATGTTGCCACGAATTGGTATTGTATTGGTTTCAATTATTCACATTATATAACAGTAAATGGCATGTTTTTCTATTGCACTGCAATAACAAGAGAACTAAACAAGTCAAAGAAAGTCGGTTCAAGTGCTGAATGATTGGGGCTGTTAAAACCCACTTTCGACCATCACAGAAACTAACTTTCGATTTACTAGCACTAGTAAATTTCAGTTGATATCAACTTGTTCCTGACTGGATCACTGACTCCTGGACTTGTGTACAATGACACTCCCCGACACTGAATCAACATTCAGTTAAGAGCCTGATTTCAAGCGGTACAGTCAGTTTTTCTCAAGCCTATGAAGAGCTTGTAATTTGATTCAGGAACAAGTCGCCAACAGTATTATTAAGCCAAGTGCCCAAAGTCAAAAGATATTTTCCCACAGAAGATGGGGAATTAAACCTGCCTTTCAGAAAACTTCAAATTTCTGACACTTACAGTAGCTCTGTGACTACATTACAATCCCCCCACAAGGCACACCCAAGATCTTACACGAGGTAAACTTAAATATTGAGGCCACTTCAATGCCTCTGTGGACAGGGACACGAATTGAACAAGACTCAGTGGGCTGTAGCCTACACATGAGAAATACTCAGAGGTATTTAACTACTAAATGGAATCCTTTACAGCTTGGGTTTACTACGATGTATATTTGGGCAAAGATTGTCCAACACTAGGTTCCAATACCTTCAGTCTACCAACAACCAAGTACAGCAACACTGGTTTACTACAATGTATATTTGGAAAAAAGATTGTCCAACACTAGGTTCCAATACCTTCAGTCTACCAACAACCTAGTACAGCAACACTCGTGTTACTGGATAAAATGTACACAGAGTTATCAAAATATTTCAGAAATGTGACATTACATAGGCCACTTTACCATAGCAACGGGTTCGTAATTTATTCTACTAATGTTACAAGAACAATATGAAGGAGGTCTATACAAAGTACATTCCAATAACACCACATCTAAATTCACTAAGTGGTTGACAGTATCCCCAACTACAGTGAAGTGTCCCCAATCACAAAAGTGTCGAGAATGAAATCTTCAGATCTTCATAATTCAACCCAAAAACCCATTTACAGTAGACCTTACCAATGAAATTAATTAACAAAAACCTCCAAGTAAGACAGATTGTCATTTTTCAAAAGTCTTATTCAAAGTTCCAGAGCTTAACTTAAGAATAGCAAGTAAATTTCAAGTGTTTTTCAACCCATCTCGTAATAACATATTTCATCCCGGTGTTCTCATTTCCCAAATATGTGTCTTAGCAATTTGATAAGCACAAACAGTTAAAAGTCAAAAAACAAAATGACAAATCAGTTTTCAGAAGACCTGAAAATACTGCCACTACATGACTAGATGGCAAGTAGCTCAATATGTGACAACATTCAATATGTTGTACAAAAAAAATCACCGGAAATAATGAAAATATTGTATAAATAATAAATATAGAAAAAAGATTACAACAATTGCATTATTGTAGGATAAAAGTCATTTTTTTCACTGTCACATTTTTAGAACTGCATTTCCCAGGGCCAATTAACTAGAACTTCAAAAAATTGGACAATAGAAGTGATACGAAATTTGCAAAGTCAGTGTTTCAAATGTTACATTGTGTTGTTATTATGCCATGAATAAGTTCCTCTACTCCTGCAACAGTAGTCTTGCGGCCATGAAAGGTTGTACATAAGCACTCTAGTCACCAAATTCTGATTTCCGTTCACAACACACAGCATGGAGACAAGAGTTACCTGTCACCAGCATGGAGACAAGTGTTACCCATCACCAGCATGGAGACAAGAGCTACCTGTCACCAGCATGGAGACAACGAATACCCAAAGTTACCTGTCACCAGTATGGAGACAAGAGTTACCCGTCACCAACATGGAGACAAGAGTTACCTGTCACCACAATGGAGACAAGAGTTACCCAACACCAACATGGAGACAAGAGTTACCTGTCAAGTACAAGTAATCTATAAAACCCAACTAACATTTCGCCGACATGTAAAACGGCACAACCAAGGACAGAAGTTGGAGACACAAAATTTAAACTCCAGTTATTCTATCCCATCAAATTCAAATCATATGTCTGCCCTTCACCAATGCATGGTCTAAGCAAGTTTACAAGGAAAAATGATCTATTTATTCATAATTTGTTCATCTGCTCAGCTAATGCACCAATCAGCACTTAAATACATCACACACTCTGGTAATTCTTCACTTGTTAAGCACAAAATATGACAGATCTGTGACATTTTATTTTGTCAAATTTCTGAATAAAAATATGAAGAAAATTTTAATAAATTTCAGCTTGGTGTTACAAAACATTTGTTTTCCATTGTTTCCACTAGGTTGATCAATACAAAAACTACAACTTTGGCAATTATTTTTTGTGCGAAATAAGTCAAGAAGTACACCACTATCCCCAATCTACTGTTGCATGTCGACAGCTGCCAGTCTGGCTATTGTTTCAATTCCCAACATAATCATTCAAGCTCAGAAAAAATGGCCACCTTTTTCAACACTGCACCCTTGCAAGTTCGACGTGGATAAACACGAAACGATCCAAGATGTGTGACAACAATCATCCATCCCATGACACCAGACAACAAGACAATTTACTTGGTACGGCTAATTGTACTCGTGATGCGCAGATTTCTGACAAACTTGAAAACCAATGCCATCAGTAGGTGCCATAGGTTGCGGGCGATCTCGGAGCGGGCGATCAACACCCTCCACAATACCACCACCATGACTGTGTTGAAGGTGTAGCGTACATTGCGTAACCTGACAGAACACATTAACAATGTTATTACATAACTGCAATGAAACGGCCAGTGGAGCACCATTATTACCTCTATCGACACGCTCTGCTTTTTCGTGAACGACTTTTTATGTCACAGTATTATCTATTACTAATTAGAGTGTGTGCGCGCCTTCAGGTAATTAGACACGACTGTTTGAGCTAAAAACTGAATTACAAAGTTGGACACATCAATCGAAGAGTGCAGAATGTGGTCAAGAAAGGCATACACGAAGTCATATGAGAAAAATCAAGGACTATAGATAAAACATGGCGAAAATAGCAACCACTTTTGTGAAAATAAAGCATAAAACATAATAATATAGCCAATCTTTAAAGGTCTCTGATAGTGAAATACTGATAATCATACAAAGAAAAACATGACTGCATGTAGACTTGTGTGAATGATAAACACAGAGGTAAAGTTTTTTTACTTCAACCCATATTCACAGATTCTGAGGCAAATACAGGCAATTGATAAAGCAAATCAACTTGCTGCTCCATATTCCTCAAGAAGACAGTTGACTATGTGGGTAAAGGTTTGACCCAATTCAACGAAATACACAATGAACAAGTGTTATGTACCTCCACAACTGTCCATGATGTAAGAATCTGATCTGATCAGCTTGCCAATAATGTGGTATATTGATGATTTGAGGTTAAAATCAGCAACACATGATCCTTAAAGGGGAAAACAACCGTTTTCGATGTTCACTTTTATTACAAAATAAATGTGAATCCCTGGTTAGCTTCAAAAGCTTTCAGCGGTACAACGTATTTCCTCTGGCTCATAGCAACAGTAGAATAAGTGACGGAAATGCAGAAAGCCCACACATGGTCATGTGTATATTCACTTTTATAGACCAAACACAATAATTGAACACAGACTGTGTTTGTCATTGTGTTTATTAAAATGGAAGATACTTCACACACAACAATGTCCACTCCTTTCATTAGCAGCTGTAGGTCACCTTTCTTTTGTTGCCAAGGCTCAGAAAAACAACTAATTAACGCTTATTAGATCCCTAAAAGATAATCGGATTCGTATTTATAAGGCGACATCATAAACAAATGATGTCCTCATTACAGATAACTACACACTACACAAAATCAGCAAAATGCTACAATTTAAGGTAAGTGTGACTCACCATTTGAGGTGCCTCCTTGCAGAGTCCAGACCACTAACATCTTCATTCAGCAGGTGTAGTTTGGTGCCCATCACGTACGATTCGATGTAGGTGGGCCAGTGGAGGGGGCGAGGATCAAAGTAGAATGTCTGCAAGGTACACAGCACGTCAGAAGGGGTTCTGGTCAATATACACAGTATGCAAGACTTCCTAGTGCTAAATAAATGAATACAGGAGTTTTAGAGGATTTGGCATTTTAGAATCCTTTGGAATTTTATGTGGGACCTTATTGGCAGAATTGCACATTTAGCCAAATACCAGAACGATATGTAATTCAATTTTAAGTCAGTAGAAGTACATACCAGTGAAAGCAGAAATCCTGTAGAATTTCAGATTTGACTTAATGGCAATCTTGCAATAATTAAGTCATGCGACATGTCTTTTCAGTAAAATTTAGCAAAAACAAAATGAACAATCATGGGAAAACAAGAGAATTAATAACGATAAAATTTCTTTCGAGGTACATGTGCAAGGTAAAATCTCAAAAATGCTGTTACAGTTTTCAAAATTGATAATTTCACTTTTGTTTAAAACTCTTGAGTTTGACAATAAAAGATGAAAGCCACATTTTTTGATAGCCCCTCAAGCAAAAGTGGGAAAACTTTAAAAATAATTCCCAACTCCATGTAGTGCATAAAGAATAGTGTACGACAGTTTTATCAGTCATTTCTGAGCTACTGCGTTCCTAAGTATGACCATTCCTAAAACCAAAAGTTCACGTAACAACATTTAATTCTTCTAAGGCATATTTAATTAATGTCAGTTTACAAGTCTTTGCTTTTGTCGCCTGTAACCAATATTGTCAGTTAAAATGAAAAAAATAAATACGTCAGAGAGATCCATTGCCTTTCTATCTATACCTTTATTATCATATTTGAAACTTATTCATGAAATCAAATGCCTTATGATGTCCAATTACTGTGAACTAAAGACACAGTGCCTGGATAGGAATTCCAAGTCACCACCTTCTTACTTAGGTCAATGAGAGAGTAGTTTAACATGGGACTAACATTGAAAAAATATTTTAAGGCCCCAATACATACACAGATGTCTTCAATGAGTGAAGTCACAACAAAAATTGCCAACTGTTACCAAACCAGTGTGTAACTTACATTAGATTTCAAAAAAGTTAAATTTCACAGCAATTTGTAATTATAGTTTTGCTTAAGTTACAAAGAAAAGGCAGAGGGGAACTAGATGAAAAATAATTTGGAAATAAGCAAAATCTCACGAGACCTTCAATGAGATTTCGTCGACTTTCTTTAAAATTTACTGGACATGTAACACCAGTTAGTACCTTGGAATCCTCAGAGCTCATTGTACAAGTCAGTAAATCCAAATTGGCATATGTCCACTGCCACGACCTCATCGTGAAGTACTTCAACACGTCGATCATCTTGTTAAGCTTGGAGTAGGTTCTCACCATAATGGGTCGCTTGCCTAAGCAGCGATAGATAAAATCCAACATGTGGGCTGGCACCAGGTGACTGAACATGACCCAATAGTCATGGATCACACTGCAAACAAGCAGTCATATTAAGTCACAGAGGGAAGGTAAATATTTGGTAGATGGCCTCTGGACTGGAACAGAGACTTCCACACAGCAATGCTCCTTGGACCTAATGGGTAGAGCTGAAATGCACCCAACCAAAACCCTCATAGAAGGATGCTAAATATTTGGTAGACAGCCTCTGAAATGGGAGACTTCCTCAAAATAAAGTTATTTGGATGAAATGAGCAGAGTTGAAACAATTAACAGCAGTGAAACAAAAACAGTCATGGACGGACTGCAGACTGGAAGGACTTGTCACAAGGGACAGGGATCATTTTAGAAAGACATGGTCAACTACACCATTAAGCTTGAAATGTGCCGTGGTGACCAATTTGACAGTCATACTGGAGTACAATATTCATATTCAAAACTTCACTCAAGTGGTTACCACACATCATCTGTACACTACATCTCACATCAACACCAAAACGCATAAATTTCGTTTTACACACAAACCCTTAAATTAAATGGAAAAATACAAACTAACGCTCTAAAAATCCAAAAAATATAAACAATGCAATACAAAAGAAATAGTACATAACCCAAGTCTCGTTGAAACGTACTTCTTGCTGAATTTTTTACACAGTAACTTTTGAAAAGTCACTCTTGATAGCAATTTCTGGCTATTCATGAAAAATTAGACGTGGTCAACTATTTTAGTGACAGCCAGAAAAAAGGAGAGTACAAACCTATTTTTTGTCAAAATCTTTTTCTTAGGACGCCTAAAGCACTTCTCAAATGGTGTGCAGTAAAAGATTTTTGTGATGACATCCTCTGCAAAACATAAAACATTTAAGAAAATGAAAACGAAACTCACTCGTGACAAAAACACAAACAAACGTAGCAAAGACACTGGTGAGACAATACCTCGTTGCCTTAGTCGGAGGAAGATCAAAAAATTGATGATAGAGTCCTTTCTTCTGGGCTAAAAGTGAATTATTCATTAATGCATTGTTATATAACAATTACCTAATATAGACCAAACAGAGTCTGAAGTTCACATTTGTGTACAAAAGCAATGCAAGGTGTTGAATTAAGCCTACGGCAGCACTGCAAATGGCAAGCTTCTAAAGTGGATTCTAGATGATGCAGAATAAGTGTGGAAAAGGAAAGGGGTAGTTGTCTCCCTACTAGAAATTTATTTGCCTCATTTCATAGAGAAACTAAAAAGATAGAGGCATGCATAAAAGCACAATACCCTAGGAGTCAAAGCAGTAGTAAAAGCCATCTACCTATTGGCAAGTTAATAGGAATACACTCGCCAAATGTCGTAACGACCAAGCAATGGGTTGAGGAGATACCGCTGCAGATGAAAAAAAAATGTGGGGGCAACACAGTGACTGGATCTGACCAGAAATCAACATGAGCCGTGCTCCTGTAAGTGTAAACACATTTCCGCATTTTCATGATGGTCCTCTGAGCTGTTTGGCAGATACAAAAACAGACCACAAAGAAAAGACTGGAAAATAATAAAAATAGCCATTAGGTAGTACAGAATGTGTACAGAATGTGTACCGACATGGAAACGCACTGTCATCTTCACAATCAAAGCTCAACTGCCAAAATTCAATATGAAAAATACCAAAGAACACTGAAGACAGTGACACAGTGGTATTCAGATCCGCTGAAAAACTGTGTTCAGGATGTGTCACATGCACTGGAAATAGTTCACAAATATTCTTCAAAGGATTAGGGAGAAAAAACGCAACTGTCATTAAAGATGTAGTTGCATGCTCCTAACTATGTATAGCAGGAACTTAACGATAATGCTAACTTTAACATATAATCCACACTAAACAAAGTGTAGTTGTATTCACAGACAACTTGCAAATGTGAAAAGAAAAAATTCTACAAACAGGCAACCTTTGCACTAATGACATACCTCGCAGGCGCACATAACCCACATCATGCAGAGTTATTCCCCAGCATCACATCACGATACTTACTGGACAGTTTAGTGATTTGCGACGGATCATTTTTCGCCACAAAACACTTTCTTAAAAACAAATGGCAATTTTTAACCTACTTCATATTCACGTTGTTGCATTATGTTGTTTTTCTGACTAATTTGGCCAAGCAATCACAGATATAAGGAATTAGCCTGCAAGTTTCACTTTAAGGGGTGCCAGAGCAGTCTCACTCATCTAAAAATTGCCATCATTCCTGGTTTTCTCATCAGGAACACATCTGCCAATTTTCATAAATCGTTTGGACGTTTTGACAAATGAAGATCAAAACATGGACTCGAAAATGACATAACAGAACACTAGGTGGCGCAAAATAGGTCAGATCCATCCGAAAATAGAAAGGCATAGTTTTCTTCTCAACAAAAATTTATCCGTTTCATTTCAAGAGAATCCAATAATGAACTCCCGATACAGGGGCACACTGTTGTCAGATCAGTTCGAAATTCATTATCGTCCACTATCAGCTTTAAAGGTACACACCTTCCAAATTTCACAAAGCCTTTAAAACTGGTCTGGGAGATATACCAGTGGACGCCAGACAACGGACACCCACACAAGAGATGACACCAATATGCAACCACACATATGTATATCTGGGCACATAATAAAAGTACCACTACCAATAAACAGCTTGGTTTGAAATCAATGATGTAACAGAAATATTAACTCTGATTAGAAACAACGGGGTGACTTAAGATTATCACCCGAACAATACACCTGTGATAGGTGATCCATATTTGAGTAAAAAATAACAGCAGTTACAACTACGATTAAAAATTGAAAATTAAGTCTTTCAACAGTTGCTGATTTCAGGTGCAACTGTGATGCAGTTAATCTATTTTTGCAAGTATTACGAACACTAACTGGTAAACTAATTTAAATATTAAACCTAGCTGCCTATTACTGCACTAGAATTATTACTATATTACAATTTGTTTCGACTTACGCATTTCTCCCCAACTGAATGGGTTAAGAGACCCTGTCGTGCAGTGGTACACTAGTGTTTCCGTTGGGTGACAGAGGGCAGTGTACCAGCCCACATTTATCATCATGTTAACAGGAAGGTCGACTGGAACTATGTCCGCCACGGCCTCTTCATCACCAAATAACGACCGCAGTAAGCCTTTTCCAGCCTGAAAGTGAGACGTTTGTTAACTTAATGAGTCCCACACACAAAAACTACTAAGTCTGGGCATCCAGTACATTTCTTACACACTGATTCTCGCGAATACAAACATCAAAATGCATATATATATATATACATAAATTATATTTAATGCAATATTTGCATGTGTTGTGCCATCAATACAATCATTAACAACAGAATGTAGCTTTCAGCAGAATTACAGCAAATACTTACAGCAATATACATTCCACTCGGACCATTCAGGTTGTCTATCCAACCCTAGAAGTAAAATACATAAAAGTTCAACGCAACTTAACAGTGTCTGCTGTTATGTAGTGAGTACTTGAAAGTGAACAGGCATGGTAAACCAATTAGCAAGAGTGGTCACAGTAATCAAAATATCACAGAATGAGAAAAATGTAATGAAACTGGGAATGTACTTTTGTACTTTGCATCTAGCCACCTTGGCTTGAATAACTGTCATCCAAATTGTGTCTATGCCACATCTTTCACAGAGCAACGGGTGTTCAAACAGCTCAGAAAGATTTTGAATGAGACACCAGACTAAGCTATCAAAGCAAAATCTAACCAACTCCATTAATATCACAAGGAAACACTTTCTGTCTTACAGGGAATGGTTCCTTCCACGTGGCACCGACAATAGAGGGCCTCACAATAGCCAGAGGGAGGCCCTTGCCCTCAGTAATCAACAGGTGTTCAGCCAACTGTTTGGTGTAAGTGTAGGTGTTGGGTTTCTGGCCCAGAAGTTTGGGTGTAATCTGAGTGATCATATCATCATCCATCCACCTGACAAAAACAGTGAACATTCTCCGTTATCCAGCTTTAGAAATATTATCAAAAGACTTTTATAAATATAGCAGAACTTAATTATATAGCAGAACTTAATTTTTTTCTCATAAAAGTAATTTGATTAGTAACTATTTTTCTTACAAAGTCATTTACTTTTTCGAGAGCATGTTTTTCCATGTAAATAAATTTGTTTTCTCATAAACAACTACTTGTACTCAGTTACAGTATACTAACAGTTTTGATAGATGGCACCAAGCAGTGATACGTCCTGCCACGGAGCAAAAGAAGGGTGGTTCATCAAAAAGGAAATACGTTCTGTGGAAAGACTGCCGTGTGTGAGAAAGGAAATACAGATCGGGAGAAAAGAAATGTGTTCAAGATCCAACAACGTTGGTTGTGATGATCGCTAATTATTTAATAAACGAGCAAGTTAATTATAAAAAAATGGACTGTCTGGTACACGTTGTACCAAACGTGTGCAGGCCGCTCTGGTGGGCCCAATGCGCTGATCACCTGAAAGCATCTTAAGCTTTGTGATATAATTAAAACTGAGCTGAGGAGCTGGAGATCTGACTAAAGGGTCTAGCAGTGTGCCCCAGTGGGACTCGAACCCACAACCTTGAGCAAAGGAAACGGACACGTATCCCACTAGGCCACAATGCGTTCCCTCGATGAGTAAAAGTTAGCTACTCACCATGTTTATTTTTTAATGAGGACAAATTCATGCACAATAATTGTTCATTTATTTGGCACACAAGCAATTGTCAACATTGCTGTTTCTCCATACTTTAAAGGCAAATAATGGAAAATATACCGAAAGTTGTTTATGAAGTAAGTACACAGTACGACTCAATAGAGTAAAATGTTCTTAACCTATATTTTTGTGGAGAAACTTGACAAAATGGAATTTCACGTGTCAGCCACATTGTGAATAATCATGGTATTACTTTTAAGTCACTGTCGACTTCATTAGAAGACTAACAACGTACTAACTACAGCGACAGAAGCAGCAAGACCAATAAACTACAAAACAGAAAATTAATGCGATACTCACTCTAAAGAATCAATCAACTTCTGAGGATCAACTGGCACTGGATATATTGCTTCTTCAATGAACGTACGATCACAATTTGCATAAGCCGTAGAGACATGAACAAACACCTGGCGAGTTAGAAGAGCAAAATGGAGTCAATCCGTAGCTCACAATAAAGATACACTTAGTGCTTAAAAATATAACATTAGTGAGCTCCCAAAGTCTACAAAAATGCACAGAAAACTTAGCCAAGTCCCACTTGGGAATACTTTAAATGCAAATGGCTACAGAAGAAACTAAAAATATATTTACGACCATAATTGTAGCAATAAAGACAGGTAATGGCATAAAAGCAGAAAGAACAGCCTGTTGAAAAGTATACAGAATTGGAGAAAATCTTAAAAAATTGGAGTTTTCTTACACATTTACTTCAGCACTTAGTTAATATATACTAATGAAGGAAAAAGGCGTGTACTTACACTGCAGGAAGTACAGTTTTCTAACATACTGAAGAACATTTAACTGTGAAATTAAGTGTGATAAAGGGTACCTGCAGATGTGAGAATGTTTTCGCCAACTTCACCAACTTACGAACTCCCAGAACATTCATCTCCACAGCCATCCTAGAAAGCAAGCATTCTAACCTAGAGCTGCTTGAAATGATTACTAACATGAAGTGACTTCTACAGAGCGTACACCTAGTACATGTACTGGTGGTTTTGCTTTGGATGACCGATATCCCACAATCCCTTGAGCGTATGACATCTCATATGTTATTCATAAAAAAGTCGTGTCTACGGCATAAATGAGCACCAAATGATTAGTAGTGCACAATGCTAACATACAAATATTTGAATCAAGTCTTTAACGTTTTTGGAAGACTATGAAGAATGTACAATATACTTTCTCAAAACGCACGCACGCACGCACGCACGTACACACACACACACACACACACTGACCTCAAATGCTCATCAAAGCGTAACGTGGCCGCAGAGTGAAAGATACAGTTGACAGTTGCTGCCAGCATCTCTGCATCCTGTTGGCTGATCCCCAGTTCAGGTTCCATAATATCCCCTGCAATGGCCACCAATTTCTCAGCAAAGTTGGGTTGATCTGCCCGTAACTTGTCAAATAATTTACAATCTACCATGGCTGGCAGTCTATCGTGCGCACTCTGCCCTTTCTTTGGCCGCAACAGAAGGTAGATTTTGTTGATACCTGGGCAGCACCTAAGCAGTTTTTCAATGAACACTTTGCCAATAAAACCACTCCCTCCAGTGATGAATATACTCTTTCCATCGTAATACTCCGCTATTGACATCATGGTGAAGGTAAGGTCTGTATTCAGGTACTGGCTACGAAACGGAAATCCTTAATATCCTGGAAAAGAATCAAAATAAAAATTTAATTCTAACATGGTCATTTTGTTCCGTGTAAGCAACCAAATACACTCCAAACGATGCACTCAGAAAATGCATGCTTATATCAGAACTGAAAAGAAACTAAGTAGTATGATCATAAAAAGGTGCAGTTCAGTGAAGGGGCACTTATTGTTTTCAGAACTCTATAATTCAACGATTTGTTTGAAATGAACAAGACTGCATATAGAAGGCAGCCCCAGCATGCAGACAGCAATCAGGCATGACTTTGAACTGTCTCAGATAAAACTTACAGGTCAGTAACCAAGCGATCAGTGGAAATTAACCAATAGCAGGACAAAGTAAACGTAGTCCTCTTCCCAGGGTGACATGCTGGTAGATAACAAACCATGCAATTGTACAGATCTATATGCCCTGATATCAAAAATGACAAGTCAACCACAGTACACACTATCAGACTAATCCATTTAAACAAGTAGAGAATGAAAAATCCCAAGGCCAGGGTGACACAATAGTTCCCCCCAGGCATCACGTCGCAGAAGGGGTGCAGACAGAATCTCAAAACTCAAAAGTTTACATGAGCAGAGGAAGGCTTTCTTCAGTGAGGGGGTGCAAGAAATGTGCGGATCAAATTGCAATCAATGCGATAATTTCTTTTAAATTTATTAAAAATGTTAATTATCAAAACCTTAATTGTTCGGTTTCAGCTCTGCACGAGTGTTTATTCCAAACATGACTGAGGCTTACTGAAAGCTCAATGCTGAACCATTACAGTACCTGTTCACCCAACCACCTTTGATGAGAACGAAAATAATAGCAGAAAGGTGTCATAACGACAGCTTTTCTCCTTCATAAATATGCCATCTGGTAACACTGCTTCAAAAAACATCTTGCAAACCAGACAAACTACCCAGAGCATCTTTGACCTCCGCCACAAGCAGTCATATGTCTATGTACCTACTTCATGTCACAGTTGAGGATGTCATGAATATAGATCAAGGAAGCCAAAAACTTTTTTTCAAGATGGCCGCATGTTTGCGTGCTAATAAAGACACAGTCCTTAAAGATGTATTTGCATACTACTAGTAATGTAGAGCAGGAACTAAACCACAATGCAATTTTAGCATAATCTGCGCAAAACAAAGTGCAGTAGTATTCACTGACAACTTGTAAATGTGAAACAAATTCTGCAAATAAGTGACCTTTACACTAATGACGTAGCTCGTAGGCTCACATAGCCAGCATCATGCAGTTTCATTCTCCAACACCACGTCACGATACCTACTGGACACGGTTCAGTGATTAGCGACGGATAATTTTCACCACAAAACTCGTTCTTAACAACATTTGGCAATTTTCAACCAACTTCACATTCACATCGTTCAGTACTTGACGTTGTGATTGTGTTGGTGTGTGTTTTTAAACAACCGTATTACTCATCCCCACTTATACACATACAGGTTCCCCGTCAGTGTTGCCGCCTCTCGGCATTGCTGGTGATGTCGTGGCATGACGGTTGACCTCCCTATACATTTCTGTTGGACCTCAAGCACACTGTCTGTAATGGCGTATTTCGTTGACGGAACGAAGGACCATTCGACTACATGTGGACAGCAGGAGTGCCACTTGTTCGAATTATAAGATTCCAATATACTCCATAGTAAACTTTCGAAAGTTTAGCAAGGGTTAGGGGTAACTTGCAGAAAATCTTCCAGCATACAGCCTCGATAAAAAATTTGTCGTCGACATCGTCATCATTTAATATTGAGGAAAAACCCCGTAGTCTGAATATATACAAGACAGTTAGATTAGAAATCAGTATTGTGTTTATCATTGAGTAATCATTGCAGTTTGTCTCCTTTACCTCCAAATGCTGGTACTAGAGCATGCTAGGTATATGGAGCGGCAGAACATTACACGCCACACCGCACATGGCCAGTATATTTTTTATTCCCGTTCATTGGCAGTCACATAATGAAATATCAAATGAATCTTTAAACAAAGTACCAAAGGTATCTGTAAATAATCAGTATATATTGGTTTTGATGCATAGCTGAGTGTCCAGAACTGACAGATTAGCAAGGCCCATTAGTTTACTAAGACATAAGAACGAATTCGCTCTCGCCGCTTGGCAACCGCGCCCACTACAGCAGTTGACCTTGTTGAAAGCCGGGTGGGCTGTGGGCTTTTATTCCATCCACGATTCAAGAGTCTCCAGACGCTGCATACTTTTTCAAAACTATTCTTAACACCACGGAGTTTAAACTAGCACCTAAGCCCCACTGGCATGGCATGTACTCGGGGGAAACGCAGTAACAGTTACTTGAACCAAATCCACAGGGATTGGCGAACACCCGGCGAATACCAGACTGAAGTTGACTGGCATTTTGTTAAACTCAAAATACAATTAGCATGTTTAACGACAACATTAGAGACAAAGTGAAGATGAAGAGTAGGTTTAATGACAATCTTACCGGGTGATACTTGTCCAAAAGCTGTCGTTTTAAGCGCTGTCCATAACGTTGACGTTGCTACTTCCCCGCTTGACCCGTTTCGAAGTTAATTTTTATATATCACAAAAGATGGCGCAAACACGAGTATCACGTGAACAAATCAATATGATTGGTTCATATTGCATCAAGCGATATCGTCGTGAGACTCCGGAAAATGATTCGGTTGGTTGATTGAATGTCTCAGCGCTAGATGTCGCAGCAGTCAACCGCAATCACCCGTGCCCGATACAGTGCACCTTCAAGCCCGGCGGCAGAATCCACGGCACTAAATCAGCTGCGTCGTGTTATTTGTGTTGTTGTGAAACACGAATTGTCCTTTCTTTTACTGTTTGAGAATCATTACTATACCAATTTTTGGGTTTGACACAAATCGAGAGTGAACTCTTCTTTCTCAAGGCGGTATACTGACCTCAGTACTCAGTGAGCTGACTGAGGGCCGGGTTTCAAGTATTAAGTCCTTAATTACTTAATTAAGGGCTCAGTTATTAGAAAATGACTGCAGTCAAAGAGGACCTCATAATAAAGATAAAATGGTTGAAAATTATAACCTCTGTGAGTACAGAACGGAACAGGCAAATACCGTACGCAAAAAATACCAACCGGGGAACTCACTCGGACAGCCGGCCACAAGGCCATGAGTCATTACTGTTCATGCCAATTAATTCTTCTTCTTCTTCCTATAGACCTAATTCACGCGGCGGACATTAAAATCCAAAGCGAGGCTCACTGCGATAAACAAAGCGGAAGTTGACATTGCGTGAGTTCAGTAACTTTAATTTTACTGAAAAATTTGGCCGTTCTTTCGAGTCCAACCCGCTGGCCAATCTTAAAAATGTGTCGATAATTAACCACAGAGACGTAGAAAAGTACATTAGAGAACAAGTCAGTGCACCAAAGAGTTAATGTCTGACGAACGGGTATAAGTTTTTTTTTTGGAAAACTAGGTGTTCGAAACATTAAAAGTAAATATGACCAAGCGGCGATCGTAGTGTTACGGATTACATTACAGCGTTCTGTCGTTCATTAACTTTTCCAGACGTGAGAGGTGCTGAACGTGCGATAACATCTGGCTCTTTTGTTAACTGCCCAGCTCAGTCTTTTGTCCCGTATGATAACAAGCAAGCCAATTATCTCCCAGGTTTCAAAGGAAACGTATGGTGGTTGCACGCTATTCAAGTACCGAACGCGTTTGAACACAGTCAAACCCAGTGTGTTGGTGTCCGTTTGGACAGAATAGATTGTCTTAACTTCTGTTGTAGTTGGGCTATTTTGGTAATTCAAAAACGGAACATGATCAGCATTTGACGAGCAATATTCAGAAAAGCTATTGGTTTAAGCTCAAATATGTTATAACATTACTCTCATTTTTATCAGCCCAACCCAGTCAGGCAAGATATAGATTAGAGCAATTATCGAACAAAATAGCGCAGGCCCTCCAACCATAAATGCCAGAATGGAGTTAATCAGTCGCGTAAGATATTGGCTACGGGGATAAACTTCCCAACTTTTAAGTTGTTCAGGGCTATAGAATCGAACAAGTTGGGAGCAACGGGATGTCGCCGTCATGTAGGTATATGGTGAATGCAGGGTTACGTTTCTTCTTGTAAATTGTTGATAATGCTTTCTACATTAAATAGGTCATCTGTTCGTTTTGTTGACGAGTTGAAGATATGTTCGACAGTGGTGGTTCATCACATTTTGCTGTGATGTGCAATTAGCCACATCAGGTTTAATTTGTTGATCAAGCATAGCTTAGGTCCTGGTGACGGAGGTACGGAACTAACAGTTGATTTGTCATTGATCTGAAAAAGTAATTGATGTTATGAAATATATTTTTATTAAAATGAATAACCAGGCTCGTAATTGAAAATAAAAATTATTTGACCATCAATTCTGCTTTCTTGGTTTTAGTAGTTCTTACGTCTATTTCATGTGTTAGGTTTCAAATATTTATCTGGACCAAGTTGAATTTTAAAATTAAAACACCAAGGCCTAATTCGTTCGTCCAAACCATGCATAACCTCGTTTTAGAGCTCAATTTCAGTTAACTGGACAGAGCAAGCATTTCTTCAGGAGCCTCGTTCATCCAAGGCCGATGAAAGGTGCCTGTGCCTTCTGAGAGGGGATTTTTTTCGCCGAGTGAGGCGAAAATCTACATCCCGATCACCATCAATAGCACCCCCACCCTGTTGCAAGTTCTCAAGTAGCATTTTGTGCTCTTTCAAATTGTCACATGTGTGGTTAGGTGATTTGAACTTCGAAGAGAAATTTTCAATCACTGGGGTAATTTTTAGGCCTCCGGAGGGGGGGGTTTCGCGTAATTTTTCAAAATTTTTGAGAGGGAAATAGGGCCGATGTTCGGCCCCAAAATCGTCACTTTTGGAAAGAAAAATGCATCATGTTTCATCCCGTAGTCATGAAAACATAACCTGGCTGGCCGAAGATTCTCCGGCTGTTGTGCTCGGCAACCGACACTACAGCCGCTTTTCCCGTTCAGCGACTTTATCAGGCGCCGAGGGTATTCTGAACGTGTGATAACATCTAGGTTCTTTGTTAATTGCCAATCACACTCTTTTGTCTGGTATGACAACAAGCATGCCAATTATTACAGACCACGTGTTAACACAGTCAAACGCCGGCAGAGCAAATTGGTAGCCTACATTCGGAAAGAATTATTGTCGTAACTTTGGTTGCAGTTGGGCGATTTCGGCGACTCAAAAACTAAACATGATCACCATTTGGCGAAGATTTCAGAAATGCTATTGGAGTCAAGTATGTTATAACTTAACTTTTATTTTTAACATCGCAGCCAAGTCAGGGTATAGATACGATCTTATTGGAGATTAGAGCAATTATCGAACAAAAGAGAGCTGGTCCTCCAACCATAAATGCCAGAATGGAGTTAATCAGTCGTGTAAGATATTGGTTACAGGGGTAAACTTCCCAACTTGTTGTTTGGCTATAGAATCGAACAAGTTGCGAGCAACAGGAAGACGCCGTAATGACAAGTAACTGAAGACTACTAAGAAGTGCAAGAGCTCGAAAAAGATATAGAACTAGAAATTAAAATTTCGATTTAGCTGTTACAGTTGTGTACATTGCGAGATTGAGCAGCAGCGGTGCCGAAAGGCTTATTAACACATCAATAGGGCCCAGCAAAACGTATGGACAAAGGCTTCTTAAATTTGTGGGCTGCGTCCCGTTGACCCGAAAAACCTGCAAAAGATCACGCAAGCCGACTTCTCGAGCCGATATCTTCATGCATCCCAAACAAAGCTAATGGATGACTAGCAATCAAGATTTAGCGGAGGTCAGGGCCGACAAATGCGCAAATAGTTAGGGGACATAATTGGATCTATTTCATAAAACCGGCCACAGGCGGGTGTTTCCGATGTCTGTGTAAAAGAATAAACAACGTTATGGATTTTTCAAATGTACTGAGGTCAAAATAAGCACCGAGTCATAAACTTCTCACCCAGTCGTACTTTTGGCGTTACATGATTTTCATAGAACGCTAATCCACTGAGATCAATCTAGTACTGCTGCCGGCGAATCTGTACAAAAATACTCTTTATCTTAAGCAATTACATACTTTAAGTAAAATCAAATAGTAAAATTTGAGAAGTGCCCTCCATGCTTTTATCAGTGGTGCATATCTTCAATAACTTGCCACGATCATCCGGAAGATTCGGTGAAAGAACGATTCGTTGAACTTGAGAGGTCGCCAAAATCACCAATGCCTGTGTAGATAGCTACTATGTGCTTCAACGATGTTCAGACCGTGACATATCATTTATCGACACCAGTCATGTCTGAGAAGCAGTCACAAGTGTAATCAATTCGTGTGTCGTAAACAGTTTGTTAAATGTAGTACGATACGGGTTCCAGTTGAAGATAATGTTTCTTAGGTTAAAGACGAAGGCAACCTTTTTCCATGTCATTTTGAGCTAAAATAAGGTTGGTTGGTTATCCTAGACATATTTTCCACTTAAGTACAGCTTTTCGTAAATTTATTAATTACTTGTCCGCTACTGCGGAAGTGACGTTTTAGGAGGCAAGCATTTCGCGCCAATTTCTTTTCATATAGTCTGACTGTGAGAGCTGCCGAGTCAGTCATTGTTCTACCTCGGTTGTGTTATGTTCCGTCGTCGTTTGCTTTCATTTACTAGTCAGTCANGCCACTATATACAGTGACTGGAGGCACTTCATCTACTGATACCCGTGCCTCCGAACGTACCCCATTGCGTGCAATTCCAGGAACTAGCAGTGATTCGCCCTGTGCTGTTGTCTCTAGCCCAGAGCCTGTAAGCAGCCCTGCAGCGATGTTGAGTAGTGGGAGTGAATACAGGCCGTTCGACACCCAGTGAAGAGGACAGGCCGTCATCCAATGAACAGATCGGCTAAGTTTGATAAGTTTATTGTGGACTTGTATTGGAGCTATTTGGAAGGTGCCAGGTGTGTGGCGCGGGAGTCACACGGCGGGATGTAAGCAGTTTGGGTGCTCAGATCACCCTCCAGTGGGAGTGTGTCGCGGGACACTCGGGCAATTGGGACAGTTCTTCCACTGTACGTGAGACGATAATGAGTACACCCCAGACGTGAGTACGCAGCAACAGCGTGGCATGTTGACTGACTCGTAAGCAAAAGCAAACGACGACCGAACTTATCACAACCGAGGTAGAACAATGACGGACTCGACTGCTCTCACAGACTATATGAAAAGAAATTGGCGCGAAATTCTTGCCTCCCCAAAAGTCACTTCCGGAGTAGACGACGAGTAATTAATTATTACGAAAAGCAGTAAATAAGTGAAAAATATGTCTGGGATAATCAACGAACCTTATTTTTGCTAAAAATGACATGAAAAAAGATTGCCTTCGCCTTTAACCTCCAGTTGCGGATCTAGGATATCATGAAGGGGGCCAACATTTTGTCTGGGGCAATTGCGCAAAGTACGATTAGACGCGCGCACGCAGCCTGAAAGACAGGGAGGCTCGAGCGTCTGCCCTTCTACTGAAAAAACACGAAGGACTAAAAAAAACGAAAACGGTTGTACAGGAAGTAGGGGCCGGACGCTTACCATGAAGTGCGAGCCCCCCCTACCTCTCAGCCGCATATTAATTCTCGGGGTTACATGTACTTGTTGAACTCATTATTTCCTTACGCTCTTGCTGTTTATTTTTTCCGCAGCCAAGGGGGCAGGCCCCCTGCCCCCCCCCCCCTAAATCCGCCTATGACCTCTCTACGGTCTCCGTCAACACTGCGGTACTCTGCACGTCATCTGGCGGTAACCATCGGCTTTCACGTCAGCATCTTTCAGCTAAATCTCGTGTTTTTCGACTAACGACATTTCCGAAGATGTTACAGACGATGAAGCGTCTGAATCGGCCTCGTCTGACTGAGTGCTTATTGTATCATTTGACTTTCTTTTCTTCTTTTCTAGTGGTTTTTCACTGAAATTCAAATTCATGACCTGTAAAACATCGGCTCTGAAGGATAGCTAGGTTTTAGCAGCAGTTGGTATGTGGCAGAATTTAAAATTTGATGCTTTGTAATACTCGACGGTTTACTTATCGTGTCCATTTCTGTCACTGGGCTCACAATTTTATACAAAATTCTAAATCAGTGTTGTGATAACGTGTCATTGCTGCTCCTGTTACGCTACATGTAACATCAATTATAGAGTTTGTTGCTTTGACAAATTAGAAATGAACTCCCCAAGCAGCCTGACGACAGGCGTGTTAGAAAGTAATCATGCCTACCTGGTATGTTTTGTGTTCATGGGAAATATCCTGTTGATGAGACAGCACCCAGCCACGAAGCATGACACGAGAGTTACACTCGTCACCACAGCAGCTACGATCACATGTTCATAACTTGGAGGAGGCTCTTCCGCTGGGGGTGTCGGTGCTGGTGGTGGTGGCACCGTTATTGGAAGCCGAGTGGTGCTGATCCGAGGAGGTATCTCTGTGACGAAAACGAGGGCAAAGTTCAATAACTATCTCCCGGCGAGACATATTATCACAGCCAAAATCACTTGCTCTTATTGAGAATACATCGTGTGATATATCGCGGAATCTCGCAAGATCTTTCGCTGGAGCTGTTGGTGGAGGTGGCACCATTAAAAGCAGAGTAGTAGTGACCCGATGAAGTATCTCTGTGACAAAAAACGGGTAAGTTCAATAACTGTCGCGCGGTAATACACTTCTAGCCAAAGTGACCTTTTCTGATTGGAAATACACAGCGATATTGAAGAATCTCGGAAGATCTTGCTTCTAGCGAGGACTGAACTATAGAGTCACTGAACCAACCAGCCATTTATCTCATTGCACTGAACGCTTCCCAGGCCTACTGTCACGACGGTGAAATTTTCTCATACAAATAAGGGTTGAAGTGACACAAGGGGAATTGTTGGGGAACATGGACCCATCCTTAGCAGTAACAATACAATTCTTTCAATATCGGGGGCTTCCGTAGATAAGCCCACCCGATGAAACGCCCATGGGCATTTATTCGGGAAAATTATGCGTTTATTGTGTTACAACTTGTGGTGTCAAGTGTCCAGACAGTGGGACGTTTATTTGGAAATTTTCCTCTTAAAAGCCCTCTCAGCGTCAACTTTTTGTCACAAAATCAGTTTTGTGGAGTATTTATCATTTATAAAAACGAACAAGACGTTGGCGAACTATGCGTTTATTAACAAAAAAAAGTTAAAAACGTAGTTTTATATAAGAGTGTCATGTCAGTCAAAAAACTATGGCTTTCCGTTTAGGCGCCTCCTTTTCCGAATAAACTCCTGGGCATCATTCGGTGTTACTAAAACGCCTGAACATTTTCATTTTCCCCACGCGCAAGGGCTTATCTACAAAAAAAATCCCGGTAGCCCTGCATTTGTAAAATTCGAAACGTATGAAGAAAAATTCTGCGGTCTCTACAGAGGACTCCCTAAAGCGCAAATAACCTTTGCAATAAGCAGGGCAAGCATGATGTTAGTCTGCTCGCGTTCAAACGTTTCAGTTTTTATCTAAGCTATGAACACCATAAAGAAGGTGCATACCGTGTAATTTTGGCGGAAGCACACTTTCGGTTCTCCCTGCTGTAGAATATATTTAATTGCGGATTTTTAACGAAGGTTCATTTCTTCGACCCAAATTGTTCTTGATTGAACAACTCCATATCTGCGGACTGATTTTTCATAACCTACATCACGTGCGTAGCAGGCGGGGTCAGGGCGGGCGAGCGCCCCCTCTCCGCTAAGACTGCCACGAATGTTAATGAAGCCTGATTTTGGAAGCAAACTCATTAAAATTAACTTGTTAAATGTAGTTATCGATTGGTCATTTCTATTTTATATCCACTTCAACTCTTACATATCATGTACCTTTGTTCAGCCACCTCGTATTCAAGAATATCGTGGATGGCTGTGTAACCACTTGCTGATCCCAACATAAAGCTGCAAGTTTGACTCTGAACTAAAAATCTTGAGTTTTTACGTGAAACCTCGAGTTTTTAGTCAGTAACTCAAAGCTGGGGATAATCAAGAGCAAATTTGGACTATGCATTCATTTACACAGGGCATAACATATTGGAGCTGAGAATGATAGATAATTATCTTGAATTTTCATTCTAAACTACTTTCGTTCTAGACCTTATATTGAAAATATTGGCTACCGGGGAAAGGGCAAAAATGGCGTCAAGCCGTTAGAGAAAGGGATCTGTGGCTACCAGAGGAGACGAAACTGAAGAAGAAGATCAAAACTAGACCTTCCTATGTTAATCTATCAGATGTGTACTCAGTGATGGAGGCTTGAAAGTACAAAACACGTTTAAATCACAACATATGGCACACATATTAAAATGCACAGTTTAAAAGATATGTCATATACTTACTACGTTCGCAGCGACGTCCGCTGAAACCCTTCGCACAAATGCATTCGTAGTCAGCTTCCCGCCTGACGCAAGTTGCACCATTCATACACGGGACAGCAGCGCATGCGTCAACTGTGGATAGCACGAAAAAAAGCAAAAACACTGAAAGCTGGCGTGCGTTCAGTAGACGCTAGGACCTACGCTAGGACCTAGCTAAAACCTAGTCAAAGTCACGTGTTCTCATTTAAAGTGCACGGCAATATCTCACGTAATCTCGCGAAGTCTTGCTTTTTAGCGAGGTCCTAGCGTTACTGAACGGGAGGCAGCATGTGTTATTGTAGACTAATGCAACGTTCACATACCGCCCGACCACATGAACGCACTCAGTCACAAAAATGGGGGGTTCGATTTTTTTCTAAAATTCACGGGGAACGTTTAGAGCTGTGAAATGTGCATTCGCCGAATTTTGGTAGAACGCAGCAGAAATGGCGATTATCGTACTACCGATCTTTTGACAACATGAATTAAATTTTACTTCTCCGTGCGGCGCCAAGCACAACTTTTAAGAACAAGACTATGATGGCGGTTACCTTATGTTCTCATCAATTAATTTAGCGTGACTGAAGTACCATGTGCCATTACATTCTCAGTACCGTTTGTTTCCGAATAACTGACTAGTTCATGGTTAGGTAGGTTGTTACCGGAAAACATATCCGCGTTCCTCTCCTTCAAAATTAACAGACATGTAAAATAGGTATACACGTTCAAAGATAACTTGGATAATTTCTGGCATGCCATTTCGCAAACCTTGTAAAGGACGTTGAGACCGTTTGGTTCCACGTTTAGTACTTATGAGTGGACTCGTTTCAATTTTGCTTTCTCGAACAACTCGACAGAAGGAAATTTTCAGCAAAGTTGATCATTCGTAGACACACCTGTGCACTGTGTAACCCCATCGCCATAGTAACCAGGCCGGTTGCACTCACAGCGGTAAGAACCATCAAGATTGTGACACGTAGCATTTTCGTGACACGGCCTGGGTATTAAGCTGCACTCATCAACGTCTTCTTCGCAAAAATCTCCTTGGTATCCACGTGAGCATGTGCACGTGCCCTTATCTTCGTCACAAGTGCCGTCATGAAGACACCCAAGGAACAGGCAGTCTAAAAGCAATTGACTCGGCTGAAAATAACCAAATCTAAATTTGTCTGCCCCAAACAACAATTACCTTAAAAAGCCACAGAATAGTTGACTTTGAAACATTGTGCGTTCTTTACATCGCCTTAAGCTAACATTTAAGCAAACGCACTGTGGCAGATCTACCGAATCGGGTCCCCAGTAGCGAAAGGATCTCCTGAGCCGATTTTCCCATAGGTAGTAGCCTTCTCTTTGTAGCGGGGCCATATCTTTCAGCAACAGATCCTGCCAACATGGTGATGCAGTGCATTACAAAGAGCTTTGAAAACTGTCTAAGGACATTATACCATCGGTTACAAACGTTAACGACGTCGATCAGCAGGGGGTAACGAAGCGATATGCGACCGTTCCGCTGGCTGCGAGGGAACCCTGTAACTGATCCGGCGTCAGGCTCCGAAAATGTAGATCCGACACAGTGCATACATCTAAAAAATAACGGGTCTTACTGTCTCTGGTCGCTGCTGACGGGGTGGTTGTTTTCACGGAGGAACATGTAAAGTGAAAATGAAGACGCGTCAATGGCAAGGTATTCCATGGAGAGACCGTGCGTACGTTCAACTGCAAGTCACTCGCGAGTAACTTGCGGAGAAAAGCCTTCTCTTATTGAACGTAGACTAAACACACTAATTCTTGAGGAAACGAGTTCATTATAGTCAATCACAAATTAAATCCGCCATCAGTTCACTTACATTTTTACAAGAAATATGCAAACATGTCGAGACCATAGACATCGATAGACAGCATCGTGATGCCTGTGGTGGGGACTGTTCGGATATCACATTCTTGAAGACACACATAGCCCCACCCCCACACATAGTTACAGGATGAAAGAAAGGCTGGAGTTACGGCCCTACGACCTAAAACGCGAAGAGGAACTTACGAGTAGGATGCGCTGCCGTCGGTCGAGCTTGTTCAGAAAGCAACTCTGAAAAGAAGACAAAATTTCTTTTTCAAAACATTACCGGAGTCACTTTCGTAGTAGACTAGGTTTGCGTGCTATGGTCAGTGTTCGAATTTCAGCCAATAAATGTGCTGTCCCGCCGGGCCAGTTGGACTCCGAAAATTTACTGCCCTGGCTGCCAAGTTGCTGGCTGTGCTGTTACATGTAGCATCCTATGTACGTTTTTCTCAATCTTTTCCTGTACACTAAATGCGCATGTGCGTGAGAACCCCAATTGTCACCCTATTAACTCTAGGTGAGGAGTTGTTGGTAACTGAGATGTATTCATAAACACCACGTATATGAGTGGAGCACCATAGGGGGCTGGGGGGCTATAGCCCCCACTTTTTTCAGTGCTGCGCCGCCCATGGTCCATAGGCGGCGCACCACAATAAGACGGCCGGGGGCTTTAGCCCCCTACTTTTTTCGGCCACCCATGCATAAGCTGTGGTTACGAAATAAAAGCCCGGAACTGGATTCAACCAACATATTGTTGTAAAACACGTTTCATCAGTACATAGGACTCTAGGCTAGAGTTCTATGAGTAAACAAAATGAATGGAGCGATCGAGGATTTATTCTCCACGGTGGCGTTCAAGAGGTGAGGCAAACAAAATTAGTCAATAGATATGTTTTGAACGTGAGACCATATCTGCATAGGACCTATATGCGAAACTTTACTGGTCAGCCAAGCCAGTGACTTTTAAAAGTTACTGGTTTGGCCGCAAATTCACTGGTCCCGTGCCACCGGCCCAGTGTGCATTTCGAAAGCAAAAAGCTTATAGCCAGTAAGTAAACGCGCCTCTTCCTGGCAAATGAGGTCCACCTACCGGTAATTGTTCCGGCAGAATAAGTTTATTTAATTTAAGCCCCCAACAATCGACCTATCGTTCATTAGACCACTTGCACTATTTCTGACTCTGCAAAGACCTGACGGTTCGTTATTCGTTGAGACTACATACTCGACGCATAATATGACAAGCTCTGAGAAGCCATCTTGCAGAGCCTATAATCTTAGGCAATAACAAAACCGTGGAATCATTTTCATGAAATGTTGACTGGAGAATAACTTGCGACCAATGTCATAAGGGCAAGTGCTCTAAATCAAAAGCTGATTTCCTTCAAGGAATGAAAGCGGGTAATGCCGTTTGCATTTTCGAGGACCCGCAAAGGGCGCGAACCGGCGACAACAGAGCGTGGAAAGAAATATCGATACCTGCCGGCACAAATATCTCTCGTGTAGTGTTAACGCCACACTACCGGCGGATGAATTGGTGGTGAGCGGAAAGGAGCACCCATTGGGGATGACCGTCGAAATAACTGATTAGTTGCTGACGACCTGGAGGGGGACACAACGCGTCAGTGAACACAGTTTACGTACCTGCACACACAGGTATGTCACAATAATCGTAAACAACATTTGCGTCGACTGTGTAGCACCACGGCCATGGTTTTCCATAAACACCGTCTGTATTTCGACAAAAATTTTCCTCGAAGTGGTCCGGGTAGACAGGGTGGCTGTGAGGAGATTGGCTTTTCCACGGCTGACATTGAATGCCATCTGTAGTGAAGCTGACGGCTCCTTTATAGGCAGTGCCTCTGTCATCTAGTTTACAGTCTGTAATAGAACTGAGCGTCAATTCGATCAGCATTAACTTTGCACAAAACGTTTTGTATCTGAATAGATTCATAAGACAGTTCACCTTCTAAACTTCATCTTTGAGCCTTTAGTGGCTTTTTCCCAATATCAACGGAAATTCGTAAGACAAAAATGTTAGGAACGGAAAATAATTTGGCAATAATAGTTTGGCAATCTGCTTTTCGCTTTAACTCATTAAAAAGGTTCATTGGTGATTTTAGCCGATTTAGCCGATCCGACTTGAGAATGAATTTTCAAAGGCGTTGCAAGAACCTATTTCAAAACAAATAGTTGTATGCTCTAGAAACTAAAATACATGTTGTTAGCCCGGTGCATAGTTGTGGTGTAGTAAACTTAGCAGTTTGTTGACTTTGTAATAGTACTCACCAATACACAGTGGAACTTCGCAATAATCCCATCGCCTCCCCGTCTCAGTAGACAAACACCAGGGCATCTTTTTTCCGGCTACACCCTTATAATGACCCACCCAATTTCGGCAATAGTTCTCCCTGAAGTAAGACGGGTAGGTGATGTGTGTGTGTGGTGTCTGTTTGTCCCACCGCTGGCAAACAGCGCCATGCCTCGTTACATGGACCGACCCAAAGTACAACCCACCTCGTTTGTCATCGGAGCACTCTGTAAGTATCGTTTTTGTACAAATTGATTTTAAAGATATGCTTTTCCTTACATTCACCAATTTACAACACAAGGTGAGCCGAGAGATTTCGCTAAAATACAAACATTTCGTAACTTGCAGCTCTGTTTGTGTTTTCCTTGTTTTGTTATTTTTAATTTTTGAATAGTGGGAGGGTTCCCGCCTGACCTCATTTTACATAGCGGCTTTGATTGAGTACCCATAATCCATCAGTCAGCTGAGCCATTTATTCCGTAGGCCATTTTAAGTGGTAGTGCACCACCATCAATAAAAATTAAACTAAAATTCATAGTAAATTCAGCTAAAGTTAAGTTTGAAAATATTAGGAGTTGTGTTGAATGAACATTTATTGGTCTTAAAAAGGCCTGGAACTCAAAAATTCATGAAAATACCTTTTAAATAGATCGTGACTAATTTACTTCTTGCGAGAGTCGTTCACTTCGAATTTTTAAAATCAATACATTCTGAGAGAATTTAAGGCAAACTTACTTAAAGTCACGACTGTACTTTTTGTTTGTGAGCGTAGTACATACTCGCTCGTAGACTCTAAACATTCTCCTATCTTCAGGCGTGCAGCCTTTACGTAGCAAAGCACCGAGAGACATAGCAGACAAACAAGTTGAAGGAGAACGCAACCTTTTTTCATGTCATTTTTAGCAAAAATAAGGTTCGTTGATCATCCCAGACATATTTTTCACTTATTTACAGCTTTTCGTAATTTAATTAATCACTCGTCGTCTACTCCGGAAGTGGCGTTTTGGGAGGCAAGAATTTCGCGCCAATTTCTTTTCATATAGTCTGACTGTGAGAGCAGTCGAGTCAGTCATTGCTCTACCTCGGTTGTGATAAGTTCGGTCGTCGTTTGCTTTTGCTTACGACTCAATCAACATGCCACGCTGTTGCTGCGTACTCATTATCGTCTCACGTACAGAGGAAGAACTATCCCACTAGCCCCGTCCCGCGACACACTCCCACTGGAGGGTGATCTGAGCACCCAAACTGCTTACATCCCGCCGTGTGACTCCCTCGCCACACACCTGGCACCTTCTAAATAGCTCCAATACAAGTCCACAATAAACTGGATTGCTTGGAAGCGATAGGGTGGCGCGGGAGACTGAGGGACAGTAAAACCACTGGCGAGGCATTTGGGCTCTACAAGCAGGTGACTGACGAGTCATTGAGTGCAGTTTTCCAAACTATGTTGCACTTCTTTGGAAACACACTGGCAATCAGCTAGAACTGCAGGGATCAACTCTAGACATCGTAGAAGGCTTCAGCATGTGCAAACTCTGTTTACGAGTTTCAGAAGGAATGACGCAGAATATGACATTGTGTACGACAAAATTGTAACAATGACAGCCAGAGCAAACGTTCCTCTTGAGCCAACCAGAAGATGCGGAAAGCTGTATGTTGGCACTTGTTGACCTAAATTGTTGTAAATGTGATCCTGATGATGTCTAATGAAAGAAGAAACGTTGAATTGAACATGAACTATTTTATTTGTGCGGCGATCGTCCGGTTTTTGATCTTATTGTGGCCAAAAACTGATTTAATTATGAACTAGCAAACACAAAGAAACAACGTCACGGTAATAGAAGAGTACTTCTATTGAGTCATAGTTATTCCACTCGAGGATTGTCTACTACAACAGGTTGGCATGCGGTTTACGGTTCTGACAAATAAAGCAGTACAGGGATTCCTTCTAATCCAGTACAGTCTTGGAGAAGAAAGCAAAACAGCTGGCGAACTGTTACAATGATGACCTTCCGTCTAGTGCCACTTTGCACCAGTAGGATAAGCAACTATGGACAAACACAGACGACAAGCCCGACAACCTTACTGCTGCACTATAGGATAGAAAGTCATGTCCATTCCTATTTCCAAGCATCACCAAGGTGTTGCTATAGCTACCATCCGTCTCCCACAGACATCTTGTACGAGTTTTACCGAAAAAAATTCAAAGTCAATATAATGTAGGCTAAGTTACTGAGTGTTTTATTATTGACATTTTTGAGCAAACAAATGCAGAAAGCAACTAGAAACTATTTAAAGATGCTTTAACCGAAAGTTTGTGGCTGCCAACATTGTCCAGGTTCTCTGTCCTATTATCGGGGCTCATGTTTTAAAGGTTGGGATTCGCGTTCTGAAGTAGGGGTTCGTGTTTTGAGGTCGGGGTTCGTGTCTTTCGGACTGGTTAGCTGTTCTGAAGTTGTAGGATATCTATTTTACATCGGGATTCCAATTTCGATGGAGTACCCTGCTACTTATGTACCAAAAACACAACGGCCAAAAATACCTTTCATTGTTGCCATGACCCAGTTTCGCCAGTCACCGCCGCACACTTGGTTCCTGTTGCCGTAACAGGGATCCTTGCACTCGGAATCTCTCGCTTTACCATACTTGCCGTAACTGTGGCCGCAGAAGCACTGCACTGAGTGTTGCACGCCAGCGTAGAGGTAGCCGGCTTTCCAACATGCCTCCCGACACTTTCCATGAGTGTTCTTGCTGCTGCTGTATGCCTTGTAGCTCAGATCTCTGTCGCTGTCGTCCTTGTAACACCCGGGGACACCTGTTTTGAAGTACGGCCACTCGTTCACGAACTTCCGTAATTGTAAGAAGCGCCAAACGGTTCTTAAACGAGTACCATTCTGTACATTGTAATGTGCTTAATTAACGAATAGTTTTACTTTATCAACGTGCACTGTTGCCCAATCATAGCGTACTTTTAATCAGGTCATATACCCCAATCCCCGGGGTTCACTCATCATACTGACAAGGTGTACACATTGGTGAGAGACTCAGGCTCGCTAATTCTCACCCCTCCCTTTGCGAGGTACTACGGTAGATTTTTCTGCCTCACCCCCTTTTGCTGGGCTGATCAAGCCAATGCAGTGGGCCTTTGCTGAAAAAGTGCCCCCTATCCACAGATTTTGGCACACGCCTGCGGGCATCTTGTTAATATGAGGGACCCTCCCAGGAGCCCGTCACAACCGTGCTCTCAAATCTCAAAAAGGGCGGAAGACTTTCTACATGGGTGCAAGGCAAATTTTGACGAATGTTACAGATTCTTATCAAATGACCACGTAAATGATGGCGCCGTTACGTTCTGAATGTGAACTTGCCTTTGCCAGGACGAATAACAAATTCAGCGCGTTGATCAATTCGCGTTGATTAAGCAAAACTACGCGTTGATGATGCAAAAGAGCGCGTTGAATAAAAGTAGAACTATGATCAGGATTCGACAAAGTATATAGGTATGTATAGTTTCACACTGCCTTCTCAAGCAATAAAGTCTGACTAATGGAAACGGCACACTGACCACGTTGTCGGTTGCACTGCACTACCACAATGCGCTTGCGTTTACAATCTCCATCGAGAAATCTTACTCGGCAGTCATTCAATGACCTCTCGCCGCCTTTACACGTCACCTTTACTTGAAACTTCTTTAAGTTTGCCGGAATTGAGGTAAGGATTTCAGCCCCATTGCTGAAAAGTTGAATACACCAGTAATCCAATTACCAAATTATTGAGAATTTAAAAATGCAAAGAGAAAAGCTCTTAAATTGCCCGAAGCTGGGCTTTGGTCAGTTGATTCTGTGAGCAACCCGTTACATGAATAGGCGCCGACGGACTTAGAATGTCATGTGGGGATCTTCTTACAATTTCTGACGGATTAGGGCCGAAGTCCTAAAGACAGCATTATCGTGCCTTTCTAATTTGGCAATACCCGGAGGAATGCTCGGTCCCTCCCCCGCACACCTAAATCTGCAAATGATGCCTAAGGCGAAGATCGATTTCAGTGAAGCATGCTTAAATGAAATATGTTTGTTCCCATCCGCTGACTCAGATTCGTAGTATATCCGGCGCGACCGTGCTGTTCTGACAATGATAAAGTTTTAGTGTACTCTCGTTTTTTGTCAGCTGTCATCCTGGGATCACTAGTCAGACATTTTAATTCAGGCAAAGGATAAGAAAGCAACAACATTGCTTTGATAGTACAATTGCACCTCTGGTTATGGGAGCGTTTTAAAGAATACAATGAGATAATGGTCCTACGTGTATCCCATTTGTCGACAGATTACATGCGCCTCCTTCACGCCCATTTCAGGACTGTGGCATAACGTTCCCCAGGAGCTTTGGTGGCGAACGTATATCTCTATTAATCCTGCTCCGTACTTTTCAGTCGATCTCCAGAACCGAACAGGATGCTCATCTGAAAGAGGCGTATCAAATAGTGTTGCCCACACAACTGGTGGTGGGGGTGGTGGTGAGGGGGGGTGGTGGTGGTGGTGGCGGTGGGGGTAGTGGTGGTGGTGATGGTCGAGATGGTGGCAATGACGGTGGTTGTAGGTTTGGTGGTGATGGTGGGTGTTTGTGAGGTCATGACAGTGGTGGTATTGGTCGTAACCATGATGATGGTTGTGAAGATGACAGTAGTAGTGGTGGTGGTTGTGACGATAGTGGTGACGGTTGCGATGATGGTGACGGTGGTGGGGGTTTTGTGGTGATGGTGCTTTTAGTATTTTGAAGTCTAATGATCGGTTACCTTGGAAAACTTTAATATTTTTGAGTTTTCTTCGTTTTATTTGATTTTATGAAAAAGGTGATTCTTCAGCTTCTGTTGGCAAAACGTACATTGTATGACCAATGTTTACTGCCGCAAAATTGGTTTTGCCTTGGTTCCTGCAAAGAACTCCAGACAGGTCAATCACTAGAACTCTTGGACCGGAATGCCAACTAGAACAACAATCGCGTGCCAACTGAGGGTGTTTCATTTGCGTTCTATTTTAAGGTATTTGCGATCGTTGAAGTTAAGAAAAATGACGTCACTTTTTGTTCTCAAGATGACAAGTAGTAAAGTTGTTAGAAAAGGAATAGGAAGTCAAACAGTTTTGTTAAGTTAATTTAGCACGTATAATACTGTTTGAAATAAATCGTGACATATTTTACTCAGAAAAAATGAAAGAGGCAGCTTCTAGTGCATTTTTTCGAAAAAGTATTTTTTGATAATTAAAGGCTGTTTTCATTATGAATCAAATTACTACAAAAAGAATTACAGAAACGGGTGCGAAATTCTCTGACTGAAAGTAGAGGGAACCATGCAAAACACAAAACTGATCTTTAGGCCTTGCCAATTGTTTGGTTCTGGCATCGGTTTTGTTATATGAACATCCTGAACTCGGTATACTGAAGTAACTNACAGGAACAATACCTAATATACACAGGCAATATGAATGATTGCGTCTGCAGTAACAATGACAAGTAGTAAAGTTGTTAGAAAAGGAATAGGAAGTCAAACAGTTTTGTTAAGTTAATTTAGCACGTATAATACTGTTTGAAATAAATCGTGACATATTTTACTCGGAAAAAATGAAAGAGGCAGCTTCTAGTGCATTTTTTCGAAAAAGTATTTTTTGATAATTAAAGGCTGTTTTCATTATGAATCAAATTACTACAAAAAGAATTACAGAAACGGGTGCGAAATTCTCTGACTGAAAGTAGAGGGAACCATGCAAAACACAAAACTGATCTTTAGGCCTTGCCAATTGTTTGGTTCTGGCATCGGTTTTGTTATATGAACATCCTGAACTCGGTATACTGAAGTAACTGAACGTTCTAATGTATTTCACAACTTACGCGTTTTGTGCTGAGGGTCACAAACCACTGCTGCTGTGTGTTTTAATATGTCACAACTTTGCGGCACCCTTTCGTAATGGCAGCGGTCAATGTGTTGGGCTCCAATATTGCAGTCCATGTTAGAGATTAGAAATTTACCGTTGCCGTAGCCATATCGCGACCCTTTAACGGCTTCAATTGCTTTTTCACTGAAACATGATCACCAATATGAGTCTACTGGGTATGTTATAACCACGTCTTCTTAGACTCGGACAAGGACGTTTTCGCTCAGGTCACACGACGGGTCAAATAAATAGGACCAGTATTATTTGTAGCTATGGTGATCGCGGCATACAGTAAGCTTTGATTGCGCATGCTCCAACTGATCCAACGACTGGGTGGACAATCGCAGGCCCGTAGCCAGGGGGGTTCGAGGGGTTCGAACGAACCCCCCCCCCCGCGGAAGAGGTCCAGCCCCAGCCTATCCGTTAAAGATATGATACAGATGAACAACAACAAAATTGACTCATCTACTGGTGCTACTAACTACAATTGTTAACTAAGTAAGTAATAGTTTTAAATTTGCTTCTGATTCAAAGCGCTTCACGTTATCATCAAGCCGTGCGGTACCCGGCCCACGTCGCCCGAGTGGTATTTGCGTAGATGACAGGATCGTGTAGACGATTAGAGGAGGCTTTATGTTACTCATCGGCATTGAACACGCGTGTTGGTTACACCGTAGGGTAACACGGGAGTCTAGAAGTAAATCTTTATACCTAGATAGGCTATATAGAAGCGAGATAGCTCCCAAAAAGTCACATTGCGGTGTACGTGAATGCCATAAAATCGACCATGAAGCAAAACGGCAGAAAACAGGTTTGTTATCTGATATTGCTTGCTAGCATAGTACGGTGAAGGGCAGGCGTTTCCAAGACCCTCCCGACCTTCCCTACGCTCGGCGCTACGCGCGCGCCTCGGATTCGGGCGAATCCGGGCCCCCCCCCCACCCCTTACTGAAAACGTAGATCTGACTCTGCCAAGGTTAGATGCCACAATTCCGAAGGTTCGCTACTCCGAAGGTCCACTACTCTGAAGGTTTGCCACCTTTGAAAGTTCACTTTTTTCGAATGTCCACAATTCCAGAACCAGAACTCCGACAGTTATTTTGTTTAGTCGGGTTTCTCTCAAACAGTAGTCCAGGCCTCAAACCACTGAGCCAAACAGTTCATTACTCTGACTGTCTGCTTATGAGTCGTAACAAACGTGAATAAATTATTGTATTTGAGTCCATTTAGTAACCATTTAAAAGGGTGTGCAAAAGGTTGACTAGTTCTTAATACATCATTTTGTTTAGATCGGTTCCAATCACTGCCAATCGTGATACTTGAATCATTAACGACTCATTCTCAATTAGGGGCAACATCTGGGGCACGTATACCGGCTGCGGCGACCAAAGGTTTTAAATTTAAGAAGACAACCGGGGTTCACTGACTATGTGAAGACTGGCAGGGACTGGGTAGCCAGCTAACTACATTTGATTTCGACCCGCCTGTGCGTGGTTCCGGTGGGTGAGGTTCAGGCGGAGCGGCGCTAAACTTTTCAGTCGCGCTGTGAAATGATGCGACCTTGACATGGATTTGATGAATGTATCGCGATTGATAATTCATCAATATTCCCACTCCAAATTGTTTAAAATGCAACAACGTTAACACGGAAAAATATAACTATAGATAAAAAGTTTCGTTTAAGTTAGTCTCCAACTAATATTTCTGACCGAGAAGGTGTAATCACTCATTTAAGCACGCCTGATTTGAAAATTTGGCAAGAAGTAACGATGAGAACGTTTTGGACGGCATTACATCCGAAATGAGTCCCGTTTTTTGCGAGCAACCGTCACGGCCTCGCTGGTTCCCTGCGTGACGCTGGGTGGTAGCAAGCAAGCCTGGGATGATCACTTAATTTTCCTCGGGGAATTTTTTTACACCGGCGTTTCTGATTGGCTGGTCGATTTCTCAACAAGCAGCACTTTACCTAAACAAATTGGCATGATGATGGAGGAAGTGTAAATGTGGTCTGTTGTACAGACAAATCGGGTGCTTAAAATTCAGATTCAAGAAATGTGAATCCAATAAAATTGTGGTTGCACCTTTCGGATTGCATCTTCCTAATGTCGCTATAGCTTTTGTTTACGTTAGGCCTACTCTCCTGTATTTATACAGTATGAATAACACACTAGTTTAATCTACCAGATGACGGCGTGTTTATTGTACATGCATATATGTGCTTCTGAGCACGCGGCTATTAAACATTAGGCCTACTGTAGAAACAAAATAGTTGCTGCTACGCCACTTGCACGGACAAGGCTAATGAAATCGTCCATAGGTCGCCATTTTCTCACTTTGTTGTAAAGCTAACCAATGATTGTCGAGGTTACATCAACCAGTGATAAAGCGCGTGCTACTGCCTGCTACTTGCGTGCTGGCTACCACCTAGCGGCAGGTGGGGAACCGGCGAACCGTCACAGCATCCTCATCTCTGGTATTACTAATTCCGTCTCATCTCAAAAACATAGAATTGAGAGTCATCGTTGTGTATACAAATTTCCCTTGCCCCTGATTAAGCTGCGTCAACTGAAGGCCCTAATGAAAACTCCACAGTGTTGACGTTTGCAAATTAGTATCAAAGATCCACCGTTCAAGAAATTCGAACCACCCCTGCGCAATGCTGGCTACGGGCCTGGACAGTGCCCGCACCGTGTCTACTTAGCTGCAGAAACGGGAATGCTCTCATACTGCCTTCATACGCCGGAACCTTTTCGGCGAATTATGTCTCATATTTATTAAAACCCCTTGTTCATCAGACGCGCCCATCAGGAGGTCGTCGATGTCATATTCCCTGGCGCGAACTGTGCAATATGGCCAGTTGTCGATTTGGGCAACTGAAATAAGGACCGCTCGAAAAAAAGTTTGACTACAGGAGTATTAGTTTCTACTTGGAAGAAATTAAAGACATCGCCGGCCTCTTAAGGTGTCCTTCTATGAGCAAAAGGTACTGATAGCAACTGAGTGTACGTGAGGCGTAATTCCCTGAAAAACTTCCAGCGTGTGAAGGCTCTGTGGGGAGCACCGTGGTCTCTACTGCTCAGTAGAGATGGTGGCACTGCCTAATAAGTGGGTAGAGTTCAATAACGCTAGGATCTAGTTAAGCAAGATATCGTCGTGTATTTTAAATTTTCTAGCCGCGAGACAGCTACTGAACTTAACTCTGCGCAGGCCTGACTGTAAGTACTCTTCCATACGCTGGGACTGGCAATGACCCCTCGTTTATTGTAACCCCCCCCGTCGAAACTTAACCCAATTTTGCGTTTGGTCTCCGCAAAATGCCCCTCGTTTTGTCACTCATTCCAGCACCAGCCGGATCCCAAACAAGTCTGGTTTTGCACCCCACGGGCCCCTTGTTGAATACTTCTAGCTGCGCCAGCAGTAAACACTCTTGTGTCTCACTGACCTGCTACATCGGTGATGTGTTAATCCTACTACCTGTTTCTGGTATCGCAATACTCACATCGAATCGCACGTTATTATACACTTGGATTGGCTGGCGTCTGGGTCGCTCAGAACAGAAAAGCTAGAGTACTTACATGTAGCTTACTTGGACGGTATAATTGTTTCGCGGATTCTTTCCAGTTCGAGTGATTGCTATTTTTTTCTGAATTCATTTTGTATTAGTCGATTAAAAAGTTCAAAATACCTTAACACCACCAATGACCATAAACGCTTCCGAGAATGTTATGTTTCCCTGTAATGTTGGTTACATTGTATGTCGAAGCTGTATAGCTTACGTACAATCCTAGCTGCTGGCATACTATGTGAGCCGCATCCATGTGCCACCCGCGGTCACAAACTGTTCCCCAGTCATAGCCATCATGAGTCGCCTGAAACTCGACGCGCCCTCGGTACGGAACACTGGCACCAGCAAGACGTACTTTACCTAGCTTAAAAAGGTGACCAAGATGTAAGAAAGTAAGACGTATGTATCCAAACACCCGTCCTTTTTACCCACCCACTACCTCCCCATACTTTGACACCTTTTTGTACCTATGCCTTGCGCATTTCATTGTCCATTTACCTGCGAATATTACCTTGACGTATTGAACTTCATTTCCATCCCCGTTCTTTGCATTTGTGTTCTGCCGAGTATATAGGAGTTTATTTCCCAACCTTGGTCTCCTTTTCATGTCTAGCACGCTTGTTACTGCCCACGTATTTTTACCGTAGGTACAGTATGTCGATCGCCAGGTTATTTTCTTCAGGTAACCTGCGAGACTTCATTGGTTTCTGATTTACATGACAACATTTCTACAAAGTGGACTTATTCATTGAATATTATAAACTAAGCCTGCATGAAACTGATGAACAATTAACTTAGACATGGGAAGAATTTTCAGGAAAACTCAATCAACCGACCCCAAATAGCAAAATGCACTGGATGATTTCTACCAAGCTGAAATATCCTTCTAAGAAGTTATAGTGCTCTGGTCAAGTGGTGATGCTCGTCATATCTCTACGGATAGAGCAGCCTGTGTGGGAGTTCCTTACGTTGCCACTAGTCTGGGTAGTAACACCTTTTCGGCACTCTAAAGGTCAAAATCATACCCTAAACGCGTAACAGGCGTAACGCGTTCAGGTGTGAGTGACCCATTCTCGTGAAATTTAATCATTTGAAACGTGAGTACCCAAATTTCTGGTGGCTGCCTCCCCGGGGTTTGAAGCTCCAAACAGCTAAGTCAGCACGCCTGTGACTGGGGGCGTGCAAAATTGACCACTACCAGTAGTGACGAAAGTAGCAGAGAACGGGGAATCTGAAATTTGGGACCGTGGGGGCAAGTGTTTGCCTCCCCCCCCACCATTTTGTTTCCTACAGGCCTGTACTGAATCTATGATACCATGTCAGAGTTATACACAAAATGTTTCAAACATTTTTTGAAAACTTCTTAGAAAGTCTGCTTAACAGGCTACTAGAGCGATCGTGTACGCAATAGGCAAGTTAGTCGGCAACAGGGAAAGACCACCCACAAGAATCTCAGCATCCCTTCTGTGACACAGTGAGTACGTGTTTTTAGTTGAATACTTCTTTTATTACTGAAATGAGATGTCAGTGGTACATTAGCTGGGGACAGAATGAAGATTGATTGAAAGAACCAAAACTACAGTGGGGTTTCGTGTGCTTTTAACTGAGGAGTACTTCGTGAGACCTATGACCATAGGTAAGAATTTAGTTTACATGCAGCCGCCAGGACGATCAATGCTGAGGGATGCCGGTTCATACGGAAGTGGGGTTTTTACGTATTTTATGGCACGATCACTTACGGTCCTCGATCATAAATAATGATTTTTAAATAAACCACTTACCGTTATGAAATTTGTCTGACATGGTTCCTTAGTCAAAAATCCCTTAGCTTGGAAAGGTCTGACAATTCAAATGTCATTGCTAGAGACCAAGAGCTACAAGTTGTCTTTTGTCTCGTTTTATTCGCTAAACATGGTCTCGAGAAATCAGTAAGGAACTGGCAGACCTTCGCGAGACCAAAAATTACCCTTTCTCCTAGTAAGGAATTTGTGGCCAATTTCATAGCGGTGAGTGGTTTAAATCAAAAGTTCAATTCCTGCACGAAACGTAGGTTTATAGCCGCCTTGAGGCACGAGTACAATAACACACCTCTTTAATTAACAAACGCCAGGCAAAATTGGAAGAATTCACTTAAAATTCTAAAAATGCATTTGTATTTGCAGTGGCAGATTTGCTGGTGGTTCGGAAGCTTTAATCTCCTCCAAATAAATGAGGTTTAGGGCAAAAATATCCATCTGGCGTTATATTACGACAACCCTCCCGTCTATCAAATCGTAGACCACCATTGATTTGTACAACTTTGTTACCAAGGCTAACGTTAACACAGGTTTTGAAATAGTAACCCGAGACAAAATTCATTCAAAAGCATTGGACCTATCAGGAAGCATGCAACCTTCCCCAAATACAGCAAAAAGGGACAGGTATTAAGCTGAACTTATGACTTACTTACATTAGGAACCCCTCTGGCAAATACTGACAGAAGCACTACGTGCATGCAAGAGCTTTGAAAGTGTCGATTTTGCGGCATTTTGATATCAAATGTACACAAAAGTTAAGGATTCGAGCATGTTATGATACGGCAATATACTGCAACACGTGCAGTTGTTAGCATACTAATGTCAGACTCGTGGAACGTACATATACACTGCTCAGTAGTCTGTGCGTCAGCGTAATTTCCACAGGCGCCTGAGTTTATATGTTCGTCGATCGCAAATGACGTCACTCACTACTAAGAAAACACTCAAAACGGCGGTGGCATATCCTCTGTACTTTCTCTAAAGCGGCAATGTCTTTATGGGTATAAGAGTCCCAAACAGTCGACGCCTATTCCAAGGTTGATCGAACTATTGTTTTGTACGCAAACTCCTTACATCGTTGGCCGAAGAAACCCCAGAGTTTTATTTGCTTTTTTTCTTAAAATTAACTTAATTTTATCTCAAATTCCAAAGGCGGTGTAAAAGCGAGAACTCCATCCAGTTAATTGTCTTGAGTCTCAACTTGCATAACGTGCAGCCAAGTTTTGTTCGTCAAATAAAAAGTTGAAAGATCCCCTATTGCGGATATCACTGATTCGGGATCGCCGGGGAAACCACAAAAAATGACAGGACAAATTTTCTCAGGTGGACGTGGGGTCATTTTTCATCGGGTTGAAAATTCTTCACATTAATTTTAGTCTCCGAGAAAAAACTACTCGGGGTCATTTTTAATACTGAAATAATTGACCCGGTCGTTGTTGAATGCTACACTGGCCTTGCGGGCACGCTTTTCGAAATTTCTATGCAAAATTTACTAAAAATTAAGACAGTCATGGCATTGTGATTTTTGAGGACCTTTGAGCTTGGGGAGAAGAGATGCTCATTCTCGTCAGTCACTGTGTGTTTTGGCTCGCCACTGTGACGGCGCCGTTGGCAGGCTCCGAAGTGTCGAGATCATAGACATTAATACTGTGATGTCAATACGGTCGAGACAGCGAACAGTTGCCGCTAGGTGGCGAGTGAACCGGAAGTTAGTTGAGACCTGTGGTCGATGTTAACCAGGCGTGCGTTCAGTAGACGCTAGGACCTACGCTAGGACCTAGCTAAAACCTAGACAAAGTCACGTGCTCTTATTTAAAATGCACAGCAATATCTCATGTAATCTCGCGAAGTCTTGCTTTTTAGCGAGGTCCTAGCGTTACTGAACGGGAGGCTGGTTCCCGGGCCTCACAAGCTGACGTCACTGGTTGCTTACCAACCTCGAGGGTCTGTGCAGGAGACTACCACTGTGATAGAGTGTATGGTCGATATCACGAGACGAGAAAATCTAGTCAAAATCACGTGGTCTCATAGAAATACAAGGAGATTTCTCGCGAGAGCTTGTTTTTCTAGCGAGACGTTTCTTAACTGAACTCGACCCGGGAAATTCCGTTTTGTCACTTCTTGGAAATTCACACTCTGAATTGTTGAACTGTTTGGTAGTAACCGTACACTGAGTCAGTATGGAGCCAAGCCAACGAATTTGTGATCTGAAACGTCGCTTGGAGAAGTTTCCGAGCTCATTCCAATTAACACTAAAAGGTAATGAAAAATTACAGCGGGTGAAAAAGGTGGCACACACCTTAGCGAGCGAGAAGAATAACCCTCAGCCGTACAATGAACTGCGCACCGATAACCTCCTCTCGTACCTGTTGTATGAGCAAGGACGTAGTCTCGAGGCTTTAGAATTAATTAAGTGTGTTAAGGCAAAAGATCCAACAAATATTATCGTTCGCGCCAACTTGATTAACATTCTCATTTATGACCACGAAATAGATGAAGCTGAGAGAGAACTCAAGGAACTTGAATCGTTGCAAGAAGCTGACGTAACAGCTGCGAAAAGTGAGCTGGCCTACAGTTTTTCTAGGTTCGGGCCATTATTTCACAAAGAAGCTTTAAAGTATTTTGAGCAGGTGACCAAAATCCGGCCCACTGAGTGGTTGTGGCAATTTGGCTACGGTCTTGTATTGCAGAGATGTCTAACTACAAAGTCTTACTTTGAAACGCTCGACTTTGATGGAAACGAGACCTTTTTCAAAGCTTTGGACGCATTCTCTGCTGTTCTAAAGCATCGTGAAGCACCTGTTGTTATAAAAGCCAAAACTTTGACCAAGCTTCAATCCTGTATTGCACTTTACTGTGCATTACCAGAGAAGTCTCGCAATAAAAATCCCCAAGATGCTCTTGAGCCCTTTTACAAAGCTATTAAGGAACAAGATGGAGCCAAACATATTCGTGACGTCACTACATCTAGTTCGTGGCATGAAGTGATGAAGTTTTGTATCGAAGAATCGTTGAGAATTGCACCAAACGACCGCACGGTTTTACAGGACTGTGGAAAGTATTATAAGCAAGCAGGCTTGCTTCACAAAGCTTTCAGCTGCCTAGGAAAAGCAGAGAAAGTCCAACCCAATACTGTCATCTATGCGCAGCTAGCTGATCTTGAAGTTAGGATGTGGGAGAAAGAATATGAAGAACAGCTTTGTGCTGGAGGTGCTGTCAGTTTGAGGCAAGGCGTTGGCGACAAACCACTTGAGTATAGAACGGTTTCAAACACAAGGGACATTGAAGATTTGTTTAGTAGTTTCAGTCTTCTTAGTACTGAAGTGCAGGATTCTTCGATAGTACCTGTGAGCCAGATATGGCTTGCTCCTGTGAAATGTGAAGCCGAACGTGTGAAGTTAGATAGATTGGAAAAAGCTCTGAAATTGTATTCCAAAGCGTGCGATGTTAGCAAAGGGGATGTAGCCGCAGTGCATTTGCAAAAGGGCAGAGTTCACTGGAAACTTAATCAAATCCAAAGTGCCATTTCATGCTTCAAAAAAGTGATCAACTTGAGCTCCTCTTCTAAGTTAGAACGAATTCATGCCCATGAGCTTATTGGCCAGTGTTATCTTTATCGGGGAAATGAGTCTGGGGACAAGACAGAATTAGTAAAGGCAAACACTTTTTTTTTCCTAGCTGTTGAATATTCATCTTTGCTCACTCAGCAAGTGCCTTTTGATGTAAGATGTCAGTATCATTTTACTCTTGAAGACATTTTGAAAAACCAGATGAATAAAAACCCATGTGACAAAAGGTTACTCCAACAGTGTGGTTTATTTTATAGCTTAGTCAAGGAACATCGAAAAGCGTTGCCCTTTCTTGAAGAAATATTAAAAAGTGACTCAACTGATTGGTTGGATTACCTGGCAATGTTCCGTGCTCTTTTTGACAGTGGACAATACCATGAAGCTGTATGTTTTCTTACTATACTCATTACTAATGGTCATAAGCAGAATGAAAAAGAAATCACTAAACTCATAATTGAAGCCGCTATAAAAGCGGGAGAAAACGACTTAATTGAGAGGCGGCTTACGGAAAGTAAAGAACAGTTTAAAATTGCCTATACTTATGCTGTTCGAGACCTTGGCAGTCAAGAATGTGGTCGTTATGATATTTACATATGTGGTGAACTGCTGTCGGACAACATTCATTTCAGGTATTTTGAGAAAGTACTTCACGAATATTTCGGCTTGCATTGCTATATAGCTGATCCGGGCGCTGTAACTCCGGGCTCATACCCAAACCATGAACATACAAAAGCAGCCGACAGCAGTGATAATTTTCTATTTGTAATTCTCAATAAAAACGGCGACATGTCGCTCTGGTCTCGAGATTTTAGGTATGATTTGGAACAACTTCGCTGTTCAGTACTTTTCGTTAAACGCGAGTTTTGCAGTTTTACTATTGTAACAGATACCGAGTGGGAACCTGTTGGTTCCTTAAGAGGTTTGTCGGGATCTCCTTCCATCCCACATTACGATGTGTGGCAAAACACAAAGAACGACGGGCCTGAATTTTTTAAACTTCTTCTTCAACTTTTTCGAGCCATACTTACCCCGACTCTAAGTAATAGAAAGGGGAAAACGACTTAGCTATTGCTTACGGTTTGATCGAGCTGTTATGCATTGCTTAGCCCACCAAACACTGAAGACGGCACAGTTTTTATCGGTTTGTGATATTGCTTATCATATTTCTAACTTTGACCCGATTTATTGTCAAGTAGTGATTGTGTGTTTTTTAGAATTTATGCATTATAGAGCATTCAAAATACGGCCAAATGGTTTTATATTGGTATACCATTGGTATACCATTCCTTACCGTTGTATGTTATAAGCTACATTTTATATTTATAATTTTGTAAAATCAAATAATTTACCTTAAGACTTACAGGCAGTATAAATACCCACTTTTATATGAAATTCATTTTACAGTAATGTGGTGGCCTTGTGAAGATGTTTTAATGTGTAATAAAATTTGAATTAAAATAAACCAGATCGTATCATTTTGAGTAAGAACAGACAATTACACAATACATCGATATTTAATTTAAACAAAAGTACGAACAAATATAAACTGAACTTAAAGTTTCAATAGTTCTACTTCTCTCGTACTGCTGAGGAGTCGATGTGGGTGAGCACTTGACGTCTTATTGTTTGCTGGAATGCACGTTTGCCCGAAAGACTTTATATTTATTTTCACGTTCACCTGAACAGTGCTTTAAACGTTAATTTATAGGAATAGTACATGGCATTACCTTCCGCCAATGAAATGTTTTAGTTATGATCAGATATTTGCAGGATTTATCAGACAAGCCAAAGAGCAACTGTCGCGCGGGTAGGGCGCATATTTTAAGGATACTGCAGCCGTGTGAACAGTTTCGAGAATTTCACGATAGTCAGCCCGATGCACCTTTTCTTTTTACCTTTCTTTATCAATCCAAAAGTAAACATGTCGTGTGGAGTGTTTTAACTGTTCAATAATTAACAAAATTGAATGTCGTTATCAGCAATTTCGTCATTTCGTAATTGTCTTTACAATTATGACTCGAATATTTGTTGTATTACTCATAGCTATTCGTCATTCTTTTTGTCAAAAATAAGGTTTAAGTCCTCAGTCTACAATATTTTTTTCGTTCTTAGTAATGGAGAGCAAAATTACTACTCCTGAGAAAGAGCAATTGAAAATTCTGGTTAATTGCCCGTTTGCAAGAGTGTATTGGCGATCATGCTATAAAAGTTTAAGAACTGAACTCCCTAGAAGTGAGTTATCCCCCCAGAACAACTAAATCTGAGGTCACGGCGAATGGCGGGTAAGCAAACGAGTGCAAAATCTGTTCAAGTCATTTTTAAGGAAATGAATGTAAGCCTAGAGCTGGATACAGAACTGATCGCGTGTTATCGCGTTGTACAGTAGTACCTATAACAAAATTCAAGGTGGTATTATTTGCGGACAGCCTATAGATTTACCTGCAGTTTTTCTTTGGCTACCCGAGATCTTCTTTACAATCCACAGAATGTCCTTAGCATTGCGAGTTTTTTGATTTTTAATCACAGTGCCACCAGAAGTTATCGCTTTGTAATTTGTATTTGACCTATATGTTACAATATTTTTATAATTATAAGGTTCATTTATTTTAAAAATGTGATAGGTCATCCACAAGGTTTGAGCGTACAAAACAATTTCAATAAATAATATGGTCTGCAATATATTCCACCATCTATTTCTTCCGTGCCTTAAACCTGTGCCAAGCCCTTTGTATGACCTCAGCAGCGCGGATCGCCTGCCTTATCTTCAAAACGCGATCCTTCTGCTGTAGTGCTGTACTCATGTAGGTCTCCTCTCTCTGGCTTTCTTTCATGGCTGTGATCTTTTCAGGCTTGACCTCTTCATCATTTGGCTCACTTGAACTGCCTCGAATTTGAGGTTTAAAGAAGAACGCCTTCTTGGGCACAATGAATTCGCGAGGAGGGGACTCTGTTTCCTCACTAATGGGTTTTTCCTTCTGCAGCTTAAAGAACGACTTTTTGGGTACAATGAATTCACGTGGTGACGTCTTCTCTTTGCTTTCGGCCCCCTTAGAATGGCTGCTGTCTGGATTTGCCAGTCTTTCTGACTGCTTACTGTCGTTTCCTGATAACAAATGGTTGCCAGCTTTCACTCTAGTTGACTTCCGAGTATCTTCATGGGAACTGCTTATGTCTGCAACGAAATAATTAGTCAGAAACTTTATTTCAAGATACAACAAAAACATAAAATATTCTTTCCCTCTAGCTGTAAAAGTACCTGCTCTGACAGGTGGAAGAAAAACGATCTGATGGACTTGAGAGAAGTTTACCAGCATGAGGTCCATTAGCAATGGCGTCCTCTATTATTATTATTAAGAACTAAAGGTAATGACACACCAGTAAAGCATAGTACCAAGAGTTTAATAGTTTATCACATTTATTGGAAACAACAGACAGATATGACGTATGCAGTGCACAAGTCAAAGTAGAATAGTGTGCCATGTTTGTTAGAAATGAAAAGTTTTGCTTTTGATTGTTCAGCTTTGCTCTTTGGCCAAATGCACGAAACAGTCCCAAACAAGGATTCAATTCTAAACCACCTATGCATTGGTGATTTAGTTTACTCACAAATATCATGTTTTTACCGTAATCGTTCTGGTTAACGCCCTGGGCGGTTAAATTGGCGAATCCAAAAAATCGGGGGAGGGCGGTTAACTGAGAGGTGGGCATTTAACTGGAAATCTTCAAAAATCGCAGGGGGGCACTTAACTGAGCAGTGGGCGGTTAAATCGAAAATCCACTTAAAGTGGGGATGGGCGGTTAACTGAGCATGGGCGTTAACCCGAACGATTACGGTATATCCCTTTATCTTAATCAATATGAGCTGTGTTACCTATGGCGTTTGCAAATAATATAATATCTGGAAAGTCATCGTCGATTTCAATTACAATAAGGGAGTTGCATAAAAAGGTCCTTATTCCTTTTCAAAAACATCAACATAGAGTTAGTCTTGTGTGGGTAAAAAAGCTAAAAATTGCTCTGGTGATGAAGATAAACAGAATTAGAAAGGGCAACCAGTGTTTGCACACGTCAATTCATGAGGTGAAAAGTTAAGGAATATAGTTGAGTCCTCGTTTGGGGCTGTTTGGTGAAACCGGGTACTTAAAGTATAAGAAACAAATCCAAAGTCAAAGAGGAAATGGATGGTACAATTCTTCACATGAAATGGTTAGATGGATAGTACCTATTCTGAACTTTTTGGCATCATAACTGCTCCGACTCTTGCTGAGTTGCTTGACAAGCTTGGCTGCATCATTGTTCTCATCCTGAAGCGATAAAATGGTATGAAGGAAGCAGTTATCTTAAAACTTGCACCACAAAATATGCTTCTCAGTCATTTTTAACATTGTTTTCCAAATCACACTGGCTTATCAGTTGGAACATGAACTATGTACAATAGGTGGCACTGTAATGTAAAACTCCCTCAATCACTTAAGCTTTCACAATTTAGCACAGAAGATATTGCACTGTCTTCTTCCACAAAGTTACCTTTTTTATTTTTTCAAGGGCTTTTAACATCTTCATGAATGTCCACAATGTCTCAAAATACTGCTTGATGGTAGTTATGGTGCAAAACTTGGAGATGATAAAGTATTCGTTTGGTGCAACATAGGTTTGAAAAAATCTAGTATAATAATTGTAACTGGACTTGTCCGACATACAGGGTCCTGGATTGGGACAGACTTTACCCTAGCATAAAGAAAATTCGTTGGCCAAGAGTCAGATTCAGCAAACAGAGACAATTACCCGAGATCTGCTGTCTTTTTGTGGCCTGGCATACTGGTCATAAAACTCCGACAGCACACCAACCTTCGTTTCACCCAACATGTTAGACAGGGTAGAATCAAAGGAGTTTGCTGACAAGCCCATCTTGCGTGCATCAAAATTTCCGTTGGCACTTTTACTCACATACTCGCTTGGCCTTATCTTATCTCCAGAGGCATGATCTCTTTCAAACTCTGCATTGTCCGTCAGTTGCTTAGAATTCCCTTTGAAAGAAGTCTCTTTAGTTTTTCTGGGATGTTTCCTTTCATACACGAACTGTTGAAGTAGGTCGTCATCATCTAAAAGACGGCCGAAAACAGCGTCTTCCTTCTGTCTTGGGCTTCTTTTTTTAACATTATTTTTGTACTGACCTAAAAGATCTGCATCATCATTCTTCTGTATTTTATCCTTGGCAGATACTTTTCCAAATGAATTAGTCGAGACAGAATTGTCATTCCAAGACTTGTCTCCCCTGTTCCAGGTAGTTCCAATAGTTTCATGCTGACTTGTGTGCCCTTTAGAAGGCCTAGGACCTTTAACAAAAATGGAAGACTTCTTCACAGTTCTATCCATTCCATGCTGTTCCTTAGTTGAATTGAACTCTCTTGACATTTTGTCCCCATGCAAGGCTTTAAAGAGAGGGGATGTGTATGGCACGCTGGGGGTCTCCAAGCCAGATAACCCATCTTGATTATGGTTTTTACTGGAATCAAAGCGATCACTGGGTGACTTTTCAAATAGGTCCTTAGAAGAAATGGATGTGGAGGCAGGAAAACTGGGCTGGATTAACTCTGCCACTGAAGAGTGATTGACAGCATTTTCATGGTTCATCGCAGCGGATGTGGGCGAGTAAACTGGTCCATTTTCAATATCTTCCACTTTCATCTCTGTTGAATGCATTGCAAAACTCTCGCTCACGGGCAGGTGACCATTGGAAATCCATTTATCATCCGTTGTTGCCGGGCGACTGTTGTTAAGGTTACCAAACAGACTGGTGGCAGGACTGCCACCAGACTGTGACATGCGCAGTTTCTCCTTGAACTCCATCAGTTTCTGCCGCGTCGACATCTCCTTCACTTCCAACTGTTTGCTCACCGCCATTATTCGCTGGCGCTCTATCTTTTTCTGGTACTGAAACAATGACACATACCATTACATGAGATCTTACTTACGACGAGTAGCCTCATTTCAAAATATGGAACATGTTGCACCATAGATATTGACATAATTTTGAAAGTGTAGATGGCAGCAGTTGAATCACTGCCCATCCCATAACATTAACTCTGATAGCGTGCTGTATCAAGGAGGTCAGAAGGCTGAGTGTAGCCAGTATTCACCATCACTGTAACTGGTATTACAGGTAATGGTGGGTAATTATACCCAACATGACAGGGAGATGGAACTTTTCTTTTTGCGAGTCCTGTATATTAATAACATTTAATTCATTATCAACTTCAAAACAATGGCACAAAAGCTGTCATGACAACTGCCACCACCCTCATGACAAAAGACATTATACTTGGCCACCAACACTAAAACTACCACTAGACCACTACAAATTATCACATGCCACCCAATTTTAACTATGTACCGCCCCCACTATAACTGTTGCATCCACCACCGCCCTCATTCCTACACATCCTACACCTGTAGCTCTTCTTTCATTTAACTAGCACCCCCACTATAACTAATGCAACCGCTACCATCCTCATTCCTAGACACCCGTTACCTGCAGCTACCCTTTCACCTAACTACATACCACCCCCACTATAACTAATGCAACCACTACCATCCTCATTCCTAGACACCCGTTACCTGCAGCTACCCTTTCACCTAACTACATACCACACCCACTATAACTAATGCATCCACTACCATCCTCATTCCTAGACACCCGTTACCTGCAGCTACCCTTTCACCTAACTACATACCACACCCACTATAACTAATGCATCCACTACCATCCTCATTCCTAGACACCCGTTACCTGCAGCTACCCTTTCACCTAACTACATACCACACCCACTATAACTAATGCAACCACCACCCCCCTCATTCCTATCCCCCTGTTACCTGTAGTTGTTCTTTCTCCTGACTCTGCAATATCTGCTTCACCTGCCTCACATTCAATTTTCCACCACTGTTTGTGAACTCGGAGAACTTCTCGTGCAGATCTCTCCGAGGTGACCCTGCCAACGGGACTTCCTGCTGCTGGTACTCTTTCTGTATTGCCTCTTTCTGATCACCAATGACCTTTAACCTCTTGTGCAGCTTATGCTGTGAATATATAGAAAAGATTGCATTATAGATACACCTAACAGTATGGAGTGGTACCGAAAGTGTACACAATAAAGAATATTTTAAAAAAACCTTCCAAAAAATTTCAAATGACAAATATAAAAAATTTATTTCTACATGATTCATTTGTTTCTAAAATATGTTTGACGAATCTAATTAAATTTTGTCAAAATTGGCCTTTTTGGAGGGTACCACTTTTGTTGAAAGTTAAGTTGTCTCACGTCAGCAGTGAATGTATGACAAAGAGCGTGTTCACTGTACAGGCAAGGCAGTTCTATAATTCTTACACATTTCATAAATGTAACGCATGTTTACAATGCAACAAGATTAAATGCTGTGTTGGCAACAAAATGGATTTGGATAAAAGCGACAAAATTTGCTGATAATATGACCAGAGAGTGCAAAATGCAGAATATTGCACGACATTGGAGAGTGTTATTTATAAAGTTCTGTAATTTCTCTAGAATAATTTTGCAGAATTCCCCGACATTTCCCCTGTCTATGACATCCATCAATTGGGCAATACTGTTATTAAATTTCTAAATTCCAAGATTTTCTAAAGTAAAAGACTAATTTGCTTCCAATGATCAACAGCTGAAATTTCTACCACAAAATTCCATACATATGTCCTTGACCTCTAATGATGAAATAATAATGCATTTCTGTGAATTTAAAAATGCCTTATCAATAACCCTTCCTTCAGATATAAAGACAGTGCTGTTAATTAAGTTTTCATGTGACATCTATCAACTACCCACGTCTACAATGATAAGTACTGTAAAAGTTAACAAAAACTTCCAAGAATATAGTTACGCACCCATTAGTTAAGTCAGGTCAGGGCATTATAGGTAAACTGAAATTTTTTGAAGAAAAATCTAAAACACAACAATCCCAATAGTTAATGCCCTGGCTTTATCAAATACAAGGCCACTGCTTTATCAAATGCAAGGCCACAACTTTATCCGATGCAAGGCCACTGTTTTTATCAAATGCAAGTTCACTGCTCACTGCTTTATCAAATGCAAGGCCACTGTTTTTATCAAATGCAAGTTCACTGCTCACTGCTTTATCAAATGCAAGGCCACTGCTTTATCAAATGCAAGTTCACTGCTCACTGCTTTATCAAATNTCAGGTCAGGGCATTATAGGTAAACTGAAATTTTTTGAAGAAAAATCTAAAACACAACAATCCCAATAGTTAATGCCCTGGCTTTATCAAATACAAGGCCACAACTTTATCCGATGCAAGGGCACTGTTTTTATCAAATGCAAGGTCACTGCTCACTGCTTTATCAAATGCAAGGCCACTGCTTTATCAAATGCAAGTTCACTGCTCACTGCTTTATCAAATGCAAGGCCACTGCTGTATCAAATGCAAGGTCACTGCTCACTGCTTTATCAAATGCAAGGCCACTGCTTTATCAAATACAAGGCCACTGCTGTATCTAATGCAAGGCCGCTGCTTTATTTGCCAACCCACACAAACAGACCTCTCTCTTTTTTAGCTGTCGCTCCACCAACTTCTCCTGCTGAATGAGATCTGGGTCAGCCTCGTTACGCTTCAATGACAACACATAAGCATGCTGGTCTGCTAACTGTGCACGACACCGGTCAACGCTTGCCCTGAATAATAGAAGTGCTAAGTTTTGACATGTCACATTCAGCGACCTTCGGGAAAACGTGATCAAAGGCATGTTCACCATCCACAGGAGCATGACTAATAGATGATGTAACAGTTATGTAACGCTGTCCCTCAGGACTGAGGACTGACCACCACATTACATAATGTGGCTAAAAACATTTTGGATCACTACGGCTGTCAAAATGATAAATTTTCATGAAAAGCACAATCGTATGTTACGTACCATTCCCCTTTACTCAGCCAAGAAATATTCAACATCACGATCTGATCTAGTATCACATTCAATCAAACTTGACAAACATGCCTATTGTGTTGGTACACAATGCTAGTATTTCATATAAAACATATCTTCACAACATTTGTCGAAAGTCATTTGGAAATAGTATTTTTAAATATTGGTTAGCCTCAAGTGTGCTCTTTACAACATAATTGGTGGATTACGTGTCCTTATCAGATGAACAAAGACAATGAGAGACCTGGACCATGTAAACACCGGTTTTCCAACTATGTCCCCTTGTTATCGCTGTCAAACTGATAACAACACAGCTGTATCCTGACTAGCCGATCAGCGAAATCAAGATACTCATCCCACAGTGCAGATGCATAACAATCAGGCTCTAAGAAGAAATTTGCATTGAACAAAATGTATAAAAAAGCACAGTAATTATGACCGCCGTGGGTTCAGTTGTACAGGGAATGCCAAGAGTTGGGCTGTCCCAGGACTGAGATATAGACAGGATAAAACCCAACACAAAATGAACAACAGGATGCCCTATTGACTCACTGTAGTTCTTTTTCTATCAGCTCCAACTGCTGCTCCTTGACAGACGTCTGGAACTCCACCAAATGTTGTTGTTCTTCAAGCTGGTTGGCGTACATCTTTTCCACTTTGTCATTGAGCTTCTTCACGTCTCGCTCTTTCTTCTTTTCAAACGGCGTCTTGAAGGCCTCCCTCGCCTTGTGGCTCCCAAACCTGAACTCTGAACGTGAGACAACAAATAACTATAATAAGTCAAAAAGCGACCTGTTTCATGAACAGTGACTTTTAAGTCACTTTTAAGTTTAAAACTTAAATAAGAAATTTAGTATTATGCTCCACGTACCTATTTTTGAAAAATAAATAAATCCCACTTGAGCAAAAATGCAGAGCCTCTGAGAATATGCAATCATACTGGTAGTTACTAGCTGGGATAACTTGTTTAAATTATTCCTAGACTGTGATGGTCTCGTAATTACTTCAGGGATCAACCTTTAGTCCACAATTGTCACAACTGAGAAGGTGAAGTGAGAGCCTACGAAACTTTAGGTCACTTTTCATGAAGCAGACTGTGATCCCAAACCAGAACTCTGAATGCAAAACAACAGGCAAAGCTGAACAAATCAAACTGGTGAATAAGTGATATTTATCGCAGGTTACAAGGAAAATTATGTTAATCAGTTCAAAAATGTGGGAATCAACTGACACCTGATGCAAGATCTGACAGCTGCCAATTGGAGAGATATGGATAATATTTAAGTTATTAAGTGTAAAGAGAGCACCGATTTCAGTCAAACAGATGGTGCATGTTATAACAGAAGCTCCCTCTATAGGACATAATGAAAATACCTTAATTTATTCATAATGACTCAAGACGACAAATGGTGAGCCAAGCTTAAGCTCAACATTTTCAACTAGGCTCATCTTGCTTAGACTACCATCATTTACGATTGGTGATTGATAGACCGTCAAAATTTCAGACGTCTAGCTACCAACTTAACACAATTTTTGTATCAGACAATTAAGTTAAAGAAAGAAAATCAAACAACATTGTGTTATGACTAACGTGGCCAACATACATGTGAGGAGAACTGGAATTGCCAAAGATCAAGCTAGAAAGCTCAAACCAACATGCGACTTCAGAGAACATAATTACATTCAAAACATTCCTGTAAGACCTCATGCTAGAAAAACATACCAGTGCACACCCAGAACAGTGTAACTTACTCTCAATGCAACATCAACCAAGAACTTCACAGCACAATCTCAGGAAAAGATATGTACAGGTTGTAATTGTGCTTAGCATGCAAATGTTGCCGACGTGCCATGAACCACTCACAAAAACTGGCTTCAACCAGAATGAGCAACAAGAGAGGAGGGGAGTCGTGGCTGTGTACTTACAAGCCCAACTGCCATGCAAAGTCTTCAAGAATCTTATGTGCTTCAACAACAAACTCACCATAAAGATCCACATGTCACAACACACTCTGGCTGACCCACACACAAGAGCAAGACTTAAAATGTTGTATTTGTCAAACATTCTTGTCCAAACAAATCGCACACAATGACGCTATTGTCCACAGCTATAACACAAAGGCATAACTAGCCCCCAATAATTCATGTATACAGGTAGGTTATAACTTCATTTGATTGATATGGCCTAATAACTGCACAACTGTTTGCTTTAATCTTGTTTCATAAACTTTGAACAAGAATTAGCAGCCTTACTGGTGTACCTGAAAACAACATTGCAAATTAAACTTTACTAAAGTTTAATTTGCAATGAGAAATTAACAACTTCACCTCAAAGGTAAAATAATAGCACACAGGCTTTTCTACATTTTAAGCGTAATAGGTGAAATATTCTCAAAATATAATTCATTACAATTAAAATACATAACCCATTTTCATGATTTTCTAAATTTGTCACTAAGGGCAGTTCATGTTTATTGCATTCACTACTACACAATCTATCTTGATGGGAAAGCTCAGTTACACGTTATGTCACATTACCTGGAGTTGAGGTGTACACTACTCGCTTTTTGGGAGTGGGTTGGGTGGAGGGAGGCTTGTCTACAAATTAAAAGGACATGCAAAATACATGGGTTATAATCCTGTGAGAAAGGTCACATTTCAGCAACTGGCTTTGAGATTAGCATGAGAATTAGTAACACTAAAATCTCACCATTAACACAATATTGCAGAAAGACGACATTTTCTTTTTTTCTTTTGTTCTAAATGATACAAAATACCCAAATAATTCTTTGTTGTGTTCAAGGTGTGTACTTTTACTATCAAGAGGCAATGTTTTGAAAAATTGTTGGCATTCACAATCATGTTAGAAGCTCTTGAAAATGCGAAAAAGTGCAATTTTGGTAATTTTTTTGTCGGAAATGATGAGATTCTATCGTAATGTTAATGCAGTATGCTAAGAGAAATTCATGATGAAAACTTACAACTTCAAAGTCGGGATTATTTTTCTAGAACACTGGGATGAGATCCCTGCAAGTGACTGTAACCATTAGTGTTCTAGAAAAATAAACAGCTATTGACAATAGATGTTCATTAAAATGTCATCCAAGTAAATTAGATTAAGGATTTACAGTTGAGAAAATAAAAAATGTCTAGCTTTTAAATTTAAGTTAATAATAAGAAAGAGATTAAATGGTGTTACTTTGTTTAAATTTCTATTAATAGCGAGATTGGGCATTATGTGGATTACCTGAATTCCAGTCAGCATTAAGAGATCCCCCAGTCCAACCATAGGAGTCACTAGTGTTTAAGTTAGTTGAAGCCGGTGTCGCCATCTGTATGTCAACTTCTTGACCAACTGACTGGATAGACTCCATAGTAACGGGCCTGAACAAAATTAATATTACATGAATAGACACAATTCATAGGAATGAGATTGAGATTCAGCAGACAAACAAAATAATATACCTAAACGTCAAGAACTGCAATGGAAACTTCAAAGATATACACTAGTGGGATGCAGCGTTCAGCCAAGTATACAAGTTAATATGCAGTATTCAAAAACATACATCAATCAATCCAATGGAAGTTTTTAGTCACTTAACAGAAACTTCAATCAATACCTCATGTAAACCATCAGTTTACATCGGGCAATCAGGAAGTTTGCCCATGCATTTTTCATGAAATTTCCTAGTGAGGCTACACGCTAGACCACCAAGCCGATGGTTAACATTATGGTACACGTTTTGACAATTAAGGCAAACAACACAAAAGATTTTTGGTAGGATAAGTCAATGAATTGGAACTGAACACCAAGTGGACTCATAAGTAACTTAAACATTTTTTTCTATGTAATGGTGTAGGGCACATTACACTACATATTATTTTAAGAGGGACGCAAGAGTATTTGTGGTCTGCGTGTATTGCTAAGAAGATACAGGGCTTCTTATGATGAATGCAAATATGGGATGATTAGGAAGGGATTACCTCCCCTGTCATTGATGGGGAGAAATTAGTTTCAAAACCCAAAGGTTGTTCTTGCCTTGTGCTTAGAGTAATAAGTATGACTGGGCAAGATTTAAAATTAAGGAACTTCAAAAATGTCAAATGAAAAATGTGTTTCAAAAAGCACCAAGTGCAGAAGCCTGGTAGACGTGAAAATGAGGTTTTCAGCCCATATTTAAAGAAATGGTTTACGTTTGTGAAGAAAAACATCACAGAATTGTATTTTTAATCACGCTCATAGAAGCTGGATCGACTAGCAGAAATTTCACAACTGCAATAGGCCATCAGGCTTTACGGACCCCAAGAGGACTCCATTGTTATCCAGGCTTTCAGTGACCAATCATAAGGATACCCTTGAATCCCAGACATCCATTGACTCCCAGAGGATCCCATCCACCCCCAGGCTTTCATATTACACCCAAGAGGTTCCCATTTACCTTCAAACAACCGCAAAGTGACACTTCAGCAAAAGAATAATTATACTAAGATTAGGGCAAAAAAGCAAAGTTGGTTCTGGCTCATCGTGAGAAATGCACTCATAGACTAGAAACAAAGTCTGCCCATGTCAATTTCATCCTTTCAAGCTTTTGTGTGTTATTAAAAAGTAACACAAAATCACATAAACAAGGATGAGCTTTGAAATGACATGATTTTGCCAAGCGATGAGTAAAAAAATAAAGCCCGCATAATTTTTGCTCATCTGTTGTAGATTTCGTTTCTTGAAAAAGTGAGCAACTACTAAGATACTGGGCCATCGACTCGATTCTCAAAAAAACAAACATCCAGAACCAATAATGTTTTTAGCCAATAAGAATTTGTAATATCATAAAACACCGATCTCTTGGTAGGTCAGATTGTAAATATTTATCATTTCAACGTGATAACTTTGTCATTCTGTGTTGTGTAATGGTTTAAGCCCCAATGAGGAAAAATTTCAGACTTGAACATTACTGTAATGGTCGGGTGAGTGATGTAGTTAACAGATATTGTGACAACTACAGAAATTCACCAAATAATTATCATGTGAAGAAACAAAATTTGTTCACAAGGAGCAGGAAATATTAGCTCTGAGATCATGAGTAGGTCCGAAAATCCCACCTTTGTTTTGACGCATCAGATTCATCAATGAATCCACTGGTAGCCGAGCTGATCATGGACAGATTACCAGAAGAAATCGGTCTGGCTCCGGAATTATCTTTAGTGGACGCAATCAAGTCCTTGAGCAAGTTCATGCACTCACGGAACTGGTACAGGTCAGTGATACCTGCAAGAAATAAATGAAACTTTGTGAATCCAAATTTGATTGAAGAGTTCCTGAACAACACAAACGCTATAGTTTATCAAAGGGACAGTGCACACAACAATATAAATTTATTGCCAAGAAGTGTTCAAGTTTTATATTTTAGTAATTTTTAAGGCATTTTATCCTTTTTTATAACATTCACATTACTTTTAAAAAACATGAATCAACTCAAGACATGACAATGATCAATGTTGGTCTCGAGAGAAACACAAGACAAAAAAGTTGAAATACCCAAACATATTTTCACTTAATATTAAGAATAATTCAATTGTTACCCTCGGGACTTGCAAACAATGAAAATACGTGGCACGCTTAAAATGTAGTTTCAATTACCTAAAAAAATATTAAAATGTATCCATGGTTCAAATTAATTTTTTGAATTTGTTTAACACCTGTCCAATGGTTTCAAGGAAAGTAGCTCAGTGCTCTGTCAGCAATTTAAATATTTTAGATAGTGCACTGAATTCATGATTTTCTGTTAGTGTGTACAGGTTTTAGCCATCAACAATAGATGGCACCATGTATGCATAAGGGTCAAGACCATATAAAATGTGAAATGACTGTCAACTGAAGCAACAATGATACTCAACAAAATGTGTACAGTCTTGGTCAACAGTGCACTCATTAATACTTCATGCACCGCCATCCAATAATTCATGGTCATCCAATACATAGCCCTATACAGACAAGAAACAAACTACAAAGAATTTGGCAGCGTCAGTGGCATTGACATTTTCCAAGACCTCAGTAGAGCAGTTTAAATCAATTATCCCAAAATAGCACACAATACCACTTCACACTCTAAGACCCTTACTAAATACTAAACAAGTTTTCAAATTTCCAACAAATTACATATTAATTACCGCACCTCCAAGGATAGGATCTGTTATCACCCCGGCGACAAACTTCTTAACAACGCTAGCACACTTCAGTTTGTCTTCGTCCGTCAAAACTGTGTTCACCTCAACGCCATCTGGCAACTATAAACACAAATTATATGTCACATGAATAACAAATTGTCAATTTGTTAGAAAAATTGGACATTTTTAAGCTAAAATGTGCATTTAACATTTATTGCAATAATATATTAATAACACAGTATCAACCATATATTACATCACACAATTTATATGATTTCATAGAAATGGTTAATAATAAAAACTCATTTAAAAATCATTTGTGATAAATAATAATCAGCCACAATTGCCCGTATACCTTTGCTGCAACCTTTCCACCAAACTTGAGAAGTGCTAACTCTGCCTCCAGTTCGGAAATCCGTGCCTTGAGCCTCTTTATCATTGACTTGTCATCAACTTCCTCATTACGTCTGTAACATAGCGGGGGGAGACAACTCAATTACATGAACAATATTCTAGTTATGTTTGAGAATGTCAAATTAATATTAAGGTGATGCAAGACCTTGTTGACATGTCTGAGTGTGTCTGAGGCAAATATTCTGAAAATATGTATTTTCTGAAAGTACAAAAACTGTAGAATGTTTTTACTTCGTACTAATCTGCCATGAATCAGGTCATGTTACCATAGGTAAAACTTAGTGGCACGCAATTACAAATGTCAACTTAGAACTAGGAAAGACAACTTTTCAAGACCTCTAAGCCTTGTTACAGTAACAACCAGTGACTTGGCAAAAGAATTTTCCAAGACAATGAATTACAGCTGTAATAGGTTGTGAATATCAATGGAGGACTAATGCCAATCATTATGTGTATCCAGGCAAATACTTGAACGTCCTCCTTCAAATCGTTTAAAAAATATACACTATGTGAAATCATGAACTATTTGTAGTAAGTGACCACAAGACTTATGAAAATTCATGAGTGCTGGGCAAAGAAGGTGTTTCATAATTATCAAACAAATTCAGATGTTTATTTAAATGGTGCACTATATCCAACTGTTGGCGACTGCTCTTACCGGGCATTGTTAGAAATACAGGCCACCCTCTGCGCAAATCGGCACGTAGATAACGACTCTCCCAAGTTGACAACCTCCAGGGAAATCGTGGCTATCATGGCCGTCAGACAGTTTCCTCCTGCAATTGAAGCCAACGGACTGATGATATTTGTATCAAGTGCAAATATAATATAATATATAATTTGAAAAGTCAGTTAATATAGCTTGTACGAAAATTTGGTCGGACTCAACCACATACGGAAAGTATTTGATTTGAAGTTTAGAACATTAGTCAGAATTACCTTTAGTTATCAAGTTCAACTGACCATTGAAAGAGTAACCATATTTTGGGTTGTCACGTTCTAACTCAGAAAAATGAGATAGAGAGCAACCCAATCAAGTGTTGTTCTCTACTTCACAAAAATTTGAAACGTGAATTCAGTATTAAGAAAACAGCACAAAATTCCAAACTTAAAGTCCGTGCAAACATCCCCCAACAAAAGATCATTGAAAATCTAGCAACAAATACAAAAAAGAATCATCACAGTAACTGTGATTTGGCGTACCTAAGCTATCTCTGAGTACCATAGTCAGAACAGAGTTCCTGTAGGGTATGTGTTTACTGGTGCGTCCGTACCCATCAGAGGTCGCAGGTCGGCGAACAGAGCTAGCAGTCAGGCTGAAGTTGGAGAAACAGGGCTCAGTGCAAGAAATAGCACTCATTGTATTAAAAGTTACAAATAAAACAACCAGGCATCATTAAATAAAAACATTCCTCAGACAAATACATAACTGCTATTTCAGTATTGGTTACCCAATTTATTATTTAATCAGTCAATGATGATTTTCATATCACAATACACTGATCGATCTTACTCTTGTTTTGAGGTATGAAAAGTTATATATCCTGATAGCATGCAATCTCTATTTCTAAAAATTATCCTTTTTCGGATGACACTGCCATGACAAAATGGAAACTTAAGTTTCAGATTAATGCTGCACTAAAAGCGACTCAGGTGTTATATCATTATTCAGTACATGTTATAGACACTGACTTTGGCACATTAGCAGTTCATGTAGTTTAATGAATTTCTTTAGAAACATTCTCCATTATTTTTATAGGTAATAAATAGATAGAAATTTAACAACAAGTTGAAGTCGTTCATATAATAACTTTATAGTTCAATTCCAAAAACAGTTTCTACAGTGCCAACAAAACTTTCCCAACAAAAATGCTCATCTCTATAGCAGGAAAAATCTTTAACATTTTCAAAAGTACACACCATGACAACCGTACCATAAACATACAGACCACAATACAGGAAAAACTAGACAGCATTAAAACTGACCATAACATTTGCTGAGCCAAGTCCCGAACAAATAGATAGGATCAAGGTATATCCAAGAACAACAGACAAATTTATGCAAACGAGTACATGGCATGCATGAATAGTTTGACAGCAGAGCCTCCTGTAGGCAGAATTCACTGATTACACGACAGTGTTGTTGGTTGGTAGCTTCCATACACAGTGTTCCAAATTCTGCGAACTTTTGCCGATCTTCCAATATATTGTTGGTATGTCTCTTGGTGACCAGCTGTGTATATTTGTTCTCTGGGAGATCGATGAATATACCAAAACTTTAAAAGCGTATGTATGAAATATGCCCCCCGTCAAGACTGTCGCATATATAACGAACTTTGCATACACGTGCACACGACCAAAAGAGAAGAACGATGTCTGCCCAGCCATAGTGTAGGCCAGCAAGTAACACACACAAGTGCTGGTGTGTGTGTGTTTGTGTGTGACGAGAAGCTGAACAGCTGTTTATGTTAATATATTACAAACACCACAGTGATGGGGAGTTACTATGTCACTCAAAAAGCAGAAATACTAAGAATTTGAAATTTATAGTATTATACAGTACAATTTAAAATTATGAAGACAAAATATCTCAGAATTCCTCATCTTGATGGCTGAGCGGAAGCCTAAGTCATCGTCATGGTAGTCTTCCCCTTAATTGTAAGGTGACTAATTAAGCCATTTTGTAATTAGAATTTTGGTGCCCCAAAAGTTATCACCACTCATTTCTGTTGTTACTGAGCAGACTTGGCCGTCACCACAGGAAACAGTATTTATCTGTCACTGTCTTGTACTGCACATGGGTAATTTTGATACTAAAACTAGGTCTTCATCATAATCCCTTGACAATTAAAGAGTTCAATATCTCATTTCACAACCAAGAGCAACATTTATGACGGATGGGAAAACCTGAATTCCACATCAAGTGTAGGGTATTTACACTCCCTTATTTCTACAACATCCAGAGCAACATGTATTTGACGTTATCTGGGAATCATCCCACAGTGGTACTTTTTCCTGCAAAGGAATATTTTATCATATTTGCAAGATTGCTAGAGGATAGCTGCTGATTTCAGCAAACCTGATGCCCGTAAATACTTGAAATTCTATCATTTTTCACACATTGCCTGGCGGCCTCAATTGCATGCCAGGAAGTTTCTTTGTTAATTCACATTCCCCTCTATTTCAAATTTTTTGTGTGACAAAATCAGAGAGTGGATACTATTTTCCGATGCGGACATGGGTAGTATATGTTTCTCTGCATTTGAGTCTCAACCTAGCATTTGAAAATCTACAGCAAAGAGTGACATAGCACTTCCACATAATCAAACAGTTAAACTTTAGGCTGCTATAAACCCACATTCCACCACAAAACTGACCTCAACTAGTTCCAAACCCACACCAGAGGAGATTTCTGGGCTAGAAAACTGCTCGNATTCTCACCCAGTGAGATTTTCACTCAGTGAGAATTTCAATAACACAAATTCTCACTAATTTGCATAGCATTCCTACTGAGTGAGAATTTCTGTAAGACAAATTCTCACTGACTGGGAATGCTATGCAAATTAGTTAGATTCTCACTGAATTCTAACTGGAATATCACTGTATTCTCACTAGAGTGAGAATTTTTTCTCACTAATTTAAATGGCATTTTAATTAGTTAGATTCTCACTGGAATCTAACTGGAATCCAGTGAGATTCTCACTGGTTTTCGGGATTAGAATTTCCTGAAGCTTTTTCATAAGGGGTGTATTTAATGAACTTTGCATACACGTGCACACGACCAAAAGAGAAGAACGATGTCTGCCCAGCCATAGTGTAGGCCAGCAAGTACTGAACACACACAAGTGCTGGTGTGTGTGTTTGTGTGTGACGAGAAACTGAACAGCTGTTTATGTTAATATAAACACCACAGTGACGGGGAGTTACTATGTCACTCAAAAAGCAGAAATACTAAGAATTTGAAATAATAGTATTATACAGTACAATTTAAAAGTATTAAGACAAAATAACCCAGAATTCCTCATCTTGATGGCTGAGCGGAAGCCTAAGTCATCGTCATGGTAGTCTTCCCATTGCAAGGTACCTAATTAAGCCTTTTTTTAATTAGAATATTGGTGCCCGAAAAGTTATCACCACTCATTTCTGCTGTTAGCAGACTTGGCCGTCGCCACAGGAAACAGTATTTATCTGTCACTGTCTTGTACTGCACATGGGTAATTTTGATACTAAAAATAGGTCTTCATCATAATCCCTTGACAATTAAAGAGTTCAATATCTCATTTCACAACCAAGAGCAACACTTATAACGGATGGGAAAACCTGAATTCTAGGTATTTACACTGCTCTCTTATTTCTACAACATCCAGAGCTACATGTATTTGACGTTATATGGGAATCATCCCACAGTGGTACTTTTTCCTGTAAAGGAATATTTTATCATATTTGCAAGAGTGCTAGAGGATAGCATTTCAGCAAACCTGATGCTCGTAAATACTTGAAATTTTATCATTTTTCGCACATTGCCTGGCGGCCTCAATTGCATGCCAGGAAGTTTCTTTGTTAATTCACATTCCCCTCTATTTCAAATTTTTTGTGTGACAAAATCAGAGAGTGGATACTATTTTCCGATGCGGACATGGGTAGTATATGCATGTTTCTCTGCATTTGAGTCTCAACCTAGCATTTGAAAATCTGCAGCAAAGAGTGACATAGCACTTCCACATAATCAAACAGTTAAACTTTAGGCAGCTATAAACCCGCATTCCGCCACAAAACTGACCTCAACTAGTTCCAAACCCACACCAGAGGAGATTTCTGGGCTAGAAAACTGCTCGGGCTGACAATTTCTTATTGCTAGAAACCAAAAGAACCCGCCATAATAAGCCAACTTTTTGAGCCTGATTTATAAGAGTAAAAGACTGCTAATTCGTCCCCGTTGCTCAACACCCAACCAGTGAGGAACAAGGCGAAGTCAGGAGCACTTACTGTAAATGGAAGATAAATAAAGATCGCGAGGCACTTGCAGCGAGAAATCTTTGCTCGTGGAACAGTCAATGCGATCCCACAATGCAACATTCCAGTCTCACCGACTAATCATTCCAATGGCCACCAATATGTTCGTGTGTGGCAGTATGGTCCCGAACTTACTCAATAAAAACCCACTTTTCACTCGCATTTTTTCCATGGTCTTGTGCGACCTTGCCAAACTCACGAGATAGTTGTCTTAAAAGCAGTTCATTAAACCAAAAGTTCCCATTTTTGACGAAATTCAGGTTTATGGCAGCTTTAAGCGTGTGTTAGTTGGGGGGTAGGTGATTTCAGTGAGGGATCCATGCAGACACTGGCAACAATACATTACCTTGGCACGGTCTTACTTCTAAAGACACGAGGGTAGGGAGCGTGTCTAAAATGAGGACAAAGGTCATGCGACATGCCGTTAGTTTGTAGCTGGCGTAACAGAAAGGATGAAAGCAAATAATAAAATCATAAGCGAGAACATTTGCACAGCACCTTAGGTCAGTAAACAAGGCACTTACAAAACATGAACAGTTTTGTTATCACAAGACTCATTTTCTTCCAGTATGAGCCAGGACAACAGCATGATATTGTGATAGTTTTAAAGATACACTTTCCGATTATTTTCAGTTAAAAACTTTGTAAAAGAAATTCGACCAATAACAAAATTGAACTTCACTTTTTAAGAATTGCAAGCAAAATGCAAATACTTGCAGCAGGGCTGTAACTTATGAAAGGCTTCTATTCACTTAAGTGATGTCTGATGATTGACAAAAAACTCTTTCTGTGTTGTGTTCTGATTTAGAGAAGATATGGGAAAGAGTGTCTTACAAAGTTAAGAATACATTCAACAAAGAACATTCAAATGTTACAACTGACAAATTAATAAATTTTAACATTTAATAAATAATTTAATGAATACTCTTAATAACTTAGAGCAAGCCCAACCCAAACCTCAAAGCCTTAATCAAAATGAGAGCTTTCCATGATCAGAAATATCTGACAATCAGAGAGAGACCCAGCACGAAGCTTTATGGAGTGTCATGAGACCCTGGTTTTCAGCGAAAATGGAAAATAGACGAAATTCACAAATTTTAAATCAGACTTCTTTCACAGAATTACAAGTTTTTGTCGGAATTCACATATTTTAGGAATAGATACCAGAATTGTAATATTTATTGTAATTTATAGTTGCTTATAAACCATCAAATACCAAACACCAATTCTGGTTAAAACTCGATCAACGGTTGTTTTGCAGCAGACATGTTCAAGTCGTGTATTCTTTCTAATAGTGGCGCTGTTCCTCAACTTTGAGAAACAAGCGACAACGACAGGCTGCGACTTATCAGTAAAACAGAGCTGCAACACGAATGCAGCAGAGAGAGTAAAGTAATTCTGAGAACATTTCTATGTACTTTAAAGTAGTAACAGGAAAAAATCTGGTTTGCTAAAACTGATTTCTCAGTTCCAAAAGCTAAAACCAGGGTCTTCCGATCACCATGCAGAAAATATTTTCCATAAAGAGTAATGTTATGCGGTATGTGCCTCCACTCATCCTACCGTAGGGATTGTAGTTTGAGGTCACTTTCAAACTAAAAAGGGCAATGGTTAATCTATTTTAGACCAGTTGTTGACAGAAACAGTCTGCAGAAATCTACGATCAAGTGATTACAAATAAACTAAATGTCAAATCTAAACAAGGAACGTTAGAAACTAATCATTTAATGGGTTACAACAAAATGAGTGCATCTTTGTTTTACCAAATTGAAAACAACATTCACAGGAAAAGTGTATAACAATATTATAAGGTAAAATACTAAGTGTTGCTAACATATTATATCATTTCAATCATGACGGTTTTTCATTCGCCATGGAATGGTGCTTCAGTGACAACAAAATTGATTCTCACAGCACACTTGTGGAAATACATAATGAGACATTGGGTGACTCTGTTGGTAACTTATATTAGAACAATATGAAGGAAAGTATAAACACACTGCGTTTGCTGAATGCCAAATAAGCATGGACGAATAAAATTCTTAGTAGTGAGACATAACTATTTACAATAAAAAAGACAATTTCAAACAGTTTCTAAAAATACCCTCCCCCCTTATCCGACAATACAGCATTTATTTAGTTTCATTTGACGTTTTTGAAGGGTTTTCCAAATATCCGCCCACAGGCCTATTTTTGGGAAATTCTCAGTAACTGATGATACATCAGCTGTCCTCCTATGGTGTTGGGGTAATTGAAATGGGCATTTCAGAGAAGATTTATCAGAGTTTCGGCACACAATTTCACCAACATCAGAGGCTGTTATGTTATCGAAGACATCCTACCTTCTCTTCCCAGAACCTACTCCGGCACTCGGGGTGCGTGCATGACCTTTGCCCTGTGACTCCTGATGAAGGGCTATGATGACACTTTCCAGATAGTGCAAGGACAGGTTGATGTACTTGGCCTCAGTCAGCTGTACACCGCCCACCTTAGTCTTACCAACTCTCTCAGAGCCAGCTAGATCAACAAGGTGAAGTTTGGAGCTGGAAACATTGAACAGAATAGCAGCATTACAATATAGTGTACTTTTTGGCACAACTGGTTTGTCATTATACATTCAAGCTGTACTTTGATTGTTTTTCACAAATAACAGGGTTACACGTCAGGTATGAATCTGGATGGGGGTCCAGGAGGACTACATAATACTATGTCAGCTACTGCAAGTATATCAAATACATGACTTGGATAAAACATTTATTAATTCGTAAATAGCAATTAGCAAAATAATTGTAGGAACACTGAAAGCCTTTGGCCTCTTTTTGCAGGCCGCAATGCAACAAAACTGATCAGTTGCATTCAATAACAAGTACAAGCAAATATCTTTAATGTCACAATGTACACATTCAGAAATGCAGTGCCAAATCGCAGCACATAACTCACTGAGTAATAACATCTGAGCCGGATTTCTTGGACTTGAGTTCAATAGTGAACACAGCATGGGATCGTGATGACCGCTGATTCATTGGTGTCTCGGCAACTTTCCGATTCGCTTGTCCTTGCAGCAGCAGACTCTGAGCAACGTCTTCATTGGCCGCAAGGTGAGTGGAGAGATTACGAATTACACACGAGCCTTTAGTACCTTCCAATACATGTACCTGTGAGTGCATCATTAAACAATTAACAAATTATTTGCATTTTGTATAGACAAACCAATTGTTTACATACAGTTAACAAATAACCATTTTAGCTGGTATAAATTCGCCCTCCATCAAGCAATGACAAATTTCTGATTGAACTGGTGTAAAACCAATCTCAATTTAATCCTTATTCAGATGAGACGCACTTTGCGAGCTTAATATACCTCACACGTCATTGTTGCAGGAGATCAAGCTCAGTACATATTAAAAAGATTCGCCTTTTCAAGCCAACTTCCTCAGTAGGGTCTCAAACAATAACTTGAAATCACCTGTAACCAGTGTCAAGAACGGGTTGAGACAAATTTAATAACATTGGAGCCCCAATAGGACTAAACCCACGCATGATTTTGACAGAACATAGATATGCAGCAGCTTCACTCAGAACAGACACAACAAATGAGTCACTGGAAGCTTACTGGTAAAACAGAGAATTACGATTTACATTCCTGATGACTATGGAAACAAAAATAACAGGATATACCAGGTATATAGGATAAGATTTTAAAACGTAAACTAAATTTAAGGATGTTTCTCTACATGCAACTGACGTTGAAAAGTGGTAAAAAATCTTGTACGGACCTACAGTCACATATTTAATAAACGTCTTAGAGGTCCGAGGGTACGGCAAGATGAGGTTGCAGCGATACTATGTCCACACAACCAACTTGAATTTACAAGGCATGTCCATATTGAACAGTTGCATTTCTTATATCGCTGGGAATACTTGGCTCATAGAAACAGATGGTTAAACAAAGAGAGGAAGCCATACCATGACACTGATAAACAGATAAAGATCAAAATGTAACATGAACTGGTATAGCCAGAAGTATTCAACACGGGGAATTGAAAAGAGTGACATATTGGGGACACATTGCAATGACCGGGTCAGGGGGATAAATGCAAAACTGAAATGAGTTTACACTTTTTTGCAATTAACAGAGTGCCATAACCCCATTGTGCTCCCATTTGGCTACGCCACTGGATACACGACAATAGTGAAGTCCTAACGAGCAAAAACAGAAGATGCCTTCATGCCAGAGAATGCATTTAACTATTAACCACCTTCGGAAATGGAGTGACAAGCGATTGTGTCCTTGTAGCAGCCGGATTGAGAAGATCGTAGGCAGTTTCCTGGTAGATTTCAAGGTATGAGACGTGTATGCTGTTATCTTCATCCTCAGGACGACTTTCTAGCTCTTTGTAAATCATGCTCAGAGCTCTGGAATTAAGTCAAAGCAATCAAAATAGCAAGTCAACAGGTTTCTAGGTAAAAAATTCACAACTGTTACAAGACAAATTGAGTTTCGCATTCGACGTTAAATTATTAAAAGCGGACATCATGAAAACCAGTCGGATGATATTGTAAATTGTTGTTTTCAGTTCCTTTGAAATTAATTAGAACAACAGTCTATTTAAGGTCATATAGGACTAACTTTGGTACATGATAGCTCAGAAATAGCAGATTGTATTCAAATGAAACTTTCAGATACTATCACGTACTTTGCAGACAGTACTCCACATAAGTAATTGTTTTTAAAATGATCCACTTTTTTACAACAGGGGCTATCAAAAATGAAACTTTTATGATTTCTGTGAAAAAAGTTGCATGAAACAGAAATGAATTGATGTTGAGAAATTAAAATGTTTTTTGTTTTTTGAAATTTTATCTTGTACAGATTGGTGTGAAGTCCAAAATCAAATTCTGGAGGTTTTCTACTTTAAGAAAATACTTTGAGTTAAATTTCAAAGCTTTGTAGATACATGGTTGCATGCACAAATTTGCCAATTATAAGTCCACCTTTCAGATAGTTTCTAAATTACCTGGGTGCCAGTCCTCTGTCTTTGTAGCGTCTGGCACTTCCCTCCACAGTGAACGTCTTACCAGTGCCCGTCTGGCCATAGGCAAATATAGTACCATTGTAACCAGTGAGAAAATCTGGAAAAAATGATAGTGTATACAGCTTAGGGACACATGGAGTTATATACACTGAAACTAGGATAATCGGGATTGTAAATTAGACCAATATCCTTCTCACACAATAAGAAAATAAAGCAAACACTCAGTGATGGTTGGTCACTGTTAGTGGTTTGTAGATGCTGTTTATGTTATAATACCACCTCTTCATGAGATGGAAAAATCATGAGGGACAAACCATTACTGGAGAGGGGTGGCAGCTAGGTCATTCAATATAGTAAGACTAAGGGTTCTCTTCTGGATGGAAATGTGGAAATTAACAAGTGTCGTTTTCTTACGATTTACAATGTCCTTGGAAACCACTTCAAAGACTTCCTCTTGGCTGGCGTTATCCCGGAAGACATGGGCAAAGGTGAACTTGTGGCTCACACCGTTTTCTGGCTGTTTGAATGCACTGGCCTCCCTATAGGAGTCGCTAGTGCGGATGAACAACGATGTGTCGCTCGTATCATAATTCTCGTACTGCCGACTGGATGGTTTGATACGGCAGAATGTTTGAATAGTTGCCATGTCTTACTCCATGTTGTGACCTAAAAAGATAACATTATTGTTCATTACAATGTGATGCTTTACTACATAATGTACAAGTTGCACTTACAAAATACACTACAACCCATCACCTGCAGACAGCCCATACCATACCCTTTGTGTTTCCAATGCAATAAACCTAATCTCGCAGAAATAATTACAGATGCACTATACTTTCTAACAAAGATTTAGGCATGCTCAATCAACTGGGGCNCCTGCAGACAGCGCATTACCATACCCTTTGTGTTTCCAATGCAATAAACCTAATCTCGCAGAAATAATTACAGATGCACTATACTTTCTAACAAAGATTTAGGCATGCTCAATCAACTGGGGCATGTGTCTTTGTGAATAAGGCAGCAATGTCTGTCAGTGCTATTCTCATGCAATAGCTATGACATATCTTGATGAACGAGTGCAACCAACGCCTGATCGGCATTAAAATTATCCTTTTAATCTTTCTAATTTAAAAAGTAAGTGACGTTACACACCAATTTTGGTTGACATGAATAACCTGGTGACAGATAATCGTCAGTTTAATATCAGTCTGATGATTATTCATTACAGCATTATTCATGGATATCCTCTTTTGATCATTATAATTACTCAGTGTAATAAATCGTATAAATTATGTTTGATGACAAATTACTGGGCAATAAAATTATATCAACTGTTAATACGAATTCTTGTCAATAATTTACATCATGCGAATTAACAGATAAAATATTTTAGTCACGATAAATCACGATCAACCATAATTCCCCGTGTAACTATCCTGGCAACTTTACAACATCTTTCCCATTTTTGGAGATTGTTCCTTAAAACTCTCCAGACTCAATTCAAACTTCATCAAACTCAGTGCAATGATTCTTCTCTAATGTCTTCCACAACCTTAAACCGACATGTTTTCCTACACCTGTCATGACTGGAAGAGTTTGATAGAATGGAACATGTATAGCAGCAGGTGGTGTTCAAATGCTCCGTGTTTCTGCCATTTTTATTTGGTTAAAATCATGTTTTAAGCTTAGAAGGGTTCACACACTGGTTGATACGTAGTTCATGTGGCATACGTACTGGGACAAGTGCCTTTTTCCCATTCAATTTCCTTCAAAGGTTCATTTTTTAACAGAACTAGAGCTGCATGTAAATGACCCCCACTTTTGCAACAGAACTGTCCAAAAAGGACTTGTGTATTCTTGACATTCAGTGTAGAGGTCAAAAGAACACAACCCAAAGGTCATAGTTCACAAAACCCCTACACAAGGAATGTATGGGATAAACCTCAACCTGAGGGTAACTTTTTCATAGAAGCTCCCGATAAATGGGTCCCCTTTTCTTATCCTAAATAGAAGGGTATGATCTAGCTGACTCTATATAAGGGCATCTTTCCTAATTTCTCACTGGAACAACCTGGCGGAAACTTTAATCAAGTACCCAACCTCCCCAAACCACCTTACCTAAAATCCATCTGTGACAGGTCTAGAACTAACATGGTAATAAAATGTATTACTTGAATAATAGTCTTACTGGTCTCTGTGAACTAATACACCTAATTCTCTACAATCCCACCAGAAAGCACAAAAACTAAAACACCGTGAAACTCCCTTGTACTCACTGCTCATTTCCCCATATTGAAGGTTTTAATATCACAGATAGCTTTTGGGAGAAAAGGCAATTTAATATAATTGAATATTGCCAAATACTTTAATTCATCCCTATTGACAACAGAGCAGTAAATCCCTTCAGGAAACTTTAAAGTAATCTGCATCTGGATACATTCCAACCAGCTGAAAGGCAGACAGCTATAGCCAGACAAACAGTCAACAATCTAAGTATAGCATTTCACAATGCACAACTTAGGAATCTAAGGCCACTGTTTACTTTGCAGATCCAACCATTTAGTATTTACATTCAAGATCAGATCAGTGTAAATACTTTTATGAGCTTTCTCATTGTTGCAGATTCATGGCAGTTGAATATTAAATACACCTGAGGGAAATATGAGTACCAGGGCTGCAGGCGATTTGAGTGCATGGGCAACACTCCAAGAGTAGAGTTTTGATCACCATAAAATTCAAAACTCGACTAAATAACTTGCATGAATTTCACAATCGGGCTGGTGAAAAACATTACCACATGATTTTAGAAAGATAGATTAAATAAGTTGAAACGTCGGCCTTTACAACGCATGAAATGGGACGATTACATAAATCTAAAATCGCAACACTAATTTCTCTGTAATTTAAGTAGATCCATAAATTAAATGCGGTAGTTCTCCACTTCTTTCACATGAAAATGTTTTCCAAAATGGTCATTATCCATTTTTGCAAAGTCAGATTATCTATTTGCAAATTATGGACTTTCTGCAAATGATGTTTTATGACACGTACACGCTATTATCCATGCTTGTACTATACTAAATCTCTTTAATCTTTATTTTTGTGGAGAAACTTAACAAAATAGAATTTCACTTGTCAGTCATATTGTGTGCGAAGAGTTCCCATAACCACATTACCCTACCACAGGTGAGGTAACATTGTGACTTCGACTTCTCAAAGGTATTGCAATTTACATCATAATAGTTGCGTAATGTCAACGAATGTCTTTTTTCATAAATGCAGAGTACTTACTTACAGAAATAACAAATAGAAAGGCTCTATGTAACCAAAAACATTACAAATTGGATAGCTTCAGTCTGAACGGGACCCACCACTAATCGCTTGTTTGTTAATGCACCAGAGAGTACAATGATCGATAAAATCAATAACTGAAGCAAACAAATCATTGACAAATAAGCACCTGATATTGACAAAATTCTCCACCTTTTTAGAGTCATGTTATTGAACTGACTAGGAATGCTAAGGTGTCTTTCATTGACTAGGTGTGGCCTGTTTTGGCTTATACTAGAGCAATTCGTGATTAGCCTAGTTAAAGCCGTGCTCTAATGATGGTAAACTCTGATTTCGGCCAAAAATAAATTTGTCACAATAGACAAATTTTCTATAGGCTGATAACAATGGAGAACTTATCCCAATGTTGATAAAAAATCTTCCCATGACAAATAATCTAAACAAGGGATTTAAAATATTTAATCGTGTTTTTTGTTGAAATATTTTTTTAAAAAATCAAATTTGATCGGTCCACAACATTGTGTGCAGAATAAGTGAACAACAGGACAGTCCAAGACAGAAATATTTTTGTCCTGAAGGTAGGATAACATGTTGTTATAACGTCCTCATTTCCAAAATGTCCAGTTACATGTTCTAAGAATCATGTCGGAAAATATCGCATCCAGACACTTCTTAAGTTTGCTGACAACTAGGTCATTTCTCAACTAATTTTAGTCAGTCGTTTCCTATAACTCTTCCAAACTTCTTCAGGTTAAAACTAATGGAAACGCTATTGTACATTTGCAAGTTAGCTGAGAAAATTAATTCTGGCTGCTGCTTTTTTATCTCTTGAAGCTTAAGTCTGAAACATTCCTTTTTCAATACCAAAAATACATTTTTATCCAACACGCCTAAAAGCAAAATGTAACAACTGTACAACATGCATCATATGTTGTATTATAAACACCGACATTTTGTAAGTTGTGATTCAGTCATTCACAGCCAAACTAGACTTGAGACTTGTGAAATTTGACTCTAGATTAGCACCATGCATAGCAAATAGTAGCAGAGAACTCCAATATCTCCTATTCTAGCTCATGACTGGTCACAGAATTCATCGAATAACTTAGCAATGAAGGTTGGCCTTCCATATATGGGCACTTGGCCCTCACCACAATAATTCTCCTTTGCTTTTTAAAAAGTGAATCAAAATTCTATGTTGATACCCCTTGGCAATTATGTGATTTGTTAGCTAATGTAGTGCAGTATCACGCTATAGTCAAATCACATGACTTTCTAAATAAGAAATTGTCAATACAGTCAGGAACTTGATTGCATTTGCGGCTTGCATGCTGGAAGCTAGACCAAGGCTAACTTGACTTCAGGCAGCACAAAAGCAAAGTAGGCCTGCTAAAGGCGAAGCTGCAAAGGGTAGAATGAGCAAGAACTACGAAGCCTTACACTACAGTGTGTGCCAAACAGTTTCACAGAAAACGACATAAAACAGCAGGTGGACCCAAAAACCAATTTTATAAAGCAGCGAGGCAAATGATAATCCAAGGCAGAAGGCAAAACAGAGGCAGAGCTCTCTCTCGGAGTCGGAATCTCGGATTCGGCCACTCACCACACTGCGAATGCGATGCCTATTTATTGCATGTGAGCTGACGTAAATGGTCATTTGACGATTCTTTTCTCAGTTCAAGATAGAGTGGGGAAATTTTTCAAACAAAACCTTACCGCTAGTAGCATGTACGTTGCATACAGATTCCCTGCTCCGTCCACAAAAAGGGACACACATCTTGACTTTTCCCGTTGCCATCGACTCTTCGAATTCACACCGGAAGCGGGTCGATAAAAAACATCATTTCGACGCCTGTACTCAGTGAAGACTAGGTTACAGCACCAAGGGTAGTAGGGCGTTACGAATACAAGCCACGAACAAACAAGGGTGCAATCCGCATGAAATTCGCGAGAAAAAGTGTAGAGTGCTTTAGTCCTAGTGTCTATAATCTATGCTTAAACTAAGAGTCGAGTAATGACGAACTTGATTCTGTTCTTCTTGCAAGAGTTTTCAAAAATCATAGAAAACGTTAAATCCCATCAGGTCTGCCAGTGAGTCAAGTTTTTGAGGGATATTTTCATCCGTCACTTTCTTTCGCCGCACGTCGGCTACGTGGAAACTGGTTAGAGTTCAGTAACGTTAGACATGCGCGCACCCACCCTTTAATATGGGGGGCTCGAATTTCTGACAAAGGTGGTCCTTTTTACTGAGGCTACCGCCAAAAAAGCGCCGGGAGAACTAAAAAAACGGGGTACCAATCCGTTCAGAGCTGTGGCCTTTGTGGTTTTCTCCGTCGGACTTCATATGGCTGTTTCTCTGAGGCTTTTTGCCCGTTCCCCAAATGGGGCCGGGGACTCGTTCGAGCCCCCCCCCCCGCGGTGGGGCCCGATGACAATGTCACGAACGAACTTTAAACGAACGCCATGCTGAATGAATTATTACTGTAAACACGCATCTACTAAACAGTTGTAAACAAATATTCCATAGCGGCGTTTTGGTCAATTTTTATATTTCTTCCTCGAAAGAAGAATTCTGCATTAAATTTTCCCGAGGAATTCAATTTCAGAAGCCAAACAATTGTAACGGGGGCGGTATCTACGACCAAGGCGCCCCGATTTTACGAGCCCGGTGCGGACTGAGGGTGATGTTGAAAACTAAAAGTTGGTGAATAATACATAGGTTTATTGTAAGAATATATAACTACAATATTCCACACTTACAAGCAATCTAGTTGTTCCATGATTTAGTATCGCAGCGTTGTGATTTATACAGTTCTGATACACGGGCAAGCCAGTCGCTGATTAATAGTTGTGTGTGCAAGAACGGGGCAATTTGGTTATTCAGATCCGAAAGGTGAGATGCAATCAAGCTCGGGAGGAGCCCGAGAATTGCATGGGGCTAAACTATTGGCAACCAAGTTCGGGAGGAGCCCGAAAGCTGCACAAACAGTTGCAATTTGGTGTGAGTGAAGGTGTAAATGTTTGCTTCTTGAACTCTGCGACTGGACTCCTCGTGTCTGACAGAGACAAAGCTTAAGTACACAATTTCAACCAATCAGACACGATCTGAAGGGCGAGGCCCATAGCTCCTAGCTTCTGACCATATTTGGCCATGTCCAAAGGACTCAACATCATAGGAAAATTCCATACGTAATACACAGCTTGACCACTAGAGGGCGCATATATCTCACTTACATAATCATATCCAGGGCACTCCTGTTACACTACGAAGACCTGGACTGTGTAACAATGTTTTAGTAAGTCTCCATGTCTCTGAACCGTAAAGAACAGACATCATATTAGAGGTGAAAATTCTTAACTTTGACTTGAGTGAGTAGGTCTTTGAGCNATTCATGTTATTGAACTGACTAGGAATGCTAAGATGTATTTCATTGATTCATTGACTAGGTGTGGCCTGCTTTGGCTTATATTAAAGCAATTAGCCTAGTTAAAGCCTTGCTCTAATGATGACTACGTGGTAAACTACCGTATGGTTTATTTCCGGAAAAAAATAAATTTGCCAAAATTGACAAATTTTCTATAGGATGATAACAATTGAGAACTTATACAAATGTTGTTAAAAAATCTTCCCATGATAAATAATCTAAATAAGGGATTTAAAATATTTAATCGTGTTTTTTGTTGAAATATTATTTAAAAAATCCATTCACAACATTGTGTGGAGAATAAGTGAACAACAGGACGGTCCGAGACAGAAACCTTTTTGTCCTGAAGGTATGATAACATGTTGTTATACTAGCTGTCCTTGTTTTCAAAATGTCGAGCTACACGTTCTAAGAATCATGTCGGAAAATATCGCATCCACAGACACTTCTTAAGTTTGCTGATAACCAGGTCATTCCTTGAATAATTTTAGTCAGTCGTTTCCTATAACTCTTCCAAGCTTCTTCAGCTTAAAACTAATGCAAACGCTATTGTACATTTGCAAGTTAGCTGAGAAAATTAATTCTGGCTGCTGCTTTTTTATCTCTTGAACCTTAAGCCTGAAACATTCCTTTTTCAATACCAAAAATACATTTTTATCCAACACGCCTAAAAGCAAAATGTAACAACTATGCAACATGCATCATCTGTCGTATTATAAACACCGACATTTTGTAAGTTGTGATTAAGTCATTCACAGCCAAACTACTAGACTTGTGAAATTTGACTCTAGACTAGCACCATAGCAAATACTAGCAGACAGCTCCAATCTCATATTCTAGCTCATGACTGGTCACAGAATTCATCGAATAACTTAGCAATGAAGGTTGGCCCTCCATATATGGGCACTTGGCCCTCGTACCACAATAATTTTCCTTTGCTTTTTAAAAAGTATATCAAAATTCTATGTTGATATGCAGTGGCAATACGTGATTTGTTAGTTTGTAGTGCACTATCACGCTATAGTCAAATCACATGACTTTCTAAATAAGGAATTGTCAACACAGCCAGGAACTTGATTTATTTGCGGCTTGCATGCTGGAAGCTAGAACAAGGCTAACTTCACTTCAGGCAGTACAAAAGCAAAGTAGGCCTGCTAAAGGCGAAGCTGCAAAGGGTAGAATGAGCAAGAACTACGAAGCCTTACACTACAGTGTGTGCCAAGCAGTTTCACAGAAAACGACATAAAACAGCAGCTGGACTCAAAAAACAATTTTATAAAGCAGCGAGGCAAATGAAAATCCAAGGCAGAAGGTAAAACAGAGGCAGAGGTCACTCTCGGAGTCGGAATCTCGGATTCGGCCACTCACCACACTGCGATGCCTATTTATTGCATGTGAGCTGACGTAAATGGTCATTTGACGATGCTTTTCTCAGTTCAAGATAGAGTGGGGAAATTTTTCAAACAAAACCTCACCGCTAGTAGCATGTACGTTGCATACAGATTCCCTGCTCCGTCCACAAAAAGGGACACACATCTTGACTTTTCCCGTTGCCATCGACTCTTCGAATTCACACCGGAAGCGGGTCATTAAAAAACATCATTTCGACGTCTGCACTCAGTGAAGTCTAGGCTACTGCACCAAGGGTAGTAGGCGTTACCGCAAACAGTGGTGCAATCCGCAGGAAATTCGCGAGAAAAAATGTAGAGTGTTTTAGTCCTAGTGTCTATAATCTATGCTAAAACTAAGAGTCGAGTAATGACGAACAGATATCACTAACTTAAAAAAATAAATATTCTGTTCTTCTTGCAAGAGTTTTCAAAAATCATAGAAAATGTTAAATCCCATCAGGTCTGCCAGTGAGTCAAGTTTTTGAGGGATATTTTCATCCGTCACTTTCTTTCGCCGCACGTCGGCTACGTGGAAACTGGTTAGAGTGCAGTAACGTTAGACATGCGCGCACCCACCCTTATGGGGGGCTCGAATTTCTGACAATGTGGACCTTTTAGACTACCGCCAAAAAAGCGCCGGGAGAACTAAAAAAAACGGGGTACCAATCCGTTCAGAGCTGTGGCCTTTGTGGTTTTCTCCGTCGGACTTCATATGGTTGTTTCTCTGAGGCGGACCTCTTTGCCCGTTCGGCCCAAATGGGGCCGGGGACTCGTTCGGGCCCCCCCCCCCCCCCCCCCCCCCCCCCNCCCCCCGCGGTGGGGCCCGATGGCAATGTCACGAACGAACTTTAAACGAACGCCATGCTGAATGAATTATTACTGTAAACACGCATCTACTCAACAGTTGTAAACAAATATTCCATCGCAGCGTTTTGGTCAATTTTTATATTTCTTCCTCGAAAGAAGAATTCTGCATTAAATTTTCCCGAGGAATTCAATTTCAGAAGCTAAAAAATTAAGTTAAAAAAATGATTACCAGACGTTTCTGTGGCTGACATTTCAATTTATTTCAGCCCGGAGTGATTGCCGTGAAGACATCGCTATTATAATGGGGTTCTGCACTACACAATTAATGGGAGCCAAGCACATATATCACTGGCACAAAAACGCGTTTGCCTGTCAGTTGCATGAAACAGCCACAGAAGGAATCCCCGCACTCATATTTTATAGTTCCTAAATTTCAACACGTTCGTAGATTTCGTTTAGCACGGTACGGCTTTCTATAGTACTGCACATTATTTTTAGTGATAAACATTTAAAAAGTAATATTGTCTAACATAGTAGTAAATATTTTAGAACATAGGTCTGTTCTCAATAAACCTAAAGGCGTACCAGTGAAGATAAACTAGCAGTAGATGATGACTGCGCAAGTCCTTCAGAAATGGTGTGGAAAAAGTTTAACGAGCATCAGTGGGCCGGGTCCTTTGGAACCGTTGGAACGCTGATCGTGTCACGGTGTTGGAGTAGCAGCTGCTCCGACTTTCCCAGCGTTGGTTTGATTCCCTGCCGGTGTGGACTGCTGCATATGTTATCATTCTAGAAATGCGGTATTCATGAATAACTCATTGTGCGGATACTACTTGGCGGATTTTCATTTTACGGAGCGTCTCAAAGCAGCATAATAAATCCACCTTGAAAGCTTATATCTGTTTTTCAAAACCTCCCATGTCAGAAATTTATTTTCAAAATTCCAATGATCCTTCGCAAAAATAATACCAGCCTCAAAGAAACTATTTAAGAATACAGTCCTCCTATTAATCAATATGTTTTTGTTATTCCACACTACTTGGTTTACAATTGTTATGTCCTTATGTAAATGAGCACTCATTTCTTCCCAAGCAATCAAGATGTCAAGATAGAAGGTATCGATATTTGTAAGAGACAGCAAATTACAATCATAATTTGATTTAAAGAACAAAATACCTCCTTATGTTTTGAAAACATACCATGAAAACACTTTGAAAACTTCATTGTTTCCATCTAAGCAACGCGTAACACACTTAACTGGTAATGACTTGTACAAAATATTTATATCAGGAACTGACAAACCACCAATTTCATGGGTATTTAAAGGCACATTTTTCTAATTCTAAGTGATTTATTTTGCCAAACAAACTTTTTTATCATAGTATTTATCTTAACTCTACTTTCTCTGTCAATTCCTAAATTGCTTATAACATATAATTTAGACAGCGCAAATGTTTATTACATTGATCCTTCCTAACAATGAAGTGACGAAATTCCAGATATCAAGAGACTTTTAAAGGACTTGATTTTTAATTCAAGATTTAAAAAATCATTTTCTTTTTTGTTATGACCAAAACATACTTCCAGACTCTTGATTGGTTTGCCAGTCCACTTGAAACCATCAAGTGGTTCAGAACACTCTTTTTCTCGACCTAAATATAACACTTCACATTTCTTACTATTTACCTGGAGACCAGAGAGTAAACCAAAATGTTCTAAACATTTTAGACAATTCATGCCAGAATTTTTGTCATGAAGAAATAAGGCAGTGTCATCTGCATACTGGAAAATTTTAACTTCAGTTTTCACAACATTTATGCCTTTAATTAAATTACACTTTGGTATATAATTGGCCATAACTTCAACAGCTAAGCAAAATAATGGAACCGACAATGAATCACCTTGTCTTACATCACTTTCTAAACGAAAATAATCTGTTGTAATATTATTATTGACAACACAAGCAGTTGGTTTATTATAGATTATTTCTACCCATCTTGTAAAACCCTGTCCAAAATTAAAAGCCTTGCAAAAGTCCAAAAATAAAATGTGTCCTTGACCATCAATAATGTTTGTTTAAGAAATTATATCCTGAATGATACGAACATTGTATCCATAGACATCTTAGTGATGTCTGTATCCTATATACACGTTGCAAAATGTTTGGGGAATTACCGTTGATATCTCTGTCTCAGTGGTCAGTGGCACCATATCGCCGCGGGTACCGGAGATTCCCCGTCCGTCATTCGAATTGAAACAGGATACAACGACCTCTGTCGAGAAATTGCTGGGAATTTCCCAATAATTCCGGTTTCAAGATGTCGGGACATTTACGCGAAGGTCTTCTTCAAACCTTTCAAGCTCGGCCAGATCAAGCTATTACCACTAAAGAGCTATGCAAGAAGTTCCCTGCGCCTAAAAAGGAGATAAATCGCGAGCTGTACACTATGAAAACCCACGGACTGCTACAGAAAGTTGTCGAACAGCCACCTACTTGGAGCTTGGTTCGTGGAGGAGGCATCGGACAGATTTCCAAGAAAAGTCAAAACAGTTTCATTTCAGATGACACGTTTGGTGACATTCGCACTGATTATAACATGGTTTGACTTTTTTAACTCTCTGTATCTAGGCTTTTGTCTGGTTGAATCAAAACTTATGTGAGTCTCAGTGGTGGACCTAGGCAGGGCTTCATCTAGGATTTCGAACATAGGGTGTCCAAAATGGGGTTCCCAATATTCCAGGGCGTCCATGATTCCAANGGGTTGTATGAGCACAGGCGGCCCGAAAGTTGTGTGGGGCGGGGATCGGGGATGTGGACCTTTTGTTCAGGAAATCTATCTGTGGACTAAAACGGGTTGTGGACCTTTTGTTCGGGAAATCTATCGGTGGACTAAAAAAAACTGGAACACGATTCCGTCCGAGCCCCCCCCCCCCTCGTTCACTACGGGTCCTAGTTACTGAACGATTTAGAGAGGGTTTATCTGGCTGTATGTCACACCCGGAAGTCACGTGTCACAACAAATGAATGCATATTCTGTTCACAGGTACAAGCACGGAAACCTAGCTATTTCGATATTTTAGAAATACTAACTCTACTTAGTATACACACCCCATCAAAAGGACATAGTACTTAATTTTTATACCATTTTCTAGCTACATAGATGCGACAGAAATCTGGGACTGTTCGCAATCTCACCGTTATGTGATACGTTGTTTGACCTCAATCGAAAGCCAAGCAGCATATGTAATCACTGACACGCGTCACGACATTGCGTAATGGTGAGATTGTGAATATCACCAAACTTCCAATCAATGGAAAACTTGTTTTCTCAAGGGGAATATTCACTTAGATGACTGACAACAACACTTATGTGACTTATCTTTCTCTGTTGTGTATATCGTACACCTATCTGGTTATGACCATTGTAAGGTTTGAAAAACAGTAGTTAGAGATTTCATTCAATAGAAATTGTAATTTTGGTAAATAAATAACTCATGGTAATAGCTGAACCCTATATTTAATGTTCATTACTATACGGTATTGTGATTATTGGAACAATCTTCATTGATCTTGTTTATTCAATTTCAGAGATATGGTCGAACTGGCATCCCAGCAAAAGAAGACAAAAGCAATCATGTTTTCAGTGTTCTGAATGGGAACAGGAAACCTATGACAGCTATCAGTCTGGCTAAAGCTGTGGGATTGCATACCTCTTCAGAGGCGAATAAAATCCTCTATGCTCTAATGAAGCAGCGACTAGTCGTACAGCTCACTGGCTCTCCTCCTCTGTGGCAGGTCAATGTTGATGTAGTTGGGTCTGACACGTTGTTACGTATTGATGAACAGAAAGTACACAGTCAAGATTTTGTTGACGTGGATTACAAATTGCCGTCGGATACAGACTCGAAGGCATTTTCTTTTGGTTCTACCTTGGGCTTTAGTAGCAGTTCTAACTTTTGTGACCATGAAAAAGGAAATGGCAGTCCAATGTTAGTGGATGATGGAGATGTGATCAATACTGACACAGACGTTAAGACGCCACTGAGTGCTGCCCCTCTACATAACTCTTATCACCAACAATCGCTGAGTTCTCTCAATGCTTCTAAGTCATCAATCCCTCCTAGTCCCAAGACTCTGATACAGGGCAGCATATTTGGTATGAAGTCCAGTGCCACAGGCAGTAATTCTTCACAGGGAGCAGCAAGCCCTGCAGAGCTATACAGATCCGTTGACACTAACAATCCTGGATTGGTTGTTAATTTGGGAACCTCGATTCAAGTTAAACCTGGTGTTTGCAGTGCGTCAAGTTTAACTGAGACATTTCAATTGCATCCATTTCAATCAAATAGCACATTTCAAGCGAGAAACCCTACAAGCTCTGTTCCAGCACCTCCCAAATTTCTTTTAAGTACTGATACTCCATTCAACATTGGACATGACAGTTCCAGAACAGTGACTCAAAGCAATAAGGCAGTGAATCCATTTGAAGCTGTTTTTGAGAAATTGTCAGCACAAAGTGACTCTCCCCCTCCTGTAGCACCAGAAACATCGTTAGTGCCATCTGGTGTTGGAATATCAAGCTTACAGACTCAGACTGTTGTGAACAGTGACACGTTTGCCTCATTAAACAAGAATCCGGTCAGTGCTCTCCTAGAATATGCTCAGCAGCGTCACATGACTTGTACAATTGATGTCGTTGGTCGGCATGGACCTCCTCACAATCCTAAGTAAGTTGCCAGTTACATGTTGAGTACTAATTTGCTGAAAAATAAATTTTATTACTTTTGTAATTAAAACTGCTCTGTTTAAGTTGACATAAGTTGCAGACCATTGAACTTGAAATGCATGTAGCAACTTGTTGCTAATTGATATGCCATGACTGACCATCTCTGTTCAAGCACTGGCACTTGTCTGAGTGTTTGTAGTGAAAGGCCGTACACATTGCAGCTAACCACAACTTACGTGTTGTCTTATTCCTATCAACAATTTCCTATCAATAAAACTAGTTCCCTGTAAACCCTGTCTGTGCAATAAAGGTCACGTTTATTTTTGAAAAGCAATGCTTTACTGTCATAAGTGCATGTCTCTGAATTGACTGCTTGACCTGATGAGGAGGTCATGTGCCCCAAATGTTCTCCGAGATCCTGTCTGTAATTCATCTACTGGAATGATCTGAATATTATATTCAAGTGTTGTTAGTGCTGCCAGTCACTGTGAACTGTAACAGCTCGGCATTGTTTTATATTCAGGTTTCAGATTGCTGCCAAAGTTGGTAAACGTCAATTCCCTGTTGTAACCGCGGGTAATAAGAAAGATGGCAAGAAGGAGGCTGCGGAAATTGCGCTGCGACAATTAATGGCAGAAGGACAGTTCAGGACTGAGTCGCTTGTCAAGGTAGAGTTACTCTCATATTTTGCAATTACTGACTGAGGGTGCAGTACTTGCAGCATATTTTGTCGTTGTATAATTTAAAAGCAGTGTTTAAGACAATGTAGGACCTTATCGACAAGTCTTTGACGTATATAATCAAATATCTACAAAACTGCAACCTCTCATGCAAAAGTAAAACATTTTGAAAACAATAAAACGTGTTTGAGAACAGTGCATAAAGCATAATTTGATATGAATCCGATCGGCCATATCTGAGACATGATGGTCCAAACTCGGCCAAATTTGGCCATTTAAAGTGTCCCAGATAACCGGCTGTAATTCGGGAGCAAGTTTTCCGATGTGCAAAATTGATTAAATGCACGACACTTGTTGTTATTAACAATCTTTATTTCGTTTCATTCGTATCCTTGGAACAAAGTTCAACACTGAACAGAAATATGGTGAAGCAATTTTGCATCCCAGATAACCTTAATAAACATTTTGTAAATCGGTATGATGTGCTGATGATAGTTGTTCCTAAAAGTAAATTTGCTTGCTGATAACTAATGTTGGCTGACCTGTTACATAATTAATAATTATGGTTATTTCTTCACTTGTTTCATAGAACAATAATTAGTAAAATGACAATTGTTCCAAATAACTGAGTCTTTACGAAATAATATTTTTATCATCTGCACTGTACAAAGTAAAGTTATGATTAGTAGTTATAAACCTGTGTTCCGTCTCAGGTGGGAACTTTATTTTTAGACTACTTACCGTTAAAAAATCGGTCTCAATTTGTTACTTGCTGAGATGAGACATGATTTCTTGCTTTGCTAAGAACTGACACCTCGTTATTAAGTGAGACTATGCTCTGTGCTTAAAATTGCATGCCGTGACAAACTCACTTGTTGAGCCTGGTTTCAGCAGTAATAAGCTTCAGTTCTTGCAAAGTCCTAAAATTATGTTCTTTTTGACATAGTAACAGTTTGAAGCCATTGTCAATTTGGTCCAAATATAAAATTGCTTTTGTGATGAAAGGTGCATTTATCATTTGCTTTAATTGTAAGAAACTTGAGAATAAATTACGCTTGTCCCCATTTTCTGTGCTAAATCGGTGCATAATTGCTGCATGCAGTCAATCTTTCCAATTGCAGAAGACCTCAGTTCCTTCAACCGTTGCGACTACACATTTTGACAATATGGCTGCTATCTCTCATCAGGCCTTTAGTGTACTCTCTGCATCGGTAGCAGAGAGTATGGTCGGTCGTAAAGTGCTAGCAGCCCTTGTAATGAAGACATCGCCCACTGACAGCGGGACAGTTATAAGTCTGGGAACGGGTAAGTATCTCCATGCTAGTTGGAACTGATGTTCAAATGTACTTATAGTATTCGGTGTAAGTGCCCTGAATTTGTTACAAACACAAAATGAGTAAAGAGAGGAAAAACATGACAAACTACATATTACCTAATTACATGAATCTCTTCTACAGTAAAGCGCTGTCACATGTTTGACACATTACAGGTAAAATTGAAAGGAATATAACTTGCTGATGACCATAAATCACCATACATCACCATATGTCATAGGTATGTGAATATCTTCTTCAGGAAATCGCTGTATCACTGGTCAACAGCTGAGTCTAGAGGGAAGCACAGTCAATGATTCACACGCGGAAATCGTCACTCGCAGAGGATTTCTGAGGTAAGTTGCCGATGTCTGCATTCGCTACATTTTAAGGACTGTGTAGGCTTGGCTTCATTGTACACCACTTTGATGTTGACCATGTTGAAAAGTTTGTTTTCTCTCTGACAAACTTCTTGTCATTTCCTTTCAGATATCTTTACCAGACGCTTCTTCAGATAAATCTCGACTCTCCCTCCTGCATATTTGAACGAGGCTCAACTGGTCGGCTGAAGGTCAAGGACAATATCAGTTTTCACTTGTACATTTCAACCGCTCCCTGTGGTGATGGGGCTCTGTTTTCACCAAGGTTGGTCTCCAAGTTCATCTGATGCCTGAAAGCTTTCTTAATCAAATACTGAATTTTCATTGGATGAAGTCGATGAAAAAGCCATCGAACGAGTTAAATTAATATACGTCATTCACACTTTGTTCCATACATTTCCACCAAGGAATTTTTTGTTTTTGTTGATAATGAATGTATCTTAGGGAACTTTCCTCAGCACATTTTATGTTGTATTGACGGTAAGATGGAGGTAGAACTGTTCACACACAAAATATTGCTTTTAGTTTTGTAGCATTTTTATAATGATAAATCTTATATTCAAAATTAATTAATTTTTCTGCAGTGTCAATATTTGGGACATTTATTTTGGTAATAGGTAATGAATTATGTTTTATATGAGAATCATGGTGTTTTAATTCACTAACCATATTTTTTAGGTTTTATGTTTCCTCATCACTTGTGTTGGACATTTTTCTTTTACTTTTAGATAAAACAGTTTTTGTGAATTCAGAAAACAATCCTACAGGAGATTTTTGCATTTTGTATCCGATGTTTCATAGTCCTTTGTGTACATTGTTCAGTACAACAAGTTGGTTAGTCTATTAATCTCATATTTTTCTTGGGCGTTCTCATTAACAGCATACCTTTTAATTTTATTAAAATGCAGTTCTCTTCATCTTTGTCAGGAGATGCAAGTTGCTTGTGCTGCTTGATCTTATTTAGACGTAGTGTGTAACACATCCATTGTGCTCTACAAGTGGGAAAATTGTGGTTCGTGAGAAAGGAACTGTACTTTTAAGAATAAAACTGCAGCATGTGAGAAAATAATTCCAGCTCCTGAGAAAAGACATGCGATATAAGATAGGAAGCTGTTAATGAGAAGGCCCGTGCGGTTCATGAGGGTGTATGATCGTCTACTCTGCTCTTACCCAATCATCTTCCACTACCTTTGTACTACAGCCTGAACTACATGTGTTTGGTTATATTACAGGGACAGTACCACCGCCACCGCTGAGGACAACAGTGAAGAACACAGACCCACCATGGTGACACCAGTACAGGGTGTGCTGAGGACAAAGGTGGAGGGAGGTCAGTGACATCTCGTGGCGTACATGTGATTCACTGTTCTTTTTATTGAGTGTAGTTGGATGGCAGACACCCTGTGCTGGATTTTGGAAATGAGCTGCAAAACGACACTGTTGTTATACAGTCAAACGGTGTTGCAATGATCTGTCATGGGACTTCACTAATCGTTTGTTCTGAATGCGGTTTGCTGTAACCAAATCAGCTTGCGTACAGTGCAGTTGGATAGAAACTTGTGGAATGAAACAATATAAACTACTGTCATTGTAAGGTGATTTGTCTAATTCAACATTTCTTAACGTTTTCGTAAGAATTTTCCGTTTTCGCAATATGCCATTCACTGTCGCTTGATTCTAGTGAAGGGAGGCATATCCTTGTGTGTTGCTTACTTTCTCTGAGACATTTAGCAGACAGTGATAGTTATGGCTAAGTGACTGGATTTCTAGATTAATTTTGTTCAAGGCAACACCGTGTCTGCTGCGTTACAGGTGAAGGCACAATCCCTCTTGAAGCTGACTTCATCACACCCACGTTCGACGGAATACAAAGAGGAGAACGACTTAGAACCATGTCCTGCTCTGACAAGTTGTGTCGTTGGAATGTGCTTGGCATGCAGGGGGCGCTCTTGTCTCATTTCCTGGAGCCGGTGTATTTGTCATCGCTGACACTTGGTAAGATTCAAATTTACTGCAAATGAAAAAAGATCAATTATGCAACCACATTGGAGAATTCTAGCTGACTAGCGTTAGTTCGCTGCAAAAATCTTTTCAATCGCTTTGTGTTAGTTACTTTGACCAGTTTTAACCAGATTTGCAGTCGCATTTGTTCAACGCTGAATCATGGATAATGAAAAACTTGCAATATGGAAAACCATTGAAAAAATTATACTGTTGCTCTTTTTTATCAATGGCCTATTTGAGGAACATTAAATGTAAACCACTTAAATACTGTCCCTGTTTAAACACAGTGATTTACAATAATATTACAGGTATTCATCCGTAGGTGTGGAAACAATATAACTTAAAATCCTAGGTTGACTGCATATATTCTTTCAGGTTATCTCTATCACCATGGTCATCTTTCACGAGCCATGTGTTGTCGGCTGACCAAGGCAGGTAGTTCCATCGACCTGCAGACATCCCTCCCTGAAGGCTTCAGGCTGAATCACCCCCGACTCGGACGGGTGACTGTGTATGACCCACCACGTGAGACGCAGAAGACTAAGGCCATGAGTCTCAACTGGTGCCTGTATGACAAAGCGCCAGAAGTGATTGATGGCACAAAAGGACTGTGCACTACAAGGTATGTCGCACGTGTTATTGGCACAATAGTATCTCTGAATACTCAGAAGGACTCTGGTGTTGGTGAAAATTTGTGCTGAAACACAATTTCAATAAATACGTAAATGCACGCACTGAAGTGAAAATTTCAGTTACCACAATTTTTACTACACAATAGGACACCAGCTGTTCTTGTAGTACCACTGAGAAAGGGGTCATAGAACTCACCAGGTAATGATTCTTACAGCCAACGAACACATAGTTTATGACATAATTGGAGTGTCTTTTGGAATTACAGACATGGCCAGTTGTCTCAAGAGGACCATGTAATTCATTGGGCCATTGTGTTCCCATTAGGAAACTTGTACAGTGATTGACAGATGGTGAATTTCGACTGGGCCCAGCTATGTCATGATGTACTGTACTTGTGAAATGTATTTTCCAGGTCTCCTTTGTCCTTCAGATCACACATAACAAATGACAAGACACTACTTTTAGTGTCAATGTAAGAAATGTCATTGCTGAATCAAACAATCATTAAGTTTCTGTAACCATAACATCGCAGTTACTAAGGAATAGAATGTGTTTAAAGAGTGCTGTCATTGTATCGTGTATGTTTTTGGTGAAACTGATTTTTTTTCCTGATGGTCAGTTAGTGTTCCTAACTGCACTTCATAATGCCGTTGGTCAGATGGAGGTCACTGAGTGCTTCAATGAAACAGTCATGATTACTAACGTGACTTATGTAAAGTGTTTAAGTTCGTAATTTCAGCTTGACCTAAATTGGGCTGTATGGAAATTTAATGTAGTTCTGATTCACGAAATTTTCCTTCATTGTGCAAAAAAAATCAAAAAGAAACAAATGAATTAAAAGATATAGGCGCGAAAAGTTGAAACAAAATTGATAACATTCTGCAATCTTTATATATTTATTAAAATAAGTAACTCTTAGACATTTAGCAACTTATTAAAATTCTAAAAATCTCGCTCCGTCTCACTCAGAATTGGTGCCAATCAAGACATGACAGCCCGGATTGCCAAGAGAAAGCTTTATGACATGTTCAAGCAGGTGTGTCACAAGCTAAACAGAGAGGATCTGCTAGAGTGCGCCACCTACAGGGAGGCAAAGAAGAAGGCAGTAGACTTCCAGACAGCAAAACAACTGATGGTTGATTCTTTTAAAGCTAATGGGTATGGACCGTGGGTCACGAAACCTGTTGAAGAGAAGATGTTTCCATGATGTATTAAGGAATGTTAGACATCAGTAACTGTGAAGTTGAAATAGTATAAATTGAATCTTCATTTAAAAAATAGGATAGCGTTGTTAGCTAAGGTGCAATTTCTTAAATAACTTTTTAAATATTAATAGCAAACCCATAAAACTGTATAGGTTTTTTAAATCTTTGATGATCACAAAATATGTTATGGGCACAAAAATAATGCCCAGATGTTTTGAAATCATGTGACTGCATTTTTTAATTAAATGTTTTCTGGTATTTTTGTTGTACAAGACAATTTTATTATTCATTTGTAAAATAAGAAATGAAATTTAATTTAATTTGATTTTACTTGATGGCTGAACAAAAAGAGTATACCAGTTTCTACATAAATGGAATTCTAAATATTTGATGTTTTTGACTGAGTATTTTTCATTTAATTCTTGTCCTATAATTATAAGGAATGTCACAAAGTTTTGTGTCTGTTTTTTTGTTCTGGTGTTATAAATAAATCACCTACATTGTAAAAGTATCCATTGTTGTTACAGGGATGTTCCAGGTAGCATTTTTTCTTTATTTTTTTGGTTATTCTTGTTCATGCACTGTGCCCTTCTGATAAATTGGGTTTTGCCTAATATGGTAAAATATCATCAATTTAGTACACAATATGGCTGACAAGTGGATTTTTATTTCATTTTTCATGAAAAATATTTAGCACTAAATTAATGGTTTTCCTTGTGCAGTTTCTGTACTACAGCGTCGGACTATTTAAGAAATTGTGGGCATTCATGGCATTGTTAAAAGCCCTTGAAAATTGAAGAAAGTGCAATTTTAGCAATTATTTTTGTCCGAAATTGGTGAAATTTTACTGCACTTGGATAAATTATCTCAGTCCAATTGGATCCAATTTATGTCAGTTTTGTTGGGTCGAGAGGCATTATAAACAGACAGAATTCTGTGTACTGTATTGCCCAATGGAAAATGTGCTCAGAACACAAGTTTTACAGTCCTCCCTGGACTTAGCTAACCGTTTCTTGTAATCCATAATTGACTTGAGGTACTAGCTATAATTGTCCTGAGGCTTGTGAAATGAAACGTCATCAGAGACCAAACATTATAGACCAATGGTTAAACTGGATAGATTGTATAAGGTTCATCAATGCTGTATCTGATTTTCACCTCTCAAGCGTTGAATAATTGTGTAAGATAATTCTTCACTTTTTTCGCCCAAAAGTAATTGGCACTGATATATTTTTCCATTTTTACAGGGTGATTACTGGTCCAAATATTAGTAGCTTACGAATTGTTTTAACATTTATTCAGAACAAACCAAACTAAGAAAACATTTTCTTCAGCTTCTTGTGGAATATTTTGACAAAACAAAATTTTACTTGTCCACCATATTGTGTGCTATAAAATAGGGTAAAGAGTTACCATTTGATTTTTAACTGAGGAGCTTTAACAAATTGCCCTCATTTCCAAAATGAAACAAAGCTGCACCGTGACTGTACAAATATATATTTAGACAAAAAATTAAGCACTTCTGTGTTTGCCAATATAACAATTATCACGCCAGATTTAACAGCTATATGATGGAAAATTTGCTTTAAAATTTTATATCGGTAAACAAATATAACACTTTTAAATGTGAGCATTCAAGCTTTGTGCTCGTTCAGTTTCTCCAAAAGTTCGTCTGCATCGTCCGATGTCTTCACTCTGATCAACATAGGCGTGGCTCCTTCGATGCCTTTGATTGGTGGGTTGGGGACTGTAACCATCATCACGTTGTTTTTACCCTGCCGACTGGTGGGTACCATTTCTGACAGAAGTATGTTGAGAAGAATAGTGCCTGTAAAGTACATTGTAATAGTCTTTTATTCCACTAAGGGCCTGTTTCGTGAAATGGACTTAAGTCAGATATTCAGTGATGCGCTCACACTTCATAATTTCTGAATGAAAGTTTAGTCAAGTAATTCCGAGTGCATCACAGTCTAGAAATAATTTTTAGGAATTATCTCACTAACTAGCAGTTATGTGTAAATTCTCAGACTCGAAAGTTTTGCTCACGTGAGATTGAATTATTTTTCAGAGATGGTGTTGTCAAGTGCAATTTAATTATTTTTTAGAAATCTTTGTGGAGAGTTTATTCAGGCTGACCAAGCATTGAATTGTAAGTTTATATTGGGGTTGACCAACCCTTAAATTGTAGATTTATTGGGGTTGACCAACCCTTAAAATGCCAGTTCAAAAATGACACACATACACATTGCCAGTGATTTGAGTTGGAAAAGAAATCCTAGTAAAGAATATTATGAAACCAATTTTGCAAGAGCAAAAGGATTGTTTGTCCAAGCTCTTAATGAAGACGGCCTATTTAGGAAGAAAACGGGCTCATATCAACTTATAGCTGTTCCCACAACATCCCAAATCAAATAGCGTGACTTACCCAAGTTATTGTCAGCCCTGACTATCAGCTGCGTCTTGCCACCCTCCACAGGCTTTATGTGCAAGTTGCCAACCCCTTTGTCCTTCCACTCCTTATCTAACTTGTAAAACAGCTTGCACCTGAAGTAAACATGAGTACATTACATATCCACCTGACCTCTGAACTGCACACGAATTGTAAGTGAGGTTTTCAAATTACACCCCACTCGCATTACCATACGCTTTGTGTTTCCAATGAAATAAACCTCCCCTGGTAGAAATAATTCCAAGCCCATAACAAAGATTTACATGCTCAATTAACTGGTGCATGTCATCATGAAAAGGCTCGACTTGTTGCTTGGCTGGGGTAAAGCACCTTGCGAGGCATAGTCTTGGTGTTGCAAGGTCAATAGACACTCTCATGGCATGGAATGAAACCAAGGATGATTATTACTATTATTTACCACCACTTGTGGAAGGCATAAATGAAATTATATTAATAGATTCTGAAGTTTTAATGATAAACATGAGTAGAGTTGATAAAATGGGCCTGCATTTTGAGAACCATTTTTTCCATAAACTAACAAGCATCAAACTGGTTGACAAAATCTGTGACCTTCCTAATTAACTATTACTGGCCAATAAGGTATGTTTTTAAATATTACTAACAATTACTAATCAGATAGTTAGGATGATACAGTTTAGTATTGTGTATGAATATGAATCCAGTACATGAAAGTAACAAAAATCACACAAAAACATAAATTTCCTCATTTGATTCCCAGTTTCCACTTCATTCCTCTCTTTCTTCATTATTTTGACTTCATTCATGAAAAAGCATTTTGTGCTGTTAAATTTTACTGCTGTACACAAAAAGTATTTCTATCACACAAGCCTCTTCATTTGTATAATGACGTGTCGCCTGGAAAACTTGTCACTGGTCATTACAAGACGTAGGCTGGGGATTTACCTGGTCTCCCTACTGTCCCTGCAATTTACATGAATTGTATTTCCTTCCACAGTGAACCACTGACAAATACATACAAGGGGTGGCACGATACACACTTTTAGGAATTCGAATCGACCTGATTCTTCTTAGGAAGAATTGAATAATTTTAAATTTCATTCCTTTGGGTCTTATTAATTTATTTTTTTCTCTAATATAAGTAGTTAACTTGCCACTCGTACCAATTTTAGCAAATACATCATGAAAAATTTCAATAGTGACAAACTTTTATTATTTCGTTTCACTTCTAGTTTTTTGTCAGGAAAATGAGTGTCGGCATTTTCTGTGATGAGCCCTAATGACGTCCCTGCAGTGGAAAATTGTTAAATATAAGATTCCAACTATTTAACGATCCTGAGTAGTTTTGTTGCTAAAGATCTCAATAATACTTGTCAAAAGATACAACTATTAAGTAATAACTTTGTACTAGGTACTTACTGGCGAAAATTGGAACAAAAAATAGAATTGAAATGGGCCTTGGTATATTGATATCGAAAACAGTCAATCCCGCATTGCAATTCTATTAAGATTTGGTTAATCATCGCACCTTTAGTACATACCTTTTGGTGTATACAGCACCCTCTTCAGTGATAGTCTTCACTTCAACAGTAGGTGGAACATACTCTTCATCTTCACCACCACCACTACCACCAGAGGTCTCTGTATTCGCCTTACTGGCTGACGTCTCAACTGCAAAAGAAACATAACTTTCAGACCAGGATAAAGTTAATGCAACTATCAAATTTCTAAATCTGAAATGCTGTGAAACTGATTACAAAACAACGAGCCAACCACAAAGCAGTCCCTGACAGTCACTTGGTTTATGAAAATTACAAGGCTACTTGCTACACAATTTTGAGGTTCAGATAATTCCAACAAATTTAAACCCTGGCTCCAGCTTTAGGCTGGCTTTTGCTATTAGAATTTTTTATTAATTTTTAATCAACACTTTCATAACACCTGGTTTCTATTCGATGTTATCTTGTATATGAGAATGCTTACCTCCCATCAACACGTTAATAGTTATTAAAAACACAAACTAAAGTATTTGAAAATCCAACAACATAAAACGGAGAAAACAGAAACGTCAATGACTATGGTGAGTGATTTTGAACAGACCGAAGTAAGAGGAGCCATCAACAGCTATACGGGCACAGACCATTAGGCACAGATCTCCAACTTCTGGTTCGGACCAGGCTGTAGGCAAGGTTACACTTTTATGTCCACTATGCTTTACAAGGTGTGGTTGAAATATTATTTTTGTGGAAACTTATTCAAGCAAGAAATTAGCAAATTATTCAATACTGGAAAAACCACTCAAGCTAATACGGCAATCTTACTCAAGCTTACACACCAACAACTGATAATGACTTTCTGAAACCGCACTAGTTGCAACAACTGATAAGACTGAAATGTACAGTACAAGACAAAAGTAATCGAACAAAATACCGTTTACCCATCATGATGGCTAAATCTGTTAACAGTAAAAGTTACTGGCAGCAGCTATTATGGTTTCAAAATTCTAATTACGGAATGGCTTGTCCACCTTTCTTGTCACTTCCCTTTCATTTTTGGTCATGAGAAGACCATTCTGAAGTTGACTGGGTCTTCTGCACTGCCGTCATGACACGGTATTGTGGGCATTTTGTCTAAATACTTTTTGCTAGTGCTGTAATTCTTAACTGAGAGATAAATAACCAAGCTTAATAAAAGTAATGTAAGTACTGACGTTGAGTGCGTAATGATACATTTTTGGAATTGAGTGCAATGGAAGGTGGCCATTCAAAGACTAACTAGTCAACTGCATGCACAACTTTATGAGCCGACTCTTCAGTTACTCTGAGCACAATCATCGTGATAGCAGTAAGTCATGGCAAACTAAGCTGCCACAAACGCGCTTTCCTTGATTTGAACCATGTGACTTACCATCATCAAACTGGTCTCAATTTGTACCGTGCTTAGAGCAGAACTGGGTTTTGGGGTTGGAAAGGACTGTTTTAAGCCTTGCTCGGTGCTGAAAGGACCTGCCTCGTCAAGCCAAGTTACTAAGTAGCTTCTCAAGCAATTACAAACCGTTATTTCTTTCCACACCCATAAATCACTGGCAATTAGAGAACGCAATGAAGAGACCAGTTGTAAACAAAGGTTAGTTTTTTGGATAGAAGATGGATTTATAGCAGTTTCAATGTGTCATTAAAAGACGATTGCCTGACCTTTCAATGTTCATTAGACTGAATAATGACTTCAAAGAAGTAAAAGAACATACCGAGGGGTTTGAAGCTGAACCCAGAGGTTGTTGAGCCAGTTGAGCCAAGCAGGTTCGATGAATTCGTACTAGACGTGAAACTGAACCCCCCCTGTGGAGGTTTGTTGACATCAGTTGCGGCTGGCGTGAAGCTCATCTGGGTGGTGCCAGAAGTTGACAATGTAGTTTCTGTAAAGGGTGACGACTTCTGGTCACTGGACTCAGCGGCTTTAGTGAAGCTGAACGTTGGAAATGGCGATGCTTTGGAGTCACTTTTTACTACAATGGAATAAATGACAGAATAGTGAACAGAGAGTCCTGTGGCTTAGCTTGTGACAGTTATATATCACTTTATCATTCACAACTTGTTTTTATCAAGCAATACTACTAAAGTAAGCATAAATAACACAGCTAGAGACAACTAAACTCAATTTAAAAAACTGACCAATTACCTAAAATTTCAAATTTTAATAGTAATATGCCACGCAATTGGTCAAGTTTTGAGAAATGACTCAAAAAATCCCTACTCACATCACACAATGGGTACATTGTTTCTTAATCTCTCCTTCAGTTTGGTAGAATAACTAAACATATTCAGCTGTTTTCACATTTCCTGACTCAAGTTACACCCTTAACAACATGCATCACCAAGTGATCTGATGAGACAACACATATATACCACCTCGAAAACTGAAAACCGGAATGGATACTAACAGTTGTCAGTTGAAATACAACATATACTATATAGGAAATTTATATTGTTGCTTTACCAAAAACCGCTTTTTGAAAAGAAAAACTTTTAGTACGTACTCGAGACTTTATCCTTCTCTACGGTAATCTCTTCCTTTTTAAGGCTATCGGGGTTGAGTCTCTCGATTTCAGCCAGGTGTGTTTCATAATCTTTAAATATCGGTGTAAGAATACAAAGAGGATTCTTGTCGACATGTTCTTTAATCCATTTGCTCACACTCTCGTTGAGTGTCTTAAGCTTTGAGTAGTACTTTGCTTTACTGGCCTTCGACGGTGAATCTGTCGAGTTCGTTGGCGACAGAACCGAACTCTGCGACGAGTTAGTGGAGCCAAATGAAAACGGAGGCTTTGCTTCGTCAGACTGGGCAGCAACAGAAGTGGATTGTAGGCCAAAAGAAAATGTCGGTTTGGGCGGTTCTGCCTCAGTACCGTTCCCTTTTGCTGCACTCACAGTCGTGGACGTGGTTTTCTTTTCTGCAGAATTGCTGCCATTGGACAACGGCTTGGTACCAAAGTTAAACAACGAGGTGCTGGTAGTTCCACCAGAACCAAAGTTAAAGGTTGGTGCTGATGACGCAGCAGGCTTGGCTAGGCCAGTGAAACCTGCGAAGCCTTTGAAAGGGGATTTAGTGTCGCCTGGCTCCTGAAATATATACGAAAATCTTTGCTGGTTAATTCACTGTGAAATAAAGGAATGCTAGACAAGCTTATCAAACTTAAACAAAAACATCTCTGGCCCAATATCATCAACTTAACACTTTCAGTTGCAATTGAGTGATAGCCAGCCACTGAAGTAAGCAACATCATTTTGCTAGGGCTACTCAGCCCTGTAATTTTCAGAAATATTTTCTTCCAAACTCAGAAATGATCGTCATGACAACGGAGACAAAGATCCATCATAATAAGAAGAGATTTGAAAGCCTTTCGTAAGAGAGAAGAGGCAAATTTTGGAGTTTGTTTTTTTTCCACAGCTCAACAAGAAGAAATGTGAAATTCTAAAGGCTACATCGGAGTATTTGCATGTATTCTGAGAACTTGACTACACAAGGCCAGGGACATACATGGTTAGCAGGTAGACTTTTAAGTAAAATGTTCACAAAAGGAAAACAAGTAAATTTTAATGGAAGGAATGGTAGACACTTGACTAAAACAGTGAAACTCATTGTCCATGCTTCACTAGTTACAAGTTGATACTTACTCCACCCGACAATTTTCTTCTGCGAGCCACTTTGATTTTCCTCTGGGCCAGCACGCTTTCGTCCGCAATTGCGTACCTGCCAGGCTAGTTAGAAGAAAAAATAAAATCCATTGGTACGGTGTAATAAAACTGCCAGATAACATGTGGAAGATTCTTACACTGTCAAGTTTTTTAGAACAGCATTACCTAGTTCCACATGGAATTTGAAAATACATATAACAGGATGCAACCACTAAAAATAAGGAGCATTTTAAAACATTCAGGGTAAGCTGGACTCAACATTGTTTTATAATATCCTAAAATTATGATGTTTATACAACAAGGCAGTTATTCACCAAGTAGAATATTCATGATTTCAGGAGGAAAAACACTAGGAACAGTCAATGAAGTGTGTTGGTTGAAATCCATACTCCACTAGCCCTGGAACATATCTCTGACATTACAAACAAGAAAATTTTTGAATGAGTCAATTAAACCTCGACGATGGCCAATTTAGAGGCCATTGCATCAAATGCAATTTGATAGCTAAGCAATTAATAAAAATTTCTTCTGAAACACAAAATAAAAAAAAATGATTTTCCTTCTGTTAAACATTTGGCAGTGAAGGGGTGACTCACCAAAAGGCACGTGCGACAGCTGCTACGAACTACTGTTGTAGTCAAAGACACTAATATTTAGTTCACTTACCATGCTAATAAAACTTCCCAAGTGTTCATTAGTTAGAAAAGACGGAATAAGGCCAAGAGAAAACCAGTACGGCAAAAAAGCATACTTGGTTCTGGTCTTTATCCCAACTTATTTCGAAACATGCACTCATCAACTAAAAAATGCCTGTCCGCATCAATTTCCGCCAAGGTCATATTTTTTTTTTAAAACTGCACAATAAGGCGTGTAAACAAGAGTAAGTAAGATTTAGAATGCCACACTTTGTCAAGCGACCATTAAAAAATTCTACATCAGTTTTGGAGGATTTTCATTTATGAAAAGGCCACAACCAAAGAAATACTGCTACACAGTCATGATTTTCAAAAAAAAAAACCCAGAACCAACTAGTACGTTTTTTGGCCTAACAAACTGTCAGCTGTTACAAAACAAAGAAATCATTTCTAATTACAATGAGGAACAAAATGAAAACAGTTTCATAACATTAAGAGGCCCCAGTCAAAAATCATTTTTGGCAGTAGGCAAGTTTATGCAGCTTTTTAAAATTTAAGTAACTATTTAAATCAACAGAAGCGTTTGAAGAAGTGACAGATTTCTTAACAGAGAAGTCTGAATTTAAATGTCTGTATTTAATGCCTTTTGTATGTTTTCTACATACTCAGGACAGTCCAAACATTATGCAAGATGGCGATTTCGTGCCATTTCCCCTGCTCGCAAATGAGTTATGGACAACTTTCTTTCTAAGGAAAGCACAGAGTAGTTTACATATATCCCGAAACAGCAATTCAGTTTTTTCTCAGATTATTAGTGGTTTCACTTGACCTATTTATCCCTTCAAACAATAGATGCACTCACTTGACCTATTTATCCCTTCAAACAACTGATGCACTCACTTGACCTATTTACCTTTTCAGGCTATTGGTCATGTTATTTGACAGGTTTACCTCTTCCTATCACTGGTTAAATTATCCCTTCAGATTATTGGGTCATATTATATGACTTATTTACTACTTGAGACTATCAATCGGTTGGAATGTAACTCTTCAGATTACTGGTCATATCATTTTACCTGTTTTAAAATTTCAGGTTATTTGTCATATTACTCGACCTATTTACCTCTTCAGCCTCCTCTTCCTGGTCCCAGTTCCTGTCATTCAACTCGGTAGTTGCGTTTCGTTTGGCCATCTTACTTGAAACACAGGGTAATCTACAAAGTAACACAATGCAATATTAAACATATTATTATTCCGCTTCTGTTAACTTGAAATGAACTGTGTGCAATACTATGAAAACAGATAAGTGGGTTGAAGAATCAGCGCAAACAGAGATTGGCCAATAGACAGCACTCAATTTCATGGCACTCAAAGTTCATACATATGTTCACATCCAAACCCAAAGTTCTCAACAGGTGCTCTACAAGTGGAATTTTGTGGCTAACCCATTTTTCCGTTTCTGCCACATATTCAGCGCCAAATAAGCAAACATTGGGATCAGATGACATTTTTTGCCTCACCAATTTTTATATGGCACATAGTCAGTGCCAAAGGGGTAAACTTGAATCACCCAATAACGAAGAATTCTCATCTTTTTATTTCATGCAAAATTCGTTATTGAATGCAATTTACACTGCACCATTCTCGCACATCAATAAGACATATCTGGACTTAGCCATACAAAGAGTTTAGTTTTTCAATTGTTCAAGTTACAAAAGTATGAACAGGGCTAACAAATTAGGGAGTTTGCGCTTCAATTCATCTAGTTTGGATAGTCAACAACTTTGATGCCAGGTATTTTTTCAACCACGTATTGTCTCGTATTTCAAATTGCAAACTTAACTTTATGGAATACACATGTAGTGTCCATTACTAATGGCATTAGAGAACACCAGTTTAACTTTCACGTCAGCGACTAGCATCATGCTTACGGCAAAACCTATGAACTTCATGTCTGTGTACTTCAATTTCAATCGTCAACCAAAAAAATGACCAGAATCTGCTCGGCCCCCGTAACAGTGATACTAGACATGTAGTGATGACTGTCCTATTGTTGGTGCCAGTAGGACGGTGGAGCTCCTATAGGCGCTTCACACACCAGAAAATTTTCGGCAAATTATGCCTTGCACTGACTAAAACATCAAAGTCACATTGTTGTAAATATCTTTTGCACACAAAGGGATACCTTAGGAGGCCGTCGATGTATGTAATTCCTTTCAACTTGAATAAATACTCCCGTTATCAAACTTTTTCTTTGAGCAGTCCCTCGTTCAGTTCCCAAAATCAGTAACTCACCATTTTTAATACTGCGGGCGCCAGGTGGTATAACGCCATATCCCCGGGAGTGCGTAGTGTTCGAAATGGTGAGTTACAGATTTTGGTAACAGAACGAGGGACTGCTCACAGAAAACGTTTGATAACGGGAGTATTTGTTTGAGATGGACGGAATTAAATACATCGACGGCCTCCTAAGGTGTCCCTCTATGCGCAAAAGGTATTTATAACAACGTAGCATTGATATTTTAGTCAGTGCGAGGCATAATTCGCTGAAAATCTTCCGGCTTATGAAGCGCCTATAGGAGCTTCACTGTCTCTACTGTGGAGCCAGTAGAGACAGTGGTCACTGTCTACAGTGATACAAGACCGAGGTCAATTTTCTACGCATATTTTAATTTTTCGACATCCGAGTGTTTACTCAAGTGGCCTGATGTTGATAGTTCATGAAGTAGACCATGTGATGAGCAAAACTAACTGGGCAGTGTAAAATTTCGAGGTCTATGTCTGCCAAACCTACAGAAGTTCCTAGCCGTATTTTGACCCTAGTCTTCAGACATGAACAGTCATAAACTTCTGATCACTGCAGGAGAGCAGACGCGATGCCGATGGAATGGATAGTGCAGCTTTGCACCGATGTGGGTAAAAAATTGGTAAGATAAAATCTGACACAAAGTTAGTGCTGTTAAAAACTACAGTCTTCATTGAGTAAACAAAATTATTTAACAGTGTTGGAAAAAATGGCGTTCTACCGTTATGCTGCTGCTAAAGTTGTGGAGCGATCTTTAGCGACGGCTTTCGGCGCCATGAAATATTGCGTCACCTATTGGCCAGTTTCTTTTTTCGTCGATTCTTCAATCAACTGCTGTTCTTTCACGAGCTTGCGTACACATCACAACAAATTATTGGAACTGATTTCACTTCATTACAAGCGTTTAGAATTTCGATATCGAAAAAACAAATTTCAGAACAAATTTTGCTTCTCCAAAGTTACTATCGCGAAAATTAGGAAATGGAGCGTGCGTGTGACACGAGCGTATTGTTTTCAAAACGACGACATACTTTTCATTGTTAGAAAAGGCGGAGAGTTACGCAAGAAAATGACATTTATTGCACTGTTTTTCACTTAAACGGCTGTAACGCTGGGCAAGGTGAGTATATCAGTTGATTCCCAGATTTTGCATGCACCCCGTCCGGTCTTTAGCTTTACATTTTGATACAAGTTTCACGGCGCGGTGACGAGCAGAACTACCCTGGCTGCGTGCAATTTCAGGGTCTACGGAAGAAATACACACAGTGGTACCTAGCTGTATTTTGACGACAGTCTTCATACAGCTAGCTGCTAGCTGGCTGACATGGCGCAGTTGACCTTACAAGTACTCACTTTAATTATGGTCAATAACAAACGCCGATATTAAAATTGCCTTGATATCTAGTTAGACAGTTATCCTTTTGATTATAACCAGAGTGTATGAAATGAAAGTCACCACCGAATATGCTGTCAATTTTGTAGACCCCGGCTTCATTCAAACACACTCATGGAGGCCGCCATTTTTTCTGGACACTTCAATGACGTCAGAAAAATTGCTTCGCCTTCAAAACAGGCACAAAGCAAAAAACACGGCTTAATATAACATATTCCACCAAATAAGTAATATAACCATTGATCTTAATAAAAATGAAATTTAAAATTGGTTAATCAGTTTTACGGCCATTACAAGAGAATAAAGTGATCAGATGCACTTACATACGGGCATTTGTTCTATTATGTTGCCGAATCACTACCGCACTTTTTCTTTTTAATATGTAGACCACTGCAATAAATTCAGTTTTTAACCTTAATTATTCAAGGAAGATATGACATATGTCCACAATAGAGTAAAAAGTGACCTAAGTTGCATTATTAAAGAGAAATATGTGATTGGAAACTGGATCGATTAAGCTTTTGTATTCTTACGCGCTAAATGTTTTGTGGTATTCGTGTGTTTCGGGACAGGGTAGAATTTACTGTTTTTCCCAAGGAATATCGTACTTTTATTTAAAAATCGTCGAGCAAACATTGGCCTCAGAAAATATCGAAGGATGTCACGCGACGACTTGAATAAGATTCAAACGCAACTGAAGTTAGCGATACAAAATCACCAGGTTGTATAAACTTTACTTTTTGTACCCCGTTTGCAGTCATGATTGAGCGGTAGTTGTAGAGAAAGTTTCGTTCGAAGCATCGTAGGTGTACTCGTATATTTAATAAGTTAAGCATTGGTGCTTTAGTTTATGACACTAAAACTGGGCTATATTGAAGAGCATTCATTCAAGGTGCTACTGTGTCAAGATGTTTTAGAAAAAATTCTTATTTGTTTTATTTTATAATTTATTAGTGAAGACGCCGCAAATTTCGCGAGTCGTCAATCACAAGCAAGAATACCCGGATGTTCAATAAACGCGTTTTGGAGGAAGTTTTGGTAAATGTTAACTTTATAATTAATAAATTATTCGTGTTTTCTTTTACAGAAATACGTGTTTAAACTCAAGTCTGATCCTCAGGTTTGTTCATTTTTATGATTTAATGTGTTGTTGTTGTTGCTTTATAAAAAATAGACCAACACTTGGAGAATCCACTTGACACCAAGTGGGACAACACATGTTAAACATTGAGGTTGTTAGACTTATTTTTTGTAACTTTTCACCAAACCAATCATTACTAAAATGTTGAAACTTATTGTTTATTAGATTCTAAACTTCCAAATGTTTCAACGTAGGTATTTTCATGACCTTTATGTTTTTAAGCCATTTGAATTTCGTTTTTCATTTCGATTCATTTGGTGTTTTAACAGCTTTGAACATGCCATTCTTTCTAGTTGGATTGCACTATCATTTATAAAATATCTTGTTGTTGTAGAATGCAAACCTTCGCAAACTGCTTCATCAGTATCAAGCTGAAATTGCCATGCTTAGTGAAAAACAGGTATGCACAGTAGTGTATTAGCGTTTTGAATAGTGTTTTGGATGTGTCTTGCAAAATCTCTGTTTGGGCAAATTTAGAATCTATGTAGATTTGAAGCACAACACATAATGAATATATGAATAAATGGTCATAACATTTGTGCTAGAACAATTCTAACTGATTACACTAGCCTTTTTCCAAAAATCCTTTTTCTGAAAATGAAGTTATTTTTTATTTTTTGTGATGTGTATTTTTGCTGTAATTGTCTTTTTGGCAAAATGGGATTAAGCCACAAAAGTTATAGCTTAGTTCAGGACCTACACTTATGCTTTATGCAATAGACTTGCAATGAAATTGTTTAAGTAATGCATGTGGCCCTAATGTTTGCTTGTCCTTTGAGTTAACATTTATTTATTTATGTTCTGAAAGCGTGGAGTTGTACAACAGTTGCGAAAGAGTTTAGTCGAAAAAGAGACTGGAGGTGGTGCGTCAGCTGCAATCAACAAACCAACAGTTGCTCAATCACATCAAGGCCCAACTCACCTGCAGGTATGTGGCTATTGTTGTATCTTTAGGAAAGTCTTTTTGTGAGCAATATTGTAGCAGTATTAAATATTGAAATTTTTTTAACATTCAGTAGTTTTTTTCTTGTTTATGTTTTAATGAAATTTCATTTTTTCCATCCCTTCACTTGTCAACCTGACTTTAGTTTCTCTTGCTGCCACCAGGTGTCAATACCTTTTGGGACTATTTTCTTGTTGCACCTATTCAGGAAATTTCCTTGAATCACAAAGCCAGAGCAAACAAAAGGTGTTAACTGTGTGAACTCTTTGTTTTCCAAAGTGCGACAATGCCTCTACATTTCCTTGTTTCAGCAAACACAGGTTTCTTCCACATCAGAAAAATGCCTTATCAGCAACCCCTCACAACCAAGACCAGACAAAGGACAAACTGTGACCCCCTTGATAAAAGTGCCCTCTTATCCAGTGAAACCCAGTTTTAAACAGGTAGGAATAATTTTTGACATTATATGGTTTATTTTACTTTATTTTCTGTTTAATTTTCTTGCAGTTTGGAGGTCACGTATAGTATTTGTCTGGGTTGATGCGTTGGGTGTTTAAATTGCAAAATTAAAAAATGAAGTGGGCAAAAAAGAGTGTGGTCATTTAAAAAAAATTTTTAAAGAGTTTGGATTACCATTTATATAAACGATTTTTGCACACAAGCATGTTGGTACCACAATGTTATGAGCAAACAACTATTTAACCTCCGCCAGAAATTTGTAACATGTACTATTGCGTCTGCTGTTAATCTTGTCAGCATCCCTCCATAAGATATGCATGGGAAAGGCATATTATTAGCAACTCATAAGCAATTTGCTTATAGCCTGTTATAGAGAGCACATGCTATGACTTACTATTGCCAAAGATTAGTGTTACTGGTTGAGGTTTGAAGTTAGTCCCATTCAGCCTCATGTAAACGATCTTCAAGGAACCAATATTTGGGCACATGGCTTATTTTTAAATTACATTCTGAACCTCATGTGATCTTTCGAAGAAAGATAGTCCAATGTGCTGTTGAAAATTGATAGATCTGCATTTAGTTGTGTATGAAGAATTATTCCCTTTCGTTTCATGTCTTGAAATGGAATTTGCACCTCATTGAGAGCTTAGCTCACAATCAGCAACAAAAACTGCTATGCCATTTTCCAATTCGGGATGACTTAAAGAATGCAAAGATAAAATTTTCACATCTGTGGTCAGAAAACACACCCACGATGGTGTTTGTCATAGTGAAATTAGCTTGTGTGATATAAGCTATCTGTATTAGCCAGATTCCTGCATATACCTCCTTCTGTATGCTGTTCTTAGGATTTCTTTATTACTGAGTACAATTGCATCAAATAAATTGTAGTTAGTAATGAATACTACAAGTTTGTTGATGATAACTGACAGAAATTTGTATGTAGGATTCAACGTCAAGGTCCTGTTATTAGGGAACCAAGTCAAGTTAAGAAATATTTGTTTTTGAAACCAATTTCTTTGCACTTATCTGGGTGATGAGGCACTCTGAAGTGTATACAGGGCTTGAAATTTTCCTCTTTTAATAGGATTTCCTCTTGATTTTCAGTTTCCTATTTTGTCCTTTTTTGTCATTTTTTTGAATTTATTCATGCTAAAACGCGCTTGTTTCAGTTTAATCTTACAACACAAACATATTTCTATCATACAATCTTATTTATTTGTGGAATGATACATCAGCTTGAAAATTTTCCTCTTTTTTGTCGTTGGTCATTCCAAGCCCTGCATATAGTCAGTAAAAACAGACCGTCGATCCTAATGGTAGAGTATCCCTGGTTATCTACTGTCATAATATGAAAACCAAGAACCTCATTGTACATAACACTGCAAGCCCTACGTGTGATTTGTCTGATGTTTGCCTTGTGTAAACGTTCTAGTGCTTTTGTAACGAATGTTGTCATTCCCACCCAGATACTCATTGTTACATTGGACATACCACTTGTACTTTGTCACCTGGTGACTCACTACACTCAGAAGGCTTGTTGAGACAACTGCCACATTTCGAAATAGAGTGCAGAAGATCATTTTTTTAATCTAAAAGATGTTCTTGGCATAGCTTTTTATCCTGAATAATACGATACGTGACTCATGTCTTTCCTCTCTGTAATCACCAACCCGCTCTCTCCTTTCAGTCATGGGTGTCGTCTACTGCTCAAAAACCCGTTGTGCAAGGGTGCTCCCAGCCAAGGACAGTGGTGCCATCTGCAGCTTCACATTATCGGCCGTTATCAGAGTCTCGGCGACATGATATCTGCAAAAGTGCTGAGAAGAGACAATTTTCGCCTGAGGAGAAGAAAAAAGTATTCTTCATGGCTCGCATAGATCTAGTCACGCCGTCAACATTGAAAGGTACTTAATCAGGATACAAAGCATGCCAGAGTCTTTAAAGATGACCGTGCTAACCATTCCACTTTGCATTGTGTGTTGTGCGATATGTTGTCACTTCTTCAGATGCTCATTTGTTGCTAGCTATAAGTGTTGTGTGCCGTAAGTAAGCATATAGTCTGTCGCACTTGTATTTGACATCTTGTATGTCTGTATAGCTGGGTAGCGATGTCAGAAATTGTTCTACAGGTTGAAGTCAAGCCTCAAGACTTAGTGTAAACCCATGAGTTTTCATCTTCACATTAAATGGAATCCTCATATTTATGGTTAGTTTGATTGCAAGTACGCAATCATGCTTGTGAAGCACTGTTCTTAATCCCTTCATAGAATATTCGTCTGCAGAAGTAACTACTGCCTTTGTTGATACAGAAACCCCGGTGTATTGATTTCTTCATTCATGCTTTTAGATCTGCAAAATCGACGATCGGAAAGAAAGCGACGAAGCACAGCCAACCCACAGTTTAGTTACGGGGAGCCTGAGGTATTTTTACTTTTCGTATTTAAAGCTACATTTCGCCCTGTTTACTGGGCTACAAATGAAAATTAAATTTGGACAACAAGAACCTTGAAACCATCAGTTACTCTAGAAAACGCTTCAGAGTTAATTGGGGTTGGCCTATCGTAACGTTGCAGATTTGAAAATGGCACATATAAACATTGCCTGTGAGTTCAGTTGGTAACAGAAATGAAATCCCATCACAGTACGAAATATTATGAGACCGATTTTGTGAATGTAAAAGGCCTAATTTGATTTTCATTTTAATCAGATAAATGGGACGAAATGTAGATGTAAATAATCATTTGGATCTTGGATGTTAAACAGCCTGCAATGAGAACTGATGAAATGGACATTTTTTAACTTTCCAAGGCTTTTTACGTTGCTACAAATGTTTGAAATTTTACCAAATGTTTTGCCAGCTGCTCTTACCATGCAAACCCTGCTGATTACGAGGTAAAAATCTTAATAATTGTCGAGAAATTTTGTCAAAATGAAATTCCGCATGTCCACCGTACTGCGTCTAAAACTGAAGACTTTTATTGTACTACTTACATTCCTGTAGTGCTTACAGTATTAAATTGTTACAGTATGTATTCAATCTTTTTTGTTTTTATTTGCATAAATGATTCCTACATCCCACTAGTGCTATGTTATTCCAATGTACATGTTTTAATATTACGCTTAGTTTTGATTTTGCTTTTACTTATCATAGTTGAATTGTATTTTTAGAGAAAACGCACTTTCCCCTATCTGGCCAACATGGCACCCCCTAAGAGCAGCCCGCCTACGTTACCTGGTGTAAAAAGAGGACGAGGTTTGTATTTTCTCTTACACTTAACTATCATCGTCCATAGTTGTGAATTATTTAGAACAGAGTATGAATTAGTCGACAGCAGGCAGTAAGCTATCACTATGACTGCTTCTAATTTAAACATGAACACAGCTATCAGCTGAGAGTTCTGGCATTACTGAATTTCCCTGAGATGAGAGTTGAATCCAGAGTAACTGGTATTCTACTCTAGAGGGTGCTGCTCTAAGTATTTTTGGTGTTTGTCACCGTTTGTTTTACTGCCATGTGTCATATTTTTCAAAAGCATTTAAGGATTTTTGTTGAAATTCGTCTGGCTTTGTCAATGTTATGGGAAGGATATCGCACAAAAAACAACACAAAATTACTCAAAAATTAGCCAGAAATTTTCGCTTCAATATTTTGATGATTTTCTAGGAGAATGGATATAGTTGGCTTTTTTGAAATTTCAGTAAATGCTCATTACCATGGAGATTAAGTCATCCAACTATTTGTTCTCCATGTAAACACTGTAGGTTAGGTTGTGAACACCTGTATATGTTTCAGGGCGTCCTCCCAAGCAGTCTCCTACTAGTAGTCGACCTGCAACCCCAGACAGTGGCGACAGCCGGGATGGTGCATCAAACAGGGGACACGACTCCAAACTCCCATTGGTAATTCAATCAGAGAGACTTTCTGCTATTTCATGTTGATATTGACACGAGTGTCCTGGTTATAATCGATACTATTAGAACACGTTTTGTTAAACTTCCCAACTGAAATTTTATTTGCTGTGTTGGCACTTAAACGTTTTTGGTTAGTAGCAGGTACCTCTGCTTCTGTGATTATGTGGGTTGTAAGTTCTATTGGGTTATTTATAACTTCTTTTTATCAGTAAATCTTTCAAAAATCTTAATCTTACAATAAATTGTGTTTTTTTGAAGATGTTTTTATTTTAAAATCCGTTCCGTGAATTAGAGCGTCATTGTTCATGTTTTAGTGACCAATTGTTTTCGTTTGCCATCTTCGGTCTTTTTTGTTCCTGATTTGTGGTGGAACCCTTTGTTATTGGTTTTTGATATGGTGAATTAGCATTTCCTTTTACATGTGATAAAACTGTGGACCGAATGGAGTTATCAATTGCTTCAAAAGAATGATTCCCTGCTAACCTGATTTTTTTTCCGTTTGAAGTTTGCAATTTGGGCTTGACCTGATTAACATCATGTGGGACTTAAAGTGTCCTAAATAGAGGAGTTTTCTCCGAAGTTTTCCTCGCTTGTATTTGCTTTAGTTCCGTTATCCTAAATGGTTCATTACTATGAATTGTTTTGTTCAGAGTGATGTCCACGAAGATTTCTGTGCCGTCTGCCGTCGTAGCGGTGAGCTGCTTATGTGTGATACGTGTAACTTGGTATACCACCTGCACTGTTTGAACCCACCGCTGTCAGAAGTGCCCCCTGGCAACTGGAGCTGCCCTAAGTGTGAGGTAATGCCAACTTGTGATTGAAAGAAGGTTGATGTTGCCCCTGAAAATGAGTGTTGACATTTAGACGAGAAAATGTGATTTGCTTCTCTCGTAACCCTTCATGTTAGTCATGATGTTAATTAGAATATTTGGAACATTTTTTTATATAAGTTTTACTTAAAAATGATAATTATCCCAGTCTCCTTAAAGCTCAGTGAATCTCATTATCACAACCAGTTGCTGTTTTGAAGCATTGTTTCAAGAAACCCATGTTAATGTGCAACTTTAACTTGGTGGAAACGAACATTTTGTTTCACATGGATTCTAATTTAAGCTTTCTTCAATCATGAATATTTTCAGTAATCTACTTATTGTTAGATAAGAAGTAAAACATGAAATTCAGTGCTTATTTCCATTGTTATCTTAATGCCTTCTATGCATTTGTAGTTTTATCCATTTGACTCGTCGCATTTGCCAAAATTGATTGTAAACGCACATGCCAGGGTCACTGATCATTGAGTGCATGCTTTAATTACTTAACTAAGGGAAGAGAACTTCTACTTACTGTATGCTCTTGCAAGTTTTAGTTCGCAGATATGAGTAAGACAATGCACGCTAGTGTTGGTTTATTAGTAAATACATAATTTTTATTGTAATTCTGAAAATATATTTTGTTGTTTATGAACAGTCCTATATAACTCCTTGAATCTTTTCTTTAGATCTTTTGATTTGTTTTTTAATGTTTGTGATAGTCGACCTTTCCAGTGTTTATTACTAACTTCTAAAGAGTGAATGTGTTTGGTGTTTCTCCAGATGCTGAACAAAGGTAGCGACCGTTGGCAAGGCAATATTGCTGTGGTGCAGACGGCGTATGTCTCGCAGAAAACAGGTAAGCAGGACTGGTTCAGTTCTGAAGAGATTGCCTGTCGAACGAGGTGCTTCTTGTGGGGCCAAGATATATCTGATCTATTCCATTTTCAACAGTCCACAGCAACAATAATAGAACTCTGTAATGTTGGCTATTGCTACTTGCATTGTTAATATAAAATAGTATTTCTGCCTTGTCAACATTTCTGGAAATTCTTGTAATTCCTGGTCATTATAGACACTTACGAAGATGATTTGCTCCTCTGGCTCCCGGGAATACGGAGTCGTCCTCTCGGAATTATATGCACTCAGTGGCAATAATTACTATCTGTCCCACACGACAGCTCAATATCATGTTTCTTTCCAAAAGTCTCACATTCTACATTACAATACTGTCCTCTTTTTGCAGAGAAAGAAGAGTTGAAACTGAAACTACAGAAGAAGAACTGTGATCTACAGTCTGGCTACACTCAGCTAGAACTGAAGGCTAAACAGCTAGAGAAGGAACTAAGTGTTAGTATCAGGCTTCTAATTTCCCAACAGATTCATAAATGTTATGCACTGTTTTACTGTGTTGCACTGGGCAGCAGGGGGATGTACGGGCTGTTTCAAAAGTAAGCGACATGTTCTGCATAGCATATTTGTCTTAAAGTATTTATTTGAACGTGTTGCTGTATTGATTTCAGTATTGTATCTTTTCTGTTCTAAGGGGATATTCCTCATGAACCTTAGAGATTAAAGTGACGCGAAAGTGGGACACTCGTATTATGTGCAATAAATTCTTTTTTGGTATAGTTGTGATGCGAGAACAGTGTGTTTGCTTTTAAAAGTCTGTTTCCTCTATATTTAGCATTCTAAAAACAGGAAATAAGTTAAGCCACTCTTCGGTCTCCTAATATTTGCTACCACGATAGTTCTCTTGATTTTTCGTTAGTAACTAGAACATCAAAATCTTCATTGACTGTAGAAAATGCTTTAGAGCTTATTGGTGTTTGCCATCCCCAAAATTAAGAATTTGAAAGTGGCACATTTTTATGCATTGCCTGTGATTTGAGTTGTCAGTTCATTCAGTATTCTGGATTGGAAAAGATGTGTGGTAAGTGTTATGCTTTTTAAATCACAAAGTGCTTCAGAATTCAGCAGTGATAGCTAAACAGTTGTGAAATCCCCATAAAGTTATTTCAGACTTAATCAAGACAAAGAACATGTCTGCAACTAATATATTTTTTGTAGATGGACCAGCTTTTGACTTCAACTGTATTCCACGGACACCATATGGGTGGATGAATTGCTTACGGTTTGTGTTAAGTGTTCATATCGTCACAGAAATGATCTTGATGAAAAATAACGAAAAACTTGTTTTTACAGCAACAGCTTCAGCGCAAGAAAGACCTTCTGACGGATGCAAAAGGCACTAAGCACACTATGGATACGCTGCATAACATTGTCAAGATCTTCCAGACTTCTTAGCCCTATCAACACCCACAAGTTGGATGGTCGCCATATTGTTATAGCAGGTGCTTGTTATTTGGTAACCAAAAATATTACATGGAACATGTGCTGTGTAGAAGTACTTTTCATTTTCTGTCTTGCATCGTAGATAACAGAGAAATTTGTACACGAGAATGATTTATTTGGTACGAATTAGGAACATGTTGGTTAAAAACATTCAGTATTGTCGTGCAGCGGTGCATATTGTTGATGATGTTTTGATTTGTGCAGTAAGTTAAATACACTGTGAGTTGTAATGTGGCCTGTTTCACTAAAGTCTCGTAGCTTCATGACTTTTCGAGGTTGTGCTGTAACTTAAAATTGCAGAGTAGATGTACCACAAAAAATAAAAGTGATAATTTTTCCTAATTTAGTTTAAGTTTGATTAAACTGCAGAAACAATTGACGCTGTTTAGTTGGCACAGATATACGTCATACTTTGGTTTCGTGGTATTAAGCTGGTTAGTGAAGTAGGCCAAAGGTTTGCGAAATAAATGTTGTTAATATTGTGACCCAAGTCTGTGAGTGCTTGGTTGGTTGACACATCTGGAGTGTAAGTGCAATTTTTGTGTAAATAGTTGGGCTGCACAACATTGAATTATATTATTGGATTGTCTATTGGCGGTAATGTTTACTTGAAATAAGTTTACGGTTTACTGCTGTTTGTACATTTTGAAATATATTTATTCATTACTGTTTTTGCAAGTGAATTCTGACATGTGCCTCATGGCATTCAGAAACTGTATTGTTTGTATTTAGCCCAACAAAAAGCATGAAATTGTCGGCAGAATTGTGTAAGTTCTGCGGATAATGTTTGTGCTGGTGGAACTTCAGCAGGAGATGTACGATGTGAAGAAATATAGTAGTGGAGTGCAACAACCTCATTATTATTCATGTCTTAAAGCTTAGTCTAAGTGCAATATGTAAGGTATGTATCCATTTTGGCATAGTAGTTATGGCTCTTGTTGAATTGTTATGTTTTACGGTACACGCCGAAAGTATTGAGACGAAATGACATGGAATTCATGACAGCTGGTTAGAAACTGAATTCTTTGTTTAACTGGCCTTTGCTTATGTCCGGAAATCAACAGGAAAGTTAGTAAGGGTGGCTGAGGCAATCGGTAATTACAATTTTGCCACCTTTTTATAATTATTACCTGTGATTTCTGCTGTTAACAGAATTAGCATCGTTGTAAACGATATTTTGTCTCTGATTACTTTAGTCGTGTACTGTTCGTTGTGACGTTCTGATACACACACGGTTCTCTCGGTGTTATACAGGTAGTGTTACTGGTTGTCTAGTCAAGCAAACGGTATGGACATTTGTTATCAGAAGCATCATAGTGCATGCATGTTCTGTCTGGTTTTGAGTATTATGTCGCAAGAACGTGTTGGTGAAGCAAGTGCCTTGCGTAATATCACCTGTGCAGTAATGGGCTCAAATCTTTCACTTGGTTCTTGAAACCGAAATGAGTTAGAAAGCAGTAGGGGGTCAGATTGTCCAAGGGAATATCTATATTCTTGATGAATATACAACTGCATACGTGTATGCTTGGACTATTCTGTTTTTTAGCGAAAAACACATTGGATGATTGTGTGATAATTCTCAGCTTTCTGAAGAAATAAATCAATTGTCGGTGTATAGGTGTCATAATGTCGCACTACTAACGGCTTTTGATTTCTGTCACCAGCAGTTACATTGTGTCTGTGTCCAATTTCACAGTTGTGGCACAAAGCCCTATAGGTTTGCAAGATGTAGCATAGTGTTGCCGAGTTCATGCATTCTCTGTTCATTTTGCATTATGGGTTTAATAGTTTGGTGCATGACACAAGAACCAGTGTTTTTTTCTCAGCACTTACGTGACTATTGTCTGTGAATGAAATCTATTATGACAGTATATCCAATAGAGGTCACTGTGTATGTTAATATGAACATTTTGTCTACTACCATTTTTTGTGAATGTCATAAATGATTACAATATTTGTCACACTCAGCTTTGTTGAATGCCATACTCGTCCTTGTTAACCATTTTCAGATAAATGCCCACCTCCAAAATTTGCAAATTTTCATTCAATTAGTGTCCACTTTTAATTTATGCCATCAAACACTCCTTGAAAGCACCCCGTGCTTGTGAAAGCCAGTTTTACCCAAATGTTGGCTCTCAAAACATACGAAAGTCGCTTACGTGTTTGAGTAACGAACAAGCACCTTTCAGTAATCGGGTAGGAAAATACCTGCACTGTCTTATGATAGGTTTAATTCGACTACACCCGAGTTGGACATTATTGTAGGTTCCTTGATCGATCGTTTAGGCAAGTGCTTACCCCAGGGCTTGGAGTTTTCCTCTCTTTTGGTTTCAATTTCTTCTTATTCGACTTTCAGATTTCTTTTTTTTTTGTCTGTTATCATTAATTTGGTTTTATTCGGGCGAAAACATTTATTTCAGTTAAATTTTTCCACACTTAAAATATTTCTATCACACAAGCCTGTTTGCTTATGGAACGATAAATTACCCGGAAAATTTTCCTCTTTTTTGTCATTGGTCCTGTCCTTCCAAGCCCTGCTACCTATACTTCTCAAAAATGTTGTAAAACTTTACTTGGCTCAATGCTCTCCCAGATTTTTATTTTTCCCAATTAAGTGCCCCGATTGTTAGCACAGACGAGTATGGTAATTTCTAAAGTTCCAAAATTCAGAATTGCATTTACTTGGCTAGAAATTTATTTGTCCCAGTGCTGTAATACTATGTACTTAACAAGTCTTCAACTATTATTTGTTCAGTTTTTATTCTTGTGTCCCAATCAATTGAGGTGAGATAACCTATATTATTACATCCTGACTGTGAATGTAATGCCCACTCTTTGCAATACATTTTATGGACTGAAGACAATGTGACTCAATTGCTTGTTCTTGTATTATGTGAAACTAACCCTTTCTTAAAGGACGGTAGTACAAACTGAACATGGTTGAATTTTATATGCAACCTTGCTTTGTTTGAACTGAGGATTAAACATTTTTCTCAAGAATAGACCTGAATAACCAAGCAACATTTAAGAATGAGTTCTTTAAAATTCGTTCCAATGTTCTGTTTTTTTTTTTGTTTTTTTTTTATTTCATTTTAACTACAAGAAAGCAGTCCTACCAAATGGTGCTGTGATTTCTGCATTTTATAAAAATACACGTCAATACCCACTTCCCAAAATGCCTAAACGCCTTATCTGATTCTGCAATATTTACCCAAAACAGTGTGCATCTGTATGGCTGTCATCCCATACCTATCGTGGGAACAGCCACTGTATGTCAAATACATGATTGTCGCTTTAATGTAAGATGCAGCACCACCACAATGTAAAACATGTAAACAAAAATACTTCGAAATATGACTACCGGAAATGGTTATATTGAGAACTAAGGGTATTTTTGTACTGTTGTACGTTTCTTTAGCAAGGCGCAGAAATGTGACAGTTGACTATAATTGCAGAGAAACGAACTAAGAATGAATTTTTCGAGACTGCACAAATGACTTGCAACCTTTGCATGTTGCACTGAACAAACACTTTTTCAACTACTACAGTCTTTGTTTGAAATTCAAAACAATTTTCACTTTGGAAAACAATTCACTTTTAATTAATACCCATCTTGTTGCAAAATCCCCAATTTCTGTGCTGAAGGTATACACTTGTTTGCGTTAAGTGCAAAAATTCTAAAAAATCTCAGCAATGAGGGTCCTCTATGGCACCTTTGCTGACTTCACACAATGCAAAACACATTTTAGGATAACTGGAATGAGAAAAGCGCAAAGTAAAACCATGCATGTCCTGGCACTTGTTTTACAATATTTTTGCAAACATTTAGAACATCCCATACATAGCTTACAAAATGTTCCATCTTGTTACTTAACCAACAATTATACCCTTCAGCTAACCAAAGACACTGACTGCATTACAATCCAAAAACATGTTCAAAGATTCCCTTTCAACTTGGCAGTTAGTAAAAATGCCACTTTGTAAAGTCCTTGGAATTTTTCATAAAATTTAATACTTCAAACTAAACATAAGAGACATTTCATGGGTACAAAAATAATATTTTGGAGCACCACATCACAAGCTCACATAAATATGAATATTAAGACTTGCATGTATTTTAATCGAGTCTTGACTCCTACGATTTTGGGGTTGTCAGATTGAAGTAATGTACCTAAATATGGGACGGACCTACCAGGTAAATACTGGACATTTTATAAAACCTTACTTGAAGCCTCTGTGACAGGCTGAAAGAACATCACACATCAGAGAAAAGCAACATACATAGGCATTGTGTTAGCAACTTACCACCAACACAATTCAGTTAGTCTGTAGAGAACCTATAAAGGAATTACTGTACATTAAAGTCATTGTCCATTCAGGACCAGCATGCTAGTGATTCTCTGAACAACATGCAGAGCTCAGTGACCTTGCAACTGTGGTGATGACCAGCTACTTATTATTTCCTATATCTCTAACTTCACCTCATGGATGAGCTGTATGTTGGCACTTCCTGTCTTCTGTATATAATTATCCTGATGATGTTTAATGAATAAACGAAACGTTGAACTTATATGAACTTTTTTATTTGTGCGGCGATCGTTCGTTTTTTAATCTTACTATGGCCAAAAACTGATGTAATTAACAATATGAGAGATTTATGACATCAATTTCTGTTCCATTGCAAGGCATTCAACATCCATTATGAAATAAGACCACTACATTTCTGTCCCTCCATGACTGTACTGTGTCAGGAATGGTGCTCATTTTTAGCATAAGACCAGACTTCAATTGAACTCCTTTGATCTTTGATTGATTGTCAGAATTCAGCCTAAGACAGCATGTGCCCAATAGCTTCACTTTAAAGAGGTCCACCTTTAACACCCCCAAAATGCAGGCAACATATGGAAAATGCAGACTAAATTGACATGCTTTTGAACACCTGAAATACAAGGCATGAAATGACTAGATAATTTGATCACAATCTTTTGTCAAATATAAAACATTGGAAGACATGATACCTGGTATAGGACTAATCACAAAAATGGCGATTTTCCATCTAAGAACAAGTCCTTGAAACCTTTGTGTAAAAATCCCTTAATATGCTTGTACAACATCTCATACTGAATATTAAGTTCCGTTAATAATAAATCAATATGTCAGACAAATTCTAATCAAGCTTACAAATCAATTCTAATTCAAGTACGGAACAACAAGAGGCTAATTTCTCAACATGAAAATCCTAAATCAAAACTTATTTTGACAAAAAACATGGACTTATTACCCCTTTAACACATTAGTGTCTTATAAGTGCACTTTAAGAAGGCTGTCCTTGTCATAACTGTCTTAAAAGACAGTCGGCAGAAATACTCAAGCACAGGTCAATGTAAAAATTAAACATAAACAAAATGGAAATATTACACTGTCTAAAAATCCCTTATGCTTGAAACACATCTCATACTGAATATTATGTTTTAATAAAACAATATGCCATAAATAAGATTTAATTATAAACCATTTAAGTATGTAATTTTAGCAGAAGCCAGGACTATTCATTTATCAAGTTAACAGCTTCCACTGTGACCTCCAATCATAGACATCTTAATACTATAGCTGTGATGTCTATGCCTCCAATTATTTACCATAGTAAAACCTTCAAAAGATAACACCATAAAATGATGCATCAGAACTCACTTAAGAACATATACAATTATTGTCATTTTCGTGAGAGCACAAAATGTGTCACTTTCCCCAACTGTCCTCCCTCCTCGCAAAAGTGCACAAAAGAGTATAATCTGATATTATCATTATTGTTATCTTTAGTCACCATTCTCCACGTACTTTTGGTGTAATAAATGAGAGGTCGACTGTGTTTTCGGACCACTATCATTATAACCCCCTGCAACAAGTCTCGCCCCCTCTACCTCACTACAGCGTACGTTTTGTAAACACACGAAAATGACGGTAACTGCGGATTGTCAACAACTTTCTTAAACGCTCAGCCAAAAGACATTAAAATGTTCGAGGTAAAATGCATGAAAAGATACATGTACACATTCAAAATACTGTTTTGTGAAATGTCACGCTTCAGTGCATTTTAACTGCCCTCATTGACCTTTTCAACAGAAAGTGATTCGTTCATTAAATGTCAGTGAAGGCAGACAAAGCAGCTTAAAGAAAAAATGCTACCCTTTTGTAAAACAGTATAATATGCATGTAGGCCTCTGCCCTTAAACGTGAAGTAGCACGTATATCTGAATTTAGGCACATGAGCCTTTATGGGAAAAACTATAGTAAAACAATCAAGAGCAACTTTTGAACAGCACATGAGTGATGGTTGATTTATCTGTTACATAACTATTTCAGCTTAGTCAACACACTGCATGTCACATACAACTTTGAATCGACTTCGAACATGACGATTGCAATTTGCAGTTACAGTGGTCCAAAAGTCACATATAACTTCTTCAGCGTCAAACAAATGTCGGAGCAAAATTGTATGCACTGTATTCCAACCTATAAGTCTTGTACAAATTTTTAGCTTGAAAAATTAAGTTAGAACATCTCTCTCTACATTCCAATTAGTCACATACAATAGTTGATCACAAACTTTTATATGGCTGTGTGTAGACAGACTGATCAAAAGTCAAACAAAAACAATACCTTGAAGGTTCAAATTTACACCCACATGAATGTGCTTATGTGCAGAATTTAAGCAAATGCAATGTTTTGAACAATGTATAATTTCAGATACAGGTACAACAACCCAAGTATACAGCTATAGTATACGAAACAAGAAGCAAACTTCATAAACCAAAATACTAACCAGACATGAATATTCGCCTGATGCTCTTTTCTTACTCTGCGACACACTATGCTTAAATGCATTGCAATCACATGTACAAATTATACACACTATGCTTAAATGCATTGCAATCCCATGTACAAATTATACACACTATGCTTAAATGCATTGCAATCCCATGTACAAATTATGCACACAAAAACCAATAAAGGTTTGGCTAATAAGCCACACAATTCATAATATAATGCAATAGAACATTAGACTTATCTCCTCAAATGCTGAGTGAAAAATAAATTAAATTAGAAATAAATACTGTAACAGTTACTGTATATTACTTCTTCAGCTACTTAACACATAATATGGCAGACAAGTGAAATTTCATTTTTACATAATTCTCAACATAACATTAAGAAAGTTTCAGTTGATGATTAGTTGGTACTATACCCATGTCATAAAATGTTACTTGCAAGTTTGTATCATTTGCTGCAAGGTCACCAGCCTTTGGAAATTAGAAAAAGAAAAACACCCATGCGGTCCAAACAATTCCATAGCCACACCCCAAAATTTCAGCTTCAATCCTCCTAAACTTCGGCCCCAAGACCAGCAAGCACCAAACCAACGCCCCTCAACTCCACACATGGACCGACAACGCTCCATACCCAGTGGCTGAACTCCATACCTGGGGACCAAATCCCCCCCCCCCCGGACTATNCCCGGACTATCAATTAGGTATGAAGGGGTACGGAGTTTGGTGAATGGGGCACAGGGTCTAATCTCCCAACTAAAGATTGGACTTGAAACTTAACCAGCTACGCCGCATGATTAGAGTAAGAATTTGTAAGTTGCCGCAAAACTTGCCATGGAATCTGTCAATTTTCGAGTCATGTTTGAAGTACAGAGACTAGATCTCGGGTTGAGATTTGGCGCCGGTATTTTCAGAGCACGTGAAGTCTCTAGGGGTGCAGGCATGGATGTAACATAGTGGGTTTGGTGCTTTTTGGTCTGGGACTGGAGCCCAAGGTATCATACAGTGAAGCTGGAATTTAGAGGCATGACCATGGAATCATTTACTACGTCCTGAATTTTGACCTCTGTTTCAGTGGGAAATAATGAAAAATTACCAAACAGTTTTGAGCGAGAGAGTTATCATACACGGTCTTAAAGCTTTCAACTGTAAGATAACCTGATGAAATTGTCAAATTATCTGTTCAACATGAACGCGGCGTCTATCTCGAATATGTTGCAGCATCTCTTGTCTAGTGAATACTGCCGTCTTGATGCAGTGGTAGCCTATCACTCCAAAGATGGCAGCACATATGATGTAGGATTGCACTGCGCCAGTGTAGTGTACGACGTATCCCATGAATGCTGACAGGACCACCTGAGACAGGAAGTAGGCACTGTCTATAACAGCAATGTTACCTGCTGTGTCGTCCTCCATTGGCTTTGTATTGGGGTCAGAGTACTTCTCATAAAAGAAAAGCTGAAATGTGTAAAGTTATTGGCTTTATACTGGCGTCAGAATACTTCTCATAAAATAACAGCTGAAATAAGGGAAATTAAATCTTAAATCCTGAGTTTAAAAAAAATTTAATATAACTCTTATTGATTCAAGTACGAGCAAAATCTTCATGACTGAAATGACTCTGTGCTCTAGTATTAGCTGACTTAATTACCTCCCCTGTGTACGTTCCTCCTACTTAGTACTATGCAGTTAAATCTCAATGTAACTAAGTGTCGAGGCTTTGTGAAACTCTGTACTAGTTTCAAATTTTTGTACTATTTTATGCTTTTGATTGGTATTAGCAAACTTTTCAGATATATCGTTTCGATATGGTATTTGACATCCTTAAGAACTTGCTCATAAATTGGAAGGCAGTCAAGAGAGACATTGCTCTGCAACTGTGACTTAACAGTCCAAAAACTTTCATTTTTTATTATATTTTCTGGGATAAAAATTTCTTATATGAAAATTTCAGAAGTAGGTTTGAGATATTTAGAATAAAGAGCTTGTACTAGCGTTTTTAGTATGGAAGAAAATCCTCCAAGGATCCCAACTGATGTTGGAGCAGACGTCACGTGATCAGTTTAATCAGTACAAGCATCATGATACAAATCATCCGCACATATTTGACAGACGTCTGATATCTTTGAAATGTTTTGTATTTCTCATCGGTACCAGGGCTCGACGATTAGCATAATGCCAACTTGCCAAGTGTAACCTGGCAAAATGCCAAGGTCACCCAATAGGAACTAAGGTTTCCAAGCCTCATTGAAAACAGCTGAAATGAAATAAACGAGATACCTGAAATGAAAAACCGGCAAACTCAGCCGGTGTACCCAAGATCGACGAACGGCATTTTTTGTTCAAACAGAAAATTAGGAATGTCTTGAGTGCTTGGCAATGGCCTATTTCCCACTAACGGCCCAAATATTCCGTACACACGCCCTTCTGATTTTTGCCAAACGATTCCGACTTCTGACTGTTAACTTCCTGTAGTATTTTGAGTGCACACTCGATTGTGGCACAGTGGTTTCCTAGTGACCTAGGATTTTAACCAGGTCGCCAAACAAAATCTGAGGTCACCTTGGTGAGCTGCAGGTCACCAAATTGAGCCCTGAGAATAAAGATACCTAAACACCTAAACTACAAGTAAAAACTTCCAAATGAATCAAATTAATAGCACCAAACATTTTTATACACTCATTTCAAAGTGGACCCAGGCAAGCTAGACATTTTGTAGTTATACAGCACCTGACAATAAGAAAAGATTAGAATAAGATCTGATGTAAATTTCACAAAGATAACGTACCTGAGGTTCTTCCAGATACAAGGTGATTACTGAATAAGGGATGGTAGTGAACACCGCATACCCAAACCCTGTAACACAGGCCATGAGGGTAACCATAACGATATTGTCGTCAGCCAACAGCATTAACACCATGGCAACTGTGAACGACGTGATACCATAGAACATCACCTTCTTGAATCCGAATCGGTCCGTGAAGCGGTTCATCAAAGTTGCAAAGATACCAGACATGACACAGTGCAGAAACAGTCCCCATGAACCCATGCGCACACCTTCGTCGTACAGCCTGAGCTGTGTGGAACCACGCGCAGCATTAGGGTTACCTTTGTAGACGTGCTGCCCAACATAGTCTGTGTAAAACAGGTTAAAGCTATATATGCTGGTCCAGCTGAAGAATTCGATGAGTACCATAACTTTAAGCACATACGGAAGGTCTAGTTGGCGTTGAGCCGCAGTGGGCAGTTTACTGTAGATCCATGACATCAGCACCCAAACAAATTTCTGGCACACGGCAAATTTTTCTGAGTAAAACTGTACAATGCGTTCACAGCTGGAGGACAATAAAGAGCGTGCTTTGGAGTAACTGGATTGTTTAGTCAGGGTGCGCTTGGTTGGCGTCAGGTGTTCTTCCATACCAGTGTCGTATTCTAACTTGTAGCTATCATCTATCTCTTCAACACCATCACTGGACCCCTCCGTCTCGTAGCCTGGATCAGCCCCATTGGACGACACAGTTACTCCTGTCACACTAATCCTTATGTGGGGAATTTCTTCGACAGCTGCCAGTGTTATGCACAGCGTCAGTACAAAAAACACTATTAAAATTGAGAATGCCGACTTCTCCTGATTTCCAAACAATTCCGAGACGGTCGTCTTGTTCCAGTCTAGAGAGGTAATAAGGTACCCTATGCAACCACCTATGTTGATCATGACAGCGTACACCTGAAAACACTGTTCACTCTGCGATGTCTTTCTACAAGCGTCTGAAAGCATTGCCTCACAAGGGTTAAATAACGCTTGACTGCCGAAATCGAGTAGCACGACCCCAACTGCCAAGCATGCTGCTCCTATCAAAGTGCTTGTCGAGGATTTACCAATTAAGTACAAGGCGCACTCTTCTCCGTACGGAATGAGAATAAGAGAGAGCAGAATGATAACACTTAGGCCGAATATAAATGGCCGCCTGCGACCGAACCGGCTATGACACCTGTCACTCCATTTTCCAATCACGGGCACCAGACACATGCCCAGAAGTGGTCCAAGACCCATAAGAATGGTCATGTTCTGCTCGGCAAATCCAGCCTTAAGCAACATGGGTGGAATGTATGTGAAGCCCGCGCTGGCACACAGCTCCGCCCCGCACACAACAGCGTTGAGCAGTATGATTTGTATTAGGGTCATGTGACGCTTTGTCTCTGGCCTGTCGTCCATCTTGTCCTCGATGATGTGAGATGGCGTTGACACTTAATGAAATCGAACACGAGAAACTAGACAGTGGTGAGTAAGTACTAAATCTGCTTCCATCCAAAATGTGAGGCGTAAGTTCCCACAACAAATCCCTGGATACATCACTGGTGTCTTTCCCAGAGGACACAGTTGGATTCCACGTAACTCCGGTTTTGTTTAATCAAATATTTATCCGAAAGAATGTTTATTCTACTAGTCCTATGCTGTCCACCTGGTACAGCTGAGAGAACTGTGTTATTTTTACTGTCCTTCATGCTGCTGTTGGATCAAACATCATCAAATATCTGAAATACAAAAATCAATTTAGATTAATAGTATGAAAACAAATACAATACACTTGTAAATACCCGAAAAACTTTGTGTATTACTAATAATGGTCTCGACATCAAAACATTTTTAAAAGTCAACCAAAAAGCGGGTGTAACTATTTTTTCCACATGGGTCTGAGAACAAAAGTTTTAAAAAAGTAGACGAGTTTTACCAAATTTCGTCTGACATTGTTGAGCTTATGATACAAACCCTGAAAGAAAACAGACAAGAGGTAACACCAAATTATTCGTAAATTAACCGAAAATTTTTGCTTCAAAATTTCAGCAATTTTCAACAAGATTATTAATTATAGTAAATTTTTAAAAAAATGCTGCACCTGTATGTTTATACTGGGTTCACATGAATGCCGAAAATGCTAGAAGTTTTACCCGCTGAAATGCTATTAGTATGGAGAATGCTAATGTTTCAGCTAGACTGACAAGCTTTCTGCAAAGGGGTCACTTTCCCAAGCACTAGTTTTGTTTCCCCACCACCTGAATCCCTTTTAAGCAAAAATGGTTTCAAAACATGCTCACTCTCAGCCAATGTAGCAATAAAACAAAGGCCTCCTATCCCTGAGAATGTGTTTCCATTGAAGGAAGTGGTTTGGTAACAAAACAGCCAGCAAAAATGCCAGGGGCAACTCAAACCTCCAGCAAAGCACCAGAAGTTGCCACTTGTCACCTTTCACACGACTGGCATTTTTGCTACAAGCGAACATGTTAGTGAAAACACGTTTTAGTCTAACTGTGAACGAGGTATTAGAAAAAAAACTATGATGGTTTAATTTGTCCACAGAGCAGTGAAATTTACGGATCAGTTGAAAGACGTTTAAGCAATGTTCAGTCATCAAAATGCACCAGTGATGAACACTAGGCAAAAACAGGTCTTAGACTATGGTGCAAGACAACTCTCAGGGCATTCTTTGTAGACCACACAATGTTCCTCTCGGTTAAAATGAATGCAGACGTAGAAAAAGATTGAAACGTACATAACAACACCAGAACAGCTCCTGAAGCAGCAGCACTAAGGTATCAGGAAATGCCTCACACTTGTGTCAACTCACAGCCACTTCTTGTAAACACTATGCCAGACTAAACAGTTGAGTATATAGCTTTTTACCATGGACCACTGCATGTAACTGGTAAACTAATAAGCCACTATCTAATATCCATGCCCCCAAAAAACCAGCAGAGAAAGCACGAAGCAGGTGATCAAGAATCAGAGCTTCGCAACATTTCCAACTGGATTAGGCAGTGTGGCCTGGTGGTTTGAGTGTCGGCTGCCTCAAGGTCATGGGCTCAAATTCCACTAGACTCTACTGCTAGACTCCTGGGTCAGGTCTTAAGCTCCTCAGCTAGATTTTAATTTGTGCATAAGTGTTATATGTACATGTTAATAAATACTGTATATAGGTAAATAAAACAACAAGAATGGATCAACAGAAATTTTCGGATATAATAACATCCTTCGTCAAGAGAAACAGAATTAAAGTAAAATCAAACACTATATGACAATTGACATTTAAGATGTGGCGTAATGAATATGATAGATTGTTGCGGAAAAAATTCAAGGATATAATTCAAGAAGTTTTTATGTTTAATCCATTAGGTTCAAGTATATTGAGCTATCTATCCAAAATTGTTCTCTTTTGAATCTGAGAGGGGTACTGGGGAATTGGGAGTTTTTCTATTATTTGTACAGAAACATCTTGAAGATTATGGTTTTTGGAATTGAAATAACCACCTATAGTATCAGAAATGTTTTTATGTATTGTGTTAAATCTATGATTACGAAACCAAGTTTGTAGATTATGTTGAATTTGTCCTACGTATTGGTTAATAAATGAATAATGGTTACAGGTGTTTTGTTCAATGAGTCCAGCTGAGTGGCCTACGCACATTTGATGTAATTACTATCAAACCACCTGATTTTTTATCTACTTCTACCATAAAGATGAACAGAGGCATTACATTTATCAACCAAGCCGCTGTGGCAACCAGCACAATTGAACAGAAACCCTATATATATGTAACGATAATTCATGACACACCAAACACCCGACCAGTGGATCAGGGAGCAAATTATATCAAATTCCTCCCAGTTAACACTTCCAGTAGTCTAGCTTCACACCATGAGCACTTATGAGCAACATAAATTGTATTTCTCCAGGGCATTTGATTTCAGAAACTTAAAAAATCAGAGTGTTGTAAGTTACATTTGTTTACTATCACATAACTATGTGGAACATGCCCTTATACGTTCATATCCGCAAAGCTTTTCAGTGGTGTTGGAAGTGATCTTTAGATGCATTGTGGTACGGTTATCAGCTTGTGAACGTCCAGTTACATCACAGATCATTTGGCGACATGCAAACAATGAAGAAAAACAACACTTATCACTTGCATGCCAGTGTACCAAAATTGACAGTTAAAAAGTCCACTGCAGCATGTTTTTTGGTGCCTAAGTAGGACTAAGCAACCGTCATACACAAATAAGACAGAAAATGAGCCTCAAAGTGCACTGAATTGATACAGATTCGCAAATTGTTTGCACAAAAGATTCTCGAAGGCAAACGCCATCCAATCGTGTTGAAGTAAATCCCACAGAAAATGCAGATTATCAACACATCCGCAAATTATGTGATATCATTGGATGTCTACATACTGAAAACTGCCCCAAAATGCATTTGAAAAGTAACAACAGCACCATAGATGAAATACCCAAAATTCACGAACACACTTCCCAAATCCAGACTCATCATATCCTCCATCATTGGCTGACGTTACTCATTTGTTACCTTCAATCCCATTGGTCATATGCAGTCCTTTGTCCATTATGCTCTTCCTGATAGAAAAAATCTCTCCAATTTACATGTTGTCGTCCCCACCCATCTCCTAAACCCTCTTTTCAAATCTACCAGCTCGAGTGTTGCGCTTTACTTAACATCTCGTCAAGACCATCCCTGCTATCATCATTTTACGCTGATCAACATTTCTTCTTAATTCATTACCACTATCTTTCATTGATTTTATGTCATCTATTTTTCAACCGCATCCATCTGTTATACATTTCTCTACCTACAGTGTCACATTTGTCGCACCCAGCATCTCAGTATGGTTTGTAAATTTGACATCTTAACTCCATTTCAAATATCGTTATTACAACATTTCCAACCATGCCTCTTGCCTCCTTTTATTGCAAACTAGCTTCAGGTCACTTGATGCACAAACAGGGATGGGGAACATAAATCGTATTCCTCCAAGCCGACATCAGAGCCATTTAATTTCAGAAACTCAAAAACCAGAGGGTCATCAAACTGAGCAGGGATGTTTGAAAACCAAAATGTTGAAGGTGGACGCAGCTGGAATAAATCGAGTAAGTGGAGATGAATCTTCGCGTTGGCACTACGCAATCAGTGGTACATTCCATCCATTGTGTCATTTTGATGTAAGCCAATAGTATTCCGACAAAATGACACGGAATTCTCCGTCCTGACGGCTAGGTGGGCAGACGTCGTATTCAGTTTAGTGTTCCCAGCTACTAGACGTTTACACTTGTGGTTCGTTACCAAATTGGATTGTACAAAGTATGTCATTTAAATGAAAAGAAATATGTACACATTTGATAGCTGTCATTATTGTATTTTTGTAAATTGTATACATACTTTCATATATTACTCTTTGTTTCGTACAGTATATTTGTATCAAATTAAATAAAAAGATCTCTCTCTCGCATGAGTTAGAATGAATTTTAATTCCCGTATTAAAATAAGGAAGTTGGTGCGATGGCTGAGCCATTCTGCAATTAAAATTTTGCCACTATAATAGTTATTACCAGCCGTTTTTGCTGTTAGCACAATCACTTGCCATGACGAGGGGGAACGTTATTTTGTCTACAGCGTTACTCATCTAGTACTGTATGTAAACCATCAGCAGTGCGTATGTTCATCTGTTTTAATGGATGGCTAAATGAACTACATATCTATCTTGTTGTGCAAAACTATAAATCACAACATCTGGAACTTACTGCAAAATTACTTTTCCCCAACGTTAAGCCTAATTCTTTCTGCCATCACTCCCCAATAGAGGGCGCCAAGCGGCTCCGTAATGTTGTGGAAAACTACATTACAGACTCAAGTTCCAGAAGTTGTCATTAATAATTTTTGCATCTAGTAATTCACTTGGATAAATGATAATATTCATTATCATATCTATCGTTTAGTTTCCACTAAAAGTTCAAAGTTATACTCTAAAAGCACATATGAAGAGTTTCATCCAAAAGCAAGACATCTTAGAACCACTTACCCCAATATTGACAATTGACAAACCCACCGTACATTTCAATCTTATTTCAACAAAACTTGATATACTCCACTCACATTCATATTTCGAATTTGGCAGATAGCTGTTTTGCACTGACAAACTTCATTCACCTAATAAAATCCAACGTGGCACACACGACCTCCCCAGGACACCTAATGCATGAAATCACGGAGTGGCTCTAAACAAAATCTTAATAAAGGGAGCATGGGGGATGGTTCCCCTGAGGAATGAGTTTCAAAAATCAATAGCAAGAACCACACCAAGATGTTACCAGGATACACGTCTGCTATTTCCATTACCACAGCTATCCAGTCACTAAGTCTAGATAAAAACAGTCCTGATATTTAAATACTAGTGCAAGTACATAACTTGAGATTATTTGTCTAGAAAAGATCCTCACAATTAAAGGTCACTGACAACCGAATTGCAAGTTTAAATTAGACGTGTTTCAAGAAACTCATCTGCACTTTGGAAAGTTATCAACAGCCACCAGGCTTTGAGCTCCAAGGGTCAGGTGTTATATATTCAAAATATTCAATAAATTGTAAAAATTTGTGTCACAATATTCAATTAAAATGCATTTATCATTCATTTATCAAGTGTTTAACAAAGTTATAGTATGTGAACCTTACCCAAAACAAGTGAATTTTGTTTCAGACCACTTAAGCTTACAAAACTGACTAAACCTAGTTCTTAGATAAGAAATGATTTCTAAGCTTGGAAAGGATGAACTGCTTGTTATTGCTTGAGATCAATACTAGGTTCATATAATGACTACCTGAGGACAACTCAACTAATGAGCCTGCCTGGTCTCAAACAATAACAAACAGTCAAAGTTACAGACTACCATATTCGCCCTAATAACCGCCCAGGGCACTTAGAAAAGTTCGGTTCGGGGGGGGGCGCTTATTATAACCCAAGGCGGTTGAAACCTGGTCTCCGAAACGGGTGGAATCGGAAGCTAAGATTCATCAAATTTACGCTCTGTGACGTATATGTAATCTATGAAAGAATTTCAACAAAACTGGTGCATTGCTATCAAACTTTGCTGCTAAATTACGATCATGTTACAGAAAATTGTGCTGAAATCCCAGGGCGAAAACTCGCCGACTGACTGCCTCGAAATCGCCGTCTTCGATATGGCGACTTCAATACTTGAATAAAAATTTTTTCGACTCAAGCAAATTACCTGAAATCCTCATTAAGTTTTATAAGTAGCGTCTCCAAGATTTTTTAAGTTCCCGTGGATTCTGGATTAACGGCACGTTTTAAGTACAAATCTGTGCAACATCGTGCCATCTACATGTATGTTACTGTAGCCGAGTTTTAGGACTGTAGGTACGTCATTGTTCGCATGTGCACGTTCATGGACTGGACGCTTATTTCAGCAAAGTCTGAAAACGCGTGGGGGGGGCACTGATAGGGGCATGGGCGGTTATTACGGCGAATACGGTAGTAGTACTAGCTAACATAGCCTATATCAAAAGATTTGACAGAAAGCTGGTTCATATCATCTTTAAAGATTTCAAAATGGCAGGTCCGCAAAGCTGTTGAGGGGTGATTGAGATTCACTGTTCGAATTCCACGAATTCCCTGCTGCCTTATGAATTATGCTCTAACACTTGCTTTATATCTTTACCACAGCTTATCTTTTTGTTTTTTTTTCAAAGAATTCTAACATTGTTGTGAATGCCTACAATTTCTCAAAATACTGTCTAGTGGTAGCTATGGCTACAAACATTGAACATGTAAAAGCATTACTTAATTGCTATCTATCCGACACGAGAAAAATCGAAAAATAAAATTTCAGTTGTCCGACATGTTGTGTCTGAACTTAGTGAGATTTTACCGTACATAGCGTTGCTGATAAAAAAACCCCTTATTTTCACGTTATTAAACTTGCAAATATTAAACTTGCACGGAAATTTCCACAGCAACCTGTCAGCCATCAAAAGAAACCAGGTGGCTCCACAAAGTATTTTACAGTAAGCCAAGAACTTGCAATTCGTAATTTCCTGGCATATTGTAATTCCCTGGATGAATGGCAATGTCCATCACCTCACCATAGAAACAATAAAACCTCTGGAAAGAGTTACATAAAACATCAAAACACTGCTGCTGCCTATAGACCTTATTCACGAAGTCTCCATTTTAACAATGGGACTCACTTTAGGTTTAAAAAACAATTGATTTGAGACATAAATATAATGAGGCACGCAAAAAATCACCTTGCTTTTAAAACCTGAAAAGAGACTCTTTGTAATACGGTGACTGCGTGAAAAAGGTGTATAAGGACATTCAAATTTCAGTTGAAGTCTTTTACCTTTTTGTCAAGATTCAATAGCTGACATCTTGGCTTTTAGCAAAATTCCTCCAAACACCAAACGCTATTATAACATACCAACCATTTTGCTCTTTATATCAGGTCTTTTCATTACCTCATTTTCTAATATTAGGTTTCACCCATTATTGTTACAGTCTGACCACATCTCACTAGATAAACACAGACAAAGACACTACCCTCTGCTAACAACTCCAATGAGATACCTGAAGATGTTTTTCTCGGAAACACTGAAAATCATAGGCATGGGAAGAAAAGGGTAGGGATGGTAACTGGTTGCATTCACATTTGTATCACCATCCACTAAAGAATATCTAAAAACAAATACGGGTGTTAACACAGTAAATTAGTAAAATTGAGAGTACGGTAATTATCAGCACACAACATGGCCGACAAGTGAAATTCTATTTTGTCAAATTTGTGAACAAAAATAAATAAAGAAAACTTCAGTCTATTACTAGCATGGTGTACACCAAGTAGATATCATAAAACAACTTTTAGTCGCTTTCCATTATTTGCAGTACATAAATCAGCCTTTGGAAAATGGAAAAAGACAATTTTGGCAATTTGTATGAAAGAAATGGAGAATTACTGTACTCTGTCTTTCGGCACAATACAAACTACGACAGGGTCTCTTCTGCATTCAAAGTCCAGACCGATGCAATACCTGGGCCACCACAGGAATGGGAACATGAAACAATATAAAATGACGAAACATACAACGCGATCTACAACATACATGAACCGAAAAACTCTGGAATCCATTTTAACAAAGACTGCACGCCAAGCTGAACAATAGACATTTACTCTAAGCTACCACTGTAAGTATATCAAACTTGTTTATGGAGCTCAACATTGAACATGAATGCACTGTAGAAATAAATGTACAGTGCACAGATTTGTTTACAAGAGCAACGCAGAGCGCAGAGCGTTGAAAATGCGCCCACAATTGCACCGTATATAGGGTATCCTTCTAGGGTTGTTTATTGGTACCATAAAGTGGCCAGTAGAGAGCATATATGTAGTATGTTGTACTTTGCAAAATGGAAAGGCATGGTCATTGTCTCCTCAATAGGCTAGGTTTCAAAATGTGAGTGAACTTCATAATGCAAGCACATCCTATGCATCAGTTGCTTAAAGCACCACAGAAACATAGAATTAAAAACAAATTTACCAACATACGAGATTAGCACAGCATTAGAATGCCAGAAACAAATTTCTACTTGGAGCTTTTCCTTCATAGTCACGAAGTAACACAAAGTATACACCTGAAGACCTATGAAAATACAGAGGTCAATGTGAAATATTTAAATTGCCACTAGAGGCATACCGGTAGTCAGAATCATCCTAAAGTCGTCATCGTCCGTTGTCAACTTCACATAAATACACTTGTTAAATTTAGTAAAGATCCTGCAAACGGTTTGGGAGATACAG